>PVLA01002562.1:67677-261764 GCA_004027455.1 Hydrochoerus hydrochaeris | reverse complement strand
TCTGCACTGCTGCTTTCTGCGAACACGCTTTCCCATCAGCCAAACTAAAAAATCCGTGGGGAACAGGGGACTGCATAGCCCATGCCTGACACACCTCAAATGCTAGTGTCCTCTGTGATTCTTGCGGAGCGTAGGGCTGCTTTCAGATAAGGACCTTAACCAGGACCTTGTGTTGACAAAACTCACTCTGACGCCTTCTCTTAGGAGCTAGTGAGCTTTGGGTGAGGAAGGCAGGGCAGCAGAAAGTGAAGCCATGTTCAGCAGGGGCTCAGCATGGAGTCATTGTGCTCAAGGCCATGTCCCCAGCCCCTTGTGCACAGCACAGGAGGCAGCCACATCTGCTGATGGAAAACAGTGTGTGAATGCTTAAAGCTCACAGCATGTGGACAACAGCCACAGGCCCTCAGAGCCGGGGACTTTGCACTAGATGTGGCCTGACTTCCCATAATTACTAAAGGGCTGAACCAAGTATAAGGATTTATAATTGTACTAGATCTCTTGCATCCCGGAGACAGCTTTTTGAAGGGAACCAACTCAGGAGTCTTCTTGACCTGTGAGAGGCTTCACTTGGGTCAAAGGAATTCTCCTAGTGCCTGTAGCCTATAGCAGTTTGCTTAATATGTCACAAGTTCCTTATTTTAGGACAATTAGCACCACTGTCATGTCTTCAAACCACTGTGGCCTATTCAGTATTTTGTGTCTTTTGTATGAAACTGAATGTAACCTGAGACCACAACGTTAACTGAAATAAAACAGACACAGAAGCTTAAATTTACTTGGTTTTCCTCATATGAGAAACTTATGGTAAAAATGCAGGTCAAAATAAAGTTTAGAGAGTAGGGAGCAGAGAGATAGATCTTAATCAAAGAGGACGCAGATGAGGAGATGGAGGGAGCGGTGAGGGAAGGAAGCAATAAGGAGTGAACAGATAGAATTGGGATATGTGGTGGGCACATACCAACTTCACACAAGGAATGGAAACTTTATGAGCTACTAACATGTATGAAAAAAAGGAAGGGAATAAAAGGATTCATGGATTCCGGAAGGAAAGGGAGGGAAATGGGATAAAAAAGATGCCAGCTTCCCACAAGGAATGTATATATGGTATACTACACACCTAACTAGGGCTGGGGATTTAGCTCAGTGGCATAGACTCCTACCTGGCAAGTGCAAGGTCATGAGTTCAATCCCCAGTACCAAAAATATTAAAAATGAGTTGATTTTCGGGCTGGTGATTTAGCTAAGTGGCTTAAGTGCTTGCCTTGCAAGCACAAGGTTATGAGTTTGATCCCCAGTACCAAAAAAAAGGACCAAGGATCCTTTACTGATACAACACACATAACTAATCAACTAGATATACACTTCAAAACAACAAAACAAAGCCAAGGAAAGGAGTACTTTAACAAATACCCAGCCTATTGGCTTCTCAGAAAACTATCTTTCCATCACAATGTGCAGGTAGGTGTTAGAGAATGGGATGGACAAAATGCCCAGGGCAAGGACAGATTGCAACACAATGGCCCAGTATTGTGTAGGGTCAGGGCACCCACCTTTGTTGATCAGACTAATGGTGGAAGGGAGGTGTGTGCAGCTGAATCTCATTATCCTCCCTGGGTACTTCACAGAATGTTTATATGGAGAGAATCCCTGTACAATGTTCCATACAAAGGTGTTATCACAAGTCACTTTTCAAATCGTGAGAATGTACTGATTTTATTGCTGTAAGCATGGGATGGTGTTGCCGCTCTGAAGCTTTTTTCCTAGATTGAAGTAGACATAAGAAAATGACTTGACCATTTAGCAAAGGTGAAATTTTCTCTGGCGTTTCTTCTGTCAACCTATGCACGTGCTGGGAGAGATGGAGTCATTTCTGACCTCCCCAGTTGCCCACTGATTAGTAGATCATGTGTTATTGGAAACTCTTCAGGGTGTTATCACATTGTAGATTGTCTCCTCCATGTTTGCTTCAGGTGGGCTGGGACTAGCCTCATGCTGCACTTCTTCCATGACTGGGAGACTCTACCCATGTGGTCAGCAAGATGGTGCCACCGAGACAGACTGAAGCAGATGGCCGGGTGACCTCAGAGGCCTTCTTAATGCTCACACCCTCCACTCCCCCTCCACAAGCACACCAGCTGCCAGCAGTCATCACAGGAGAGCGTTTGGGGCCACGGTCTCACTTGTGTTGTCCACATTGTCGTATCTTCCATACTGCTCTATGCAGTGCCCTTGTCTGGTATTTCTTTTCTGTTTCATTAGTATTTCCTATTGCATTTACTAAATTGTGGTTTCTTAAATTTTTGTCCTTAAATTTTCATTCTTAAATTTTCGTTACTGACAGAGGATGGCAAAACTACTTGTTTCATCGTTCAAACACATCTCTGTTTTTGGTAGTTTGGTAAATCCAGGGACTTTTCTACCTGGACCCGAACATCCGTAGAAGTCTCAACAGAAGAAATGATCTATGTGCGTCTAAGCAAGAGTGAGAACTTGCAACAAGGAGCACAAGCAGACACATGTATATGGGGTGAAAGAACCAAGGTAAATGGACATGAGTCCGCCTAGGCCAGGAAGCCGTAGTAGGTCTGTGCTAAAGGCCAGGAATCAGAAGCCAACAGCAGGTGGAGTCTCACCAACCACAGGGCACAATCCCCACACACACCTGGAAGTGTGCAGTAGACTTCAGCCCCACTGCCATGGACAAGTTTCCAGGATCCAAGCCCAAAGCCTGAAGCCGTGATTTGCTTGAATGGGAAGCAGAGCTAAGCCAGAGGTAGGTGCTCATTGAGATCCCAGTGCTTGGGTCCCAGGGGTAGTGAGTGGAGCTGCCCAGTGGTGACACTGCTGAGCCCGAAAGTGAGAAAGCCTGAGTGCATACCTGGACTTCTGCACCCTTCACCATCCTAAATAACATCAAACACGGGTTTCATAAATACACCATCCCCTGCTCTCTGTGTAAGGATGTTAAGAGTTTTGCCTTGGTCTAAGAGCATACAGAGAATGCAAAAGTGCTATGTGTTATGATTGCTCTAAAATCGTTGTCGTGATAAACAAGTGGGGACACACTGGGCTTAGGAAAGTGCTGGCCAGATTTCCCTCTGTGCCAGAAAAGTACCTCCTGAACCAATTTGTTCCTTTTCTACAATCACGGTGCCTTTCCCATGCCTTTCCCAGGGAGCAATCTTGGGACATGCCAACGCATCTACTAGGACAAGTAGCGTAATACATTTAGCTGGGTTGTAAATCAGACATTTGCTTTCTATTTATACAGCAACAGGATTCTCTTAAGCTGTTAATTTGCTCCTGCTTCCGTTTATGAAATTAATTTTAAAACAAAAATACTAGGTGTTTGTGGTGGCACATGCCTGTAATCACAGCACCTAGGAGGCTGAGGCAGGAGGATTCCTACAATTTCTAGGCCATCCTGGTCTGAAATGTTTAAGTCAAAAAAAGCCCAAACTGCACTTTGAGACCTTGTCCAAATCACAAGTCATTCGGGGATTTTTATTCTTGATTCTGTGTGAAATGCTTGGCTTCATTGTAATGCTATTATTTCACCTATCATTATATCAATGGCCCAGCATTCTAGGTGCATCTTTCTAGCAAAACTCTAGAGCTTCAAAATCATTCCGTTAAGACCTTGCGTGATGACACTGAATGATAGTTTTTACTGTTATTCTGCAATAAATATGACACAAACTGAACTTTGGCTGCCCTTGTAGTTTTCATCACCAAATTAATTAGTCCATCACTGTTATTCTTAGTCTTCTACAAAATTTCATGTCACTGGCAAAATATAGACTCCAAATGTAACCTCCTGACCCCTGCCTTCAGTTTCACCATTCCTGTCAGTTTCTCTTTTTCTTAATTCTTACCAGTTTTGCACACCCAGAACTGCTCGCAACACTGCAAGGCTTCTCTAGACTAGATCTGCAAACCTAGCCGAATTCCTCCTGAAAATTACGTCCAAAGTTTTAGCTCTCAGAACTAGAGCCATTCTAGTGGCTCTAGTTCTGAGGCTAATTATCTGTGTTACTTACATCCTATCATTAGGACAGTATAGTGAGCACTTACTTCTTAAAGGAGGAGTCATTTTTTCTGGACCACGAATTCAGTGGATTCAGTCCTTGGTCAGCCTGCTCAAAAGCAGAAATGACAAGGCATAATGGCACAGCTAAGGAAAGGTGCTCACACAATGGCAGCTAAGAAGGAAAGCAACAACTGAGGAACCAAGAATGCAAATGCACCCTTATTGTATACCCAAGTGTTTACCTCTGCTAACCTATAGCCCCTCCAAATGGGAGTCTTTGGAGAAATGTTTTGCATCTAAACAATAACATTAGTATGTTACAGAAACAAAACAAAAATTGCTAGAGGAGTGTTTTACAGAGTCTGATAATGTAACTTGGATATCTAACATATTAAAATTCTTTAGGGAAAACCAACAGTTTGATAACTGATAGGACATTTATTCATTTACCTTAATGATTTTCATTTTAGTTTTCCTAACATGCATATGTTACGCACACTATTAGAGGTCTCTGACATTTTAAAGCAGGGACACCGTGCATTGTATTCAAATACACCCATGTTTTATGCATTTTCCTATGTACCCTTCCTATGATCTAGGAATCATTACATTCAATATGACAGTTTTTTTTAAGAGCAACTGAGGAACAATCCGGTTTTACTCTTAAAGTTTACATTGTAGCAGAAAAAACTTAAAATGTCTTAAAGGAAGTGTATCAAATATCTGAGGTCTTTCTGGAGACAAGTATAAATCTTTTCTTAAAATTTCAGCTCCAGTGATTCTGAAATAATGCAGCATCTCACATTTATTTATGAGGAACAACGTAATAGATTTTCATATAGCTTCAAAAGTGAATATTATGTGATACTGTCTTTTGCATCCTGAATTTCCTTGGAAAGCAACAGGAAATATCAAGAGAGATAGTGAGGGGAGAGAGATAGAGAAAGAGAGAGAGACAGAGACAGAGAGACCCAGATCCCAAATACATACTCAAGTAAATATAAGCATCAAAACCTAATGAGGTATAGCGGGAGACTGAAGACTTTTAAACTGGTACTTGTATTGGCATAGGTGCAAGGCACTTGGCAGTCAGAATTTAGACCTGCATAGATCAGCCATAAAAAAAAAAAATGGTTGGAGGAAAGTTTTGACACTCCTGACTGTAAAGCTCTGCACAGCTTAAAGCAGCATCTCATACCACAGATGACATGGTCCCAGGAGAAAAATCATGATGACAGGGAAATGGAAAAATTATTTGTTTTAGAGACTGTGCTAATAAACATCTGAACCACTCCAATAGATAAGGCCTGTCAAAATTCTGACAAGGTATAAATAATGAACTACTTTCAGGTCCTGGAGATTCTGACATCCATCCACCCCAGCACAATGCCCTGGAGCCATAATTCAGGGTTGTGTCTCAGTCAGCCACCAATCCTAGGGGTGCCAAGTCCCATCAAAACCAGCTCAAGGCCCCAGCACCATATTTCACGGGTGCACCCCAGCCAGTTGCATGAGTCCTGGAAGGTCTAAGGTTTGCACAGCCTAGTGTCCTAGTACAACTCACCAAGGGACCACCCAGCCAGCCTCCCCAGTGCTTGAAGTACTGACCTCACCCAGCCCAGCCCAGAGCCCAGGAGTTGGCCTTTGGGGAACTGCCCCAGCTAGCCACTTGATTCCCTGAGATTCCAAGCTCCACCCAGGACAGCCCAAGGCCTCCATGCCACACTTTGGGGGTGTTCCCTGGCTAGTGACGCAAGTTCTGGAGCAGCAGAATCAGACCCAACCGATCTCAAGGCCCTAGCACCAAACTTCATGTGTGCATCCCTGCCAGCTTCTCAGATCTCAGAAATTGCCAGCTCTGTCCAGCCCAGTGCAAGATCCTGGTGCCATACTTTGAAGGTGTGTCCTGGCTAGACATGCAGGTCCTTGAGGAGCTGAGTACCAAAATGTCCCACTGAAGGCTCCAGCACCATACATCAGTGGTGCACCACAGGTGGCAGTACAACTTCCAGAGGAGCGGAATGTCACCCAGAAAAGCACAATATGTAGGTGCCATCAATTTGGGAAATGCCTGGGAAAACCTCAAAGAACATGGACAAGCCAAGCCTTGTCAAGCAGAGCACCCAGTCACCATCTGCTGAGTACCAATGGACAAGAACTGTCTGGAAGAGACCTATCCAGAAACTGTCTGCCATTTGGAGGTAGCCACAGTGAGCTGAATGAAGCCCCAACTGTCTTTTTTCTTTCACACCAGGAACTTCTACTCAAAAAGAACTCAGGTGCCTGGCACAAATTTTTACACATGGGACAGTTGGTCGGCACAGGAAGCAGTTTACACTTAATCAGCTTGTCTGGAGGAACCTAAGAAAATGAACAAAATGCAATCTCAAACATGCAGCTTACCGAGAACAAGCCCAGGAAACACTGACATGGGAGATACTAGAAATTTATTTATTTATTTATTTAAATAAAAAATTACTCCATAAGGCTGTAAAAGATATTAGATCAGAAATAATCTTTCAAGTAAAAAAAAAGAAATGACAAGATGAAAGAAATGTTGAGCTTATCTAAAGAAGACATAGTTAAAAAATAGAGGAACATAAGAAAATGATGGAAATCTTACATGAACAATAAAAGAAACAATTAAAATGCATGAACAGATTCAAAGAGATATCCAGGAAAATAAAAATTGCAATGAAATCTGGCAAAACCACTTGAACAAAGCTGAAAATGGACTTTCAGTCCTTGAAGTCAAGAAGGAAGCGAATGATCATGAAAAAAAACTTCTCTTAAAATAACAGGGAACTAGCGAACAACAATTCAACAGCTGCAAGATGATGCAAAAAATATGTGTCAACGAAATAGCAAGAATCAATACAAATGACATAAAAGTCTATTTGCAGAAGTAATAGCAGAAAATTTTCAAACCATGGCAAAAGATTCTGACATTCAAATAAGTGAGGCATATAGAACTGCAATTATCCATAATCAAAATAAATCTACACCCAGACATATGCTACTCAAGTTCCCAGAAATTCAGTCCAAGAATGAAATACTGAAGGTCATCAGAGAAAAATAAACAGAATTTCTATCAAGGGAAGCCCATCAGAATCATGGCAGACTTCTCAACTCAAAGTATCAAGTCAAGAAGAGCTTCAAGGGGCTACAGATTTAGTTCAGCGGCATAAGTGCCTGCCTTGCAAGCACACGGTCCTGAATTCGATTCCTGCTATCGCTTAAAAAAAATTAAAAAAATAAGAGCTTTGAGTGAAGTATTTGAAGTCATGACAGAAAACAATACCCAGATAAGATTGATGTACCCTGCAAAACTATCTTTCAAAATCAGTGGAGAAATAAGATACTTTGATGACAAAGAAAAACTGAAGAAATTCATGACCACCAAACCAACACTACAAAGAGTACTAAAAGATATTCTATAAAGAAACAAAATGACCAAAATTCCAAGAACAACAACAGAAAGAAACCACAAAGCAGGGAAAGCACTTAAACAGAGAGAAAAAGAAGAGAACCAACAACACAAAAATAACTTGACAAAGATAAGTCAATCCTAACAGTTATAACCATCAATATAAATGATCTGAATTCACTAATCTAAGAAACAGACAGAGAGGATTAACAAACAAAATCCAACAACATACTATATAAAAGAAACACATTTAACTCAAAAGGAAATTTGCAGATTGAGAGTCAAAAAATGGAAAACAACACTCCATTTGAAGGAAACCAAAAACAGGAAGGTAGTTATTCCATTTGCAGATAATGTGAACTTCAAACTAAGAATGATCTAATAGGTAAAGAAAGTCACTACATACTTGTCAAGGGGAAACCTCAAAACGAAGAGATAAAAATGATAAATATATGTACACCAAATTTTGGAACACCCAACTATATCAGACATGAAAAATCAAATAAGCAAAAACAGAATTATAACGAGACCTCAACACTACACTGTCAAAATAGAAAGGTCAATTAGACAAGATATTAACAAAGAAATAACAGAACCAAACTAGAAAAGACTTACTAGAAGTGCACAGTGTTTCACCCAACAATATTAGATAAACATTCTTCTTAGCTATACATGGGCCATTATCTAAAATATAATATACTAGACCATAGAACATTCTTAAATAAATGCAAAGGAATTGAAATTATCCCATGCATATTATCTGAACATAGTGCAGCAAAGTTGGAACTTAATGAAGAAAGAAGCCACAAAAACTCCATAAACACATGGAAATTGAGTAACACTCTCCTAAACAACCAATGGAATTTAAAGCAAAAATTATACTATATCTACAATCAAAAAAATGCAAATACGAATTACCAGATCTAGTGGGACACAATGAAAGCACTCCTCAGAGGTAAATTTATAGCAGCAAATTCTCATATGGGAAAAGTGGAATAAACACAAATAAACATCTTAATACTACACCTTATATTTCTAGAAAAAGAATAGCAAATCAAGCACAAAATCCAAAAGGGGATAAAATTATAAAGATTAGATCATAAATTAATGCAACTGAGACTAAGAAAACAATACAAAGTATTAACCAATTGAAGGGTTCATTCTTTGAAAGAATAGATACAGTTGATAAACCTCTAGCCAACTTTATCAAAAAGGAGAAAGAAAAAACTCAAATCCAAGCAATAAAAAACGAAAAGGGTGAAATCACTACAGATCCTGTGAAAATTCAGAAGAACATCAATACCTCTTTTGAAATGCATACTTTCATAGGATGGAGAACACAAAAAAAACAGATTCCTAGAAACATATAAATTAATAAAACTGGTTCAAGAAGATATAAAAATCCTAAATAATCCAGTATCACTTAATGAAATTGAAAATGTAATGAAAAACTTACAAATAAAAATATGCCCAAGTTCTAATGTATTCAAAACTGAATTCTACAAGTTAATTTAGAGAAGATTTAACACTAACACTCCTCAAAATCTTTAATGAAATTGTAAGGGAAACAATTCTCCCTAACACATTCCTATAGACAAGTTTTACCCTGATACCCAAACCAGAGAAAGACCCAACCAAAAAAGGGAACTATAGACCAATCTTCCTAAAGAACATAAACCCAAAAATCCTCAGTAAAATACTAACAAAGAGAATACAGCAAATCATCTAGAAGGTTTTTTACACCTTGACTGGGAAGGATTCATGCCAAGAGTGCAGGGATGGTTTAACTTACACAAATCAATAAACACAATACACTTCATTATCAGAGCCCAAAACAAAAAATCATATGGTCAACTCAGTAAATCCAGAAAAAGCTTTTGACAAAATTCAACACACATTTATGTTACAAACCCTAGAGAAAATTGGGTTACATGGTCTTTACCTCAATCTGATAAAAGCCATTTATGATAAACCAAAAGCCAATATCATACTAAACATACAAAAACTGAAATCTTTCAGTCAAATATCAGGAACAATAAAAAGATGTCCAGTACCACCACTCCTATTCAATGTATACCTGGAAAAAATTAGCTAGAGCAATTAGACAAGAGAGAGAAGTAAAAGAAACAAGCATAGTAAAGGAAAAAATTAAATTATCATTATTTGCAAATGACATTATACACCACATAGAAGACCCCAAAAATTCCACCCACAGATTTTTAGACTTAATAAAGAAATTCAGCAGTGTAGCCTGATACAAAACCAACACTCACAACTCAATAGTATTTCTGAACACAAACGACAAACTCACTGAGAGAGAAATTAGGGAAACCACACCCTTCACAATAACAGAAAAGCAATACGTAGAATCAATCTAACATAAGAAGTAACACATTTATATATTCAAAATTTCAGTACTCTGAAAAAAGAAATAAAAGATTTGAAAAAACGGAAAGTTACCCCTTGCTCATGGATAGGAGGCACCAACATTTTGAAAATGGCCATACTCCCAAAATTATTATGCAGCTTTAATGCAATCTCGATAAAAATACTGTTATCATTCCTCAAAGAATTAGAGAAAAATAATCCTAAAATTTGTCTGGAAACAGAAGAGCCCAATAATAGCAAAGGCAATCCTGGGCAACAAAGAAAAGGCAGGAGGCATTGCAATCCCTAACCTGAAATTATACTACATAGCTACTATAATAAAATCAGCATGGTACTTGCAAATAAACAGACTGGAGGTTCAATGCAACAGCATGGAAGATACAGACAAAACTACAAAGACAGTCAGTCACTTTGTCTTTTGACAAAGAGGCTAAATATATTCACTGGAAGAAAGATAACCTCTTTAATAAATGGTACCAGAAAAATTGACTTTCCACATGCTGAAGACTTAAACTAGATCCATGCTTATTACCATGCACAAAACGAAAGTCAAAATGAATCAAAAATCTAAATATTAAGACAGAAATCCCAAATTACTGGAAGACAAAGTAGGTAGATATATCGAGGACATATAGGGATAGGCTAAGAGTTCATTAACAAAAACCAAACTTCATGGGAAAGACTTCAAAGAATTAACAAATGAGATCTCATCTTAAAATTTTTTGCATATCCAAAGAAACCACCAAGAGAGTGAAAAGAAAACCCATCGATTGGGAAAAGATTTTTGCTAACTGGGACTTGGACAAAGGACTTGTATCTAGAACAGAAAAAAAAAAAGAATAGAAAAAAATCAGGCCCCCAAATTAAAAAAAAAACAAATGCGAAAATGGGCATCTGAGATCAATACACAATTCTCTGATGAACAAACACAAATGGCAGATAATTATATGAAATAATCTTCAACATCACTGGTCACTCGAGAAAAGCAAGTGAAAACAAGACTCAGATTCCACCTCACGCCAGGAAGAATGGCTAACATGAAGAAATCAGTGAATAACAAATGCTGGAGGAGCTGTGGGGGAAAAGGAACCCTTTTCCATTGTTGGGAGCATACACTGGTGCAAGCAGTGTGGAAGGCAGCATGAAGATCCCTCAAAAACCTAGGATTAGAGGTGCCATTTGACCTAGATACCCCTCTTGTGGGTATTTTCCCAGAAGAATTGAAAACATTATACCACAGTGATACACGTGTACCCATGTTTATGGCTGCACAATTTGTAACAGCTAATTCTTGTAAACAACACAAATACACATCAACTGAGGAATGGATAAATAAGTTGTGGTATTTTTATAAAATAGATTATTACTCAGGTATAAACAGTTATAAACTCAAGGTTTTTATAGGTTAATGGATGCAACTAGAGACTATACTCATAAATAAAATAAATCAGACTCACATGTGCAGGCACTGTGCTGACTTTAGTGTAAGAAACTGAAAGCAAGTAAGATGCAAAATATACAATAGATACAGTGAAAGAGAAAGAAATTCCTTAAAGGGAAATCATATTGTTTGATCAATTTTTCATGGCAGTATCTGGTAACCTAAGCAACTATTTTGAAGGTATCTATACATACTATAACAACCATTATTAAATTTCTATTACTTTATTTGAAATCCTGTATCAATTTCTTACTGTTTATCCTTTTTTAAAAATTCTGTAGTATTTCTACCCTTTTTCTGTTTTTTTTTCTCTTTAAATAAAAAAAAAGAACTCCTGGATCACTATTTTGTTGTTGTTATTGTTGTCAATATTTGGCTTTTGTTATTGTTGGTTTTTTGTTTCTTTGTTTGATTGATTTCTAATATTTCTGTACTTTTTTCTCTTTAAAATAAAAATGTCCACATTCTTTAAAAAATGAACTAGAAACAGAGTAGAAGTTTTAAGAGTAAACGCATATTTGTATTAGGTATTCCATAATGAAAGAAGGATCTCTCCCTGCAGCCCCAAGTGATTCTGAATATCAAGTCTTTGTGTGGATTAAACAGATTGAGATTCAAAGCCAATGGAGTCCAAGACCCAAAATGGACCAAGCTGAGGAGCATAAGGAGGATGGAAGCGTACTAGAAGATCATTTTCTGCACCCGGTGACCCGTTCCCAGACGTGATGTCTACTGACTGCGGTATGGCCCAGTCAGAGTTGAGTGAGGAACTTTATCTGAGCTCCGGGTTCAGGGAGGGGTGGTGAGCAGAGAGGATTGGGGTACACTTTGGGTTCGCGGTGAGGGGAGACAAGGGACTGAGAAGCCCTGCTCGAGAGGGAAGGCCAGCAGACTCCCCAGACCTACGCCTCTTGTGATCCCCTGACCACGCAGGGGCTGAATTGCTCCAGTGAGCTTCAGACTCCGTGCACCCCTGGACGTAGATACAAAGTCTCAGAGAATGTGGTCAAGTCCACAGAGGGTGGGGCTTCCGGCTCTGCCAGGAACCAAGAGGCTGCCCCCTAGTGAAAACCAAGGGGGAATCCTTGGATATTCCCTTCCACTCCTCCTGCATGCCTTGGGAAACCCCGAGCACATTGCCGGTTGTGACGTCCTCTGAATGAGACAGCTATCCGCTTTGGACTAGAGCTAACGGGATCCTGTTTTGAAGGCCTGCTTCAGATGAGGGGATTTCTGTGGGTATCCTTAGTTAGAGCTCAAGGTTACATACAGTTGGCGGCAGGGTGAGTAAACCCATTGGAGAGAGAAGTTTCCCCCAAAATCCAGATCTACCGCTATAGTAAGACTTGTACGTTGAGAAAGAAATCTCCATGGGGACTACTTTTGGCTCAGTGGACCCAGACGGCAGTGTCAGAGTTGTGTTCTGAGGTACGACTTAGGGTTAGGGTTAGGGTTAGGTTTAGGGTTAGGGTTAGGGATAAGGAGAAGAAAGGACCGGAGTTTATTTAGGTCATGGTGAGAGCTGAGAGGGGACTGAGGAAGCGCCTACCCCCCGAGAGAGTTCCGGAACATTCCCGAAAAGCCTGTATTTTCTGCCCTCCATGATGCTGTTTAGAATCCTCAACACCGCGCCAGCTTTGACCTCTCTGGCAACTGCGTGCAGTGTCAAATCCTTGTTATGAGGACTTTACTTAGGTGAGACAATTAGAAAGTCCCTGAGCTCTGGTAAAACTGTGGGACTCTGTGGAAACTGAGGTATGTTCACTCTAAATTCAGTGTCTCCCAACCATGTAGAAAAGCATTTGTTTGTCAAAAAATAGTTTGTTGACTAAACTCCACAATACTGTGCACAATTGTCAGGAAATTTCCCCTTTGTTTTCTCTAGAAACTAAGCAGAGTCAGAACCTTGCTATGCAAGAAACCATGCATTATTGAAGGTTGAATGTCTGATTTATTTTGCTTAATATTATAGTCACAAGTACACCCATTTTTTTACATATGATTCAATTTTATCCTTTTTTATTGAACAGTAGTACCTCCTTAAAAAAAAAAAACCCGAAATTTTCCTTATCCATTATTCTGTTTATGGAAATTTAGTTCATTTTAAAGATGTAGCTACAAAGATATGTGTAAATTACTGTTATTGTTGAGTTGGTTTTGGTAAGAAAGTGGGAATATCTGAATTGAATGTTTATTTTAGTGTTGTTTAATAAGAATCTCCTGGCTGGTTTTCTTTTCTTCTTTTTTTTTTTAAATCTTTTTAAGACAGGGTATGGCTATGTAGTTCAGGCTGGCCTTGAGCTCACTTTGTAGCACAGACTGGTCTCTAACTAACAAAGATCCTCCTGCCTCAGCCTCCTGAGTGCTGGGATTACAGGCCTGAGCCACCATGCCCAGCTCCTGGCTGGTTTTCATAGTGGTTGTGCCAGTTTATACATCCACCAGCAATGAACAAAATAAGGTTCCTTTTGCCTTGCCAGCTTGCTAGCATTTGATGTACTGATTTCCTGAAAATAACTATTCTTTCTGGGGTGGAATAGAATCTCAGTGGTATTTTATTTGCATTTAATGCATCGCCATAAATGCTGTATATATTTTTATGTATTCACCATTTGTATTACTTCGTCTGAGATGTATTCATTTAGTGACCATTTCTTCATAGGGCCTTTTAATGTGTGGGAGTCTCATTTTGTATTTCTTTAAACATTCTATATATTTGTAGTTTATTTCAGAAGTAGCTGGCAGTATTTTTTCCAATTCTGTAGGTGGTCCGTTCACTCTGTTGTGTGATTATTTTTCTATGCAGAAGCTTTTTAATATGATTTGATCCCATTTGTTATTTATTGGTAATATTTCCTCTGCAATTGGAGCTCTGTTAAAAAGTGTCATCATCTGTGCATACGTCTCATAGAGTTTTACCTAATTTGTCTTGCAGAAGACAGTTTTTTCCCATTTAATATTTACATATTTCATTCATTTTATTTCATCTCAGTGTATGATGCAAAATATGGGCCTAGGTGCAACGTTCAGTATTTAAAATAGGTAGTTTCCACAGCATACGGGCACACTTATGTATGATTAGTAAAGAAGGCACAGCTATAGAGTAACAAAATTATATACATGTTATACCAAGTTAAAATCATATAATGGCCTCCACCTATGCTCCTACTGCCTGTCATGTAAACATCCTTCTGAGTTCAGTCAGCATTGACTGCCTGAATTTAGCTGCTTTTCTTCTGATAATGCACTGAGCCAATTTGCCTATTCTCAGCTTATGTTTCCCTTAATTAAGAAAAATATATTGCTTCTAACTGACTTCAAGGACTTTGGTCAGAGAGAAGTTAGCTAGTCAAAGATACTTTTTAACTCTGCTTGCACTACTTGACCCTGCTCTCTTCCTCCCCAGGATGTTCCTATGTTTTGATAAAAAAATCTCATTTAAGTAAACATATTTAGATTTAATTTTCCTGATAACATATGACTTAATTAAATCAATGTAACCAATCATGTAATACTTTGTACTTTCTGCTTTTAAACTGTATTTAGACTGGACTCACAGTTGGCTTGTACTAGTGATTTGGACTTGGTCTTACTAGTCCACTAGCACAATGAACAGTTGTATTCTAACTCCTTGGTACAAAGAGTCTTCCACTGGGTTTGCTATTATTTTTTCTACAACAATAGTATCATTTGTCGAAAAGGCTGCTTTTTTATTTTTGCTCCAGCAAAAGTATTTGATCCATATATCAAAGAACAGGTAGGGGCTGGGGTTTTAGCTCAGTGGCTTAAGCACCTGCCTGGCAAGTGCAAGGTCGTGAGTTCGATCCCCAGTACCAAAAAAAAAAAAAAAAAAAAAAACAGGTAGTCATGCGGCCTGGGATTAATTCTGTATCCTGCATTCTATTCTGGTGATCCATAAGACTGTTTTTTTTTTTTACTATATCATGCTGTTGTTTTCACTGAAATTGTATAGTATAACTTGAAGTCTGGAACTGGGATGCAGCTTGCCTTGTTCTTGTTGCCAAGAATTGCTTTTGCTCTTCCAGATCTCTTCTGGTTCCATAGGAACTTTAGATTGTTTTCTCTTGTTCTTTGAAAAATGCTATTGGTATTTAATTGGGATTGCATTAAATCTGTATAACAATTTTGCAAGTACAGCGATTATCAGTTTATTGCTTCTGCTTATGCAGGAACAGGGGATGTCTTTGCATTTTGTGGCATCCTCTTCAGTCACCTTTTTCAGAGTACTGTAGTATTCAATGTAGATATTTTTCTTTCTCTTGGTTACATTAACTCTCAAGGATTGAATTTATGTGATCATATTTTGAATGTTATTATTGCTTAGTTTCTTTTTCAGTATCATTGTTACCGGTGGAGATGACAGTTATTGGTGCTATGTGTTGAGTTTGTAACCTGTTCAGTTCCTGAATTTGGTTATTAATTATAGGAGACTTTTTGTGTAATTTTTGAGTCCTGCATGTAGAAAATCATATCATCTGTCAATAATCATAATTAGCTTTTTCCTTCCCTATACAGGTCCCATTCATTCTTTTCTCTTGCCTAAATGTTCTGCCTAGTGTTTTGAGAACTATACTGAATAAGTGTTGTTATACCGGGCTATAGAGACACCTTTACTGTCCTCATCGCAGTGTTGGAAGCTTAAATTTTTGATCCTATGGAAATATTATTGGTATTATAGCAAGTTAGTCCCAAACTAACACTTCCACTATAAACCACAGTGAGAATAAAGATGCTAAGACATAATTATAATAATGGGGGCCAAGTGGTCCTGAGTCTGATAAGGATGAAGTTTCATTGAAACAAAGGCCATTACCCTGGACCTAACACAGATTTTCTTCATTCATGAAGAAAGGAGTGGCTAGAGGTTGTGGGACTGTGACAAAGGTCGAAATTACATGAATGCTATGAGCTGGGCTACCTAAAAGACCTGAGGACACCATTGCAGTATGCAGAGTGAAGGATGTGCGGAAAGACTAACCTGCATAACACAATTGAGGTGGCTTTCAATGTTTTGGTTGCTGGCATTTCAGCTGTCATGTGCAAATTTTTCTGCCCTAGGAAGTCATAGTTTCTTATCTTGAGGCTGGAAGCCAATTGGAAGCCCTGGAGCAATGGCTCTTTCTTCTTGAACAGCTCACCCATTCTTTGGGAATCAAGGGATGGAGAAACAGAGACTGTTGCCTAGCTTGAATGATTATTCATTAGCATCTCAGCTGGCCCTATTTACATTACTTAAAGCCAACTGAAGGGAGAAGGAAATGGCCTAGCCAGCACTTTACATATCAGTACATGGAGATAGGGCCTGATTTAGCTAAACTGGGGGTAATTACTATTTGTTCAAGGAGAGTAACCCAGGTAGTCCACCACAGTGGGAATGTTTGTCTTGCTTATGAGTTCAGGAAAAAGGTAACTTCCCCCTCCCCATGTATTGTGATACTGATTGTTGGTATGTCATAGATGGCTTTAATGAGATTGAAAAAAATTATGCCTGTTTTCTTAAGAGCTTTTTCAGGAATGGCTTTTGTATTTTTTCAAATGATTTTTCTGTGTCTGTTGGTGCGATCATGCAATTTTGGTTCTCACCTCCATTTATGTAGTCCATTGGATTTATGGAATGTCACATGATGAACCAATCTCCTGGAATGGCTTCTATTTGGTCATGATGTATGATTTTTTGATGAGTTCCTACTGTTTGTCAGTACATTCTTTAGGACTTCTGAATCTGTTCCTTAAAGATTTTCGCCTATATTTCTATTTTTAAACTGTGCACATTTCTGGCTTTTGAATCAGATCAATGCTTACTTCCAGGAATTGCTTCAGAAATACTGCTTCCCTTACAACTTCAGGAAATAGATTGACTAATGCAGGACTTCTATCCTTTATAAAGTTCTTGTAGATTTCAGTATTGAATCCATTAGGTCCTGGACTGTTCATGGTTAGATTTTAGTATTGCTTCTTAATTTTCATGGAGAGATAATGGACAATTCAAAATGCTTATAGCTTCTTGGATTAGTAGTAGTATTGCATATGTATCAGAATTCGTACATTGTTTCTACATTCTCCATTTAATCAAGTACAATTTCTTGAACTAGTTACCAATGATCTATGTAATTTTGGCAGATTCTGTTTTTATTTCACTGTTTTAATGCCTAATTGCATGCATTTAATATTTATTTCCTTCTATGATTAGATTGGTTAGAGCTTTGTCAAACTTGCTTATCACTTCCAGAACCAGTTTCTCAATTTATTGATTCTTTGTATTTTTTGGAGTAAGTTTCACAATATCATCGCTGATTTTTGTGATTTCTTTTCATATTAGTTTTGGATTCCCATTGTTGTCAATTTTCCAGAATCTTGAGGTGCATGTCCACATACTTTTTAGCTTGTTCTATTTTTTGTTTTTTATTTTACAACAAAAAAGTATAAACATGATAATACAGAATTTCAAAACAAAATAATAGAGGTTAACAATGATTAATGTACTGCAAATTGTTATCTTCAAAGTAGTTGTTCAGATTATTAGATACGGGCATGAAAACATCAAACAATCAATGAAGGCACAGACCATTCTTTTTGATCAACAGAGATTAGTTGTATATTTATCTATATTAGGTATATTTATAAAATCTTTGCCTTTCTTCCTTTTCTTCTTTACCCATCCCAGTTGCTCTTTCATTTTGTGCAATTTCTTTCCCTATCACTTTCACGATATTGTACAATTTGACTGTTACTTACTCTTTCAGTGTTTACACTAGGGAGACAACAGGACTTGTGAGTTGCTTTGTTTCATTTATAAGCATGGTCTCAAGTTACATCCATTCTCCTATAAAAGCCTTAAGTTTATCCTTCTTTAAATTTGAATAGTACTCCACTGTATAAAAATACCTCATCATTTTGAGCCATTCCACAATTGATGGGAAATTGGGTTGTTTCCAAGATTTAGTAGATTTAGTTACTACAAATTGTTATAAAAATGGGTACACATATATCACTGTGGTATTTATTATTGGTTGATTTCTTGACCTTGGTCATTTTTTCGGGAGTGAGATAGAATCTCAGTGTTGTTTTAATTTTCACTTCTCAAAAGAGTACTGATGCTGAACATTTTTTCATATATTTATTTGCCATTTGTGTTTCTTCATCTGAGAAGTGTGTATTCATCTCATAAGCCCATTTTTTTGATTGAGTCTTTGAATTTTGGGGCATGATTTATTGGATCCTAGCCTGGATCCCCAGTCTCCAAAATGAGTGTACAGTGAACACTTAAATAAATGAGACAAGTGACATGATTTTGGGGCTCCAGAAGAGTGAAAAACCCTTTAGCTGAGTTCAGACTCTGAGGGCTAAGACAAAGACTTCTCTGGACTGCCCATTTTATTAGGTCCAAAACAAAGTGCAAGGAAACTGAGGAAAGTGCAGGCAATGAGCAGGACCTTGGGAGTCACTTCAAGGATGTCTCCAAGTAAAGAATCATGTCAGTGTAGAACCATCTTACCTTCATGATGACATGCTAGGAGTGAGACTGTAGGGGTAATTCCTGCAGCTGCAGTCTCTATCTACTTAATTGATGTTTGAGACAAATGTCCTCAGCTGTGGCCTTGTCTTCCACTTTGAGGTATCTCAGGCCTTACAGGCCACTACAGGCCTCAGTTAGGATGAGTGATTCACAGAGGTTCACTTACTATGAATCAGTTCCGATCACCAGGAGGGGGGGCTGAGGCCTAGGACACACTTACAGATAAACATAGAAACACAATTAGTTACTTAATCTTGCTCAGAGCCGCTTCATCGTGGTCTCCAACACTGATTTTTTTTAATTCATAATGTGTTCTTGAAAGAAGTCCTTTGTCTGAGAGTTGGCCTAGATATTTTGCCAGTTTGTGGGTTTTCTTTTCACTCTGTTGGAGATTTCTTTTGACATACAAAAGCTTTTCAATAGGACAAGTTCCCAGTTTTTGATTCTGGGACGTATTCCCCATGCAGTTTGATTTTTTTCATGAACTCTCTGTCTACCCCTATGTCTTCAAGATTTATACCTACTTTTTCTTCCAGCAAATTTAGTGTTTCTGTTTTAAAATTTAGATCTTTGATCCACTTTGACTTTAGTGCATGGTGACAGACATGGTTTCAGTTTTAGTCTTCAGCATGTAGAAAGCCATATTTTCCAGCACCATTTCTTAAAGAGGCTATCTGTCTTCCAATGAACATTTTTGACCCTTTGTTACAGATGAAGAGACTGAATTTTTTGCAGTTGCATCTGCATATTCTAGTCAGTTCCACTAATCCTTGGGTCTGTTTTTGTGCCAGTACCATGCTGATTTTATTAGAGTAGCTTTATTTCAATGTACTACTTTTTTACAGTGGTATAATTTCAACTCAGGAATTGTGATGCCTCCTGGCCTTACCTTTGTTGCCAAGAATTGTTTTTGCTATTCTAGTTCTCTTTTGTTTCCAAACGAATTTTAGGAATATTTTCTCTAGTTCTGTGAGGTATGCTTGTGAGAATTGCATTAAATATGTATAATAATTTTGAGAGTGTGGCTATTTTTCTGTTATTCATATTCAACAGCAAAGTATATCTTTCCACTTTCTGATATCCTCTGCAATCTCCTTTTTCAGATTATTTTAATTTTCAATACATAGCTCTTTTACTTTATTAGACTGATTCCAAAGTATTTCATTTCTTGGATGCTATTATTAAGGATGTGTTTTCCTTAATTTCTCTCTCAGTGAATTTGTTGTTTGCACAGGAATGCTATTGATTTTTTAGTATTGACTGCATCCAACTACACTACAGAATTTGGTCATTAAATCTAAGAGTCTTTTGGTAGAATTTTTAAGATCTCCTATGTAAAGTATCATGTCGTCTGTAAATAATGATAACTTAACTTTTTCATTTCCTGTCATTACTCATTTTATTTCTCCTCTTGTCCAATTGCTCCAGCTAATGTTTTCAGAACTATAGTGAATGGGAGTGTTGATAGTTGACATGCTTGATTTTTTCTTATTTTTGAGTGAAAGCCTTAACATATTTACTATTTAGTATGGTGTTGGCTGTTGGTTTGTCATAGATGGCTTTTATCAGACTTACTCCAGTTTTCTGTAGCATTAAAATCTTGGATATGTATTAGGCTTTGTCAAAAGTTTTTTCTGCCTCTATCAAAATGATTATGTGATTTTTACCTTTGTTCTGTTGATATGGTATATTACATTTATTGATTTGTGTATGTTTAGTCCTCAACTGCATTCCTGGGATCAATCCCACTTAGCCATGGTGTATAATCTTCATGATTTTCTTCTTGATGAATTTCTGTTCTGTTTGCCAGTATCTTATTGAAGGGCTGTGTATCTGTGTTCATCAGAGAGATTGGCATGTAGTTCTCTTTTTTATTGGTTGAATCTTTCTCTGGTTTTGGTATCAGAGTAATTCTTGCTTCCAGGAATGAGTTATGGAGTATTATTCTTTCTCTTTCTATTTAATTAAAGAGTTCGAGGAATAATGCTGCTAAATCTTCTCTAAATTTCATGTAGAGTTCAACAGTGAATCCATCATGACCTGAGCTTTTCTGTGCTGCTAAATTTTTAATTATTTTTTCAGTTTTATTAACTGACATTGAGTTTTTTAGAATATTTATATCTTCTTGATAGAACTTTTGTATTTCATAGGCCTCTAGAAATGTCTATTGCTTCTGTGCTTTCCATATTAAAGATTCTCAAAGTATGGACGACCTTTAGAATTTCCACAGGATCCATAGTGATTTTACACTTTTCCTTCCTAATTGCATGGATTTGAGTCTTTTCTTTCCTTTTTTTTTTTTGATGAGTTTTGCTGTTTATCAATTTTATTTACCCTTTTAAAGAACTTACTCTTTTATTCATTGATTCTCTATATCATTTTCTTAGTATTAATTGCATTAATTTCTACTTTTGATCTTTATATTAGTTTTCCCCCATATAAGGGCTTTGGGGCTTGACTTACTCTTCTTTTTCTAGAAGCTTGCAGTGCAATTTTAGGTTATTTGAGCTCTTTCTCTTTTCTTAATGTGAGAATTCACCACTATGAATTTCCCTCTTAGGATTGCATTAATTACATCCCACACATTCAGATATGCTTTGTGAATATTTTCATTTAATTATAGATATTGTTGAATTTCTTCTTACCTTTATCTGTGACCCAGTGGTGTTTCAGAAGGATGTTATTTAATTTCCATGTGATTATGGAGTCATTGTACTTTCTTATGCCATTAATTTCTAATTTCATGTCATTCTGGTCAGATTATATGCATGGGATAATTTCAGTTCCTTTGGTTTTACTTAAGCATGCTTTGTGGGCTAGAAAATGATCTATTTTGGAGAATATCCCAGGTATAATGGCAAGAATGTGTATTTTGATGAGAAGAATATATATTCTGATGCTATGGATTGTAAAGTTCTGTAAACATCTACTATGTCCATTTGCTCACATGTTTAGTTTAGTTGTGATTTTTCATTTAGTTGATCTACCTATTCATGACTTTTGGGTATTAAGATCCCTCATTACAGTTATGTTAGTGGTTATTTGATTGTTTATGAACATTAATATTTGTTTTCTATAGCTGCATGCTCATGTATTTAGTGCATAAATATTTTGATTATTACTTATTCTTTTTAAAGCTTACCCCTAACAAGTGTGTAGTGCCCTTCTTTATATATTTTGATAAGTTTTGACTTGAAGTTCATATTGTCTGCAAATGTAGTAGCTATCTCTGCTTTTTTCTGGGTTCCTGTTGTGTGATGCATTGTTTTCATCCTTTCACTTTTAGCGTATGAATTTTTTTGAGTTAAACATGTTTTCTGAATATAGCATATTTTTGGATATTAGTGTTTGGTTGATGCTGCCAGTCTGTTTCTTTTAATTGGTGGATTGAGACAACTTACATTTTTGGTTATAACTGTAGTCTTTTGGCTTATCCTTGTCATATTATCATCTTGATGTTTGTTCCCTACATTTTCCCTCTATTTAGTTGATTGTACTGCCTGGTGGTTCCTTTCTGTTGGTGTTCTGGGATTTGTAGTCCTTATTACATCTGTCTACATTATGTTTTAATTCACTTTGTACAGTTGGTTTGGTGGTCATAAATTTCTTAGTTGTTCTCTTCCACAGAAGTATGTTTATTTCTCTGTTAATTTTGAAAAATAAAAAGATTTTTCAGGGTACATCAATCTGGGTTGGAAACTTCTTTTAGGATTGGAATACTTCATTCCAAACTCTTCTTGACTGGAAGGTTTGAGTTAAGAAGGTTGCCATGATTCTGATGGATTTTCCTGTACAGGTGATCTATTTTTTTTTTCCTCTAAAGCCTTTAGTATTCTGTTCATATGTTGAATTTCTAGGATCTTAATTAGTATATGCTTGGGTGTAGACTTATTTTTGTGATAGCTAACCAGAGTCCTATATGCCTCACTTATCTCTGTCAGATTCTGTTCCCATACTTGGTAAAGTTTCTGCTATTATGCAAATGGTCTTTTTATGTCTTTTGTGTTTACTCCTACATTTTCGTTGATGTCAGTCCATTTGTATTGCTTTTCTTTGCATCATCTTGCATCTGTTGAATTTTTTCCTGATCCATTGTTATTTTTAAGAGATCTTTCCTTTCATAATTGCTCGCAGCAATCCTGTCTTCAAGTTCTGAAAGTCTATCTTCAGTTCATTCGTGTGTGTTTGCAAGCTTTCCATGGAGTTTTCAATTTCCTGAATATCTGTTTATATCTGTTTCATGTGGGTTTTTTTTCTATGTTGGGAATTAATGGTTTTAGTCATTTTCCTATGCTCTTTAATATTTTTATCTATGTATACTCTAGATTTGCTGAGCAATTCTGTTGTTATGGTCATCATTTCTTTTTTTGCCTGAGTGATTATTTGTGATCCAATTTCCTCTATAGCTTTGTGGATTTGTTTCTTTACTTCAGGTGATATCATTTCAGAAATTTCAGATGTGTGTCTTCCATTTTCTTCTCTTTGTCTCCTGGTTTTATTCTGGATAGGTTGGATTTCTGAGATTGGATTTTGTTTCTCTGTCTTGTATATTTTTTTAATTTTTATTTTGTGTGCTGATACTTGTATGTTTTTGTAGTAGGAAGCTTTATCACTTGTATCAAGACCTCCCTACGAGATGTCTGTTCTTAAGGGTTGTTTTCTGTGCCTAGGAGATTTTGGTTCTCTGTCTGTCTCATGATCCTACCTTCACTATTTATTAGGGGTTATATTTTGGTATCTATTTGGGTTAGATCCCAGTCCTTTGGTACTGGGCTCTGGTAAAGTTATTACTCCAGAGCTTCCTAGTATTGTTATAGAAAGGAGAACAACTGATTATAACAAATATGACATCCTACCCAAGTAGTACAATTAGCAATAACAGTATCATCAAGCTTAGTTTAGAAACTGACAAACTGTGGTAACTATTAATTTGATATCTTCAACCAATGGAGTAAAATCTATAGTTACATAACAGAACCCATCATATATTGGGAGTGTGTATACAAAGTGTTTCCCCTTGGTAGAGTTGTTTTACCCTAAAGTGGAAAAATTTAAGAGGGATAGTGAATAAAACAGAGATTACTGGAGAGAAATACATTAGAAGCAACACTAGAGGACAAAGTATGATTACACAAGCTCTGGAAAACTAGAGAAGAGTGCAGAAGACAGAGAATTAAGGAGTATGCAAGGGATTATCAAAATTAACCAGAAAGATTAGAGCAAATATTCACTCACATGAAAACATAATTAAGTCAAGAGAGATTATTGAGGAATGGGAGAAAGAAGAATAGAGTAAAACAAAAATACAGGTAAAATCAAAATAAAACTTTAAATAAGCTAGCAAAGAAGTAGAAAAAATAAAATAAAATATGATAAAAAATAAAATTCCTGTGGTGGCCATCAAGTTCCCAAAAGTTCTAGTTAACCCTGCTGAGCCCTCAGTACACTTTGTGCTCAATATGGGATTGATCTTGGCTTCCAGATATGGGGGCCTTGGGTCAGTCTTCATCCAGTGCTTTATTTATGTCCCTTAGTGGTCTTCTCACTCCTATTTCACTCAGTGATGCTCTCTCACTTGCTGTGGTATCCTCAGACAGAGTTCTACTGCCAGTCCTATGTATAGTTGGCTCCTCCTTGTTCTTGCTCAGCCTCCTGTGGCAACTCTCTGCTCCTTCAGGTGCCATCCAAGTCTGCTCAGAAGGATTCCTTCTTACTCTTCTCCTGAAGGGGGAGAGCTAACCTTCCACTCATGGCTTTGTAAGGTCTATTGCCATTACTATGCACCTCTGCTGTAGTCTGTAACTTCTTATCGTCTGGTGAGGTGGGTTGAGTTCCTGTGTGTTGAGTTCCTGCTCCTGCCCCGTGTTATGGGGACAGCTCTGGGTTTTACAGTCCTGCAGCACAAGGCCGTTTAATTCTGAGTCTGTCTAGTGATAGGTGGTGGGTGATAGGTTAGCTGTTCCATTCACTATGTCTTCTTGTGGTCTTTAATCTTGTTCTTAGAGGTTCCATTTAGCATGTTGTATTTTTAGTTGAGTTTCTCCGAGTAGTTCTAGACAGAGCTCTTTTTCTGTTCAGCCATGGTGAATCCACCCATAATTACTATATAATTTTGAATTTCCTGGATTTTGAGCTGCAGCTTTCACGAGAAACACATATAAATTTTCCAGAAAAAAAAAACAGTGATCAATTTCAAAGTTAAAGTAATAACTAGATCCAACTGCTTATCAACAGGTATTCAATTACAGAATGTCTGAAATTCTGCCAGATGTTTTAATACTTTCTTACATTCTGCTCAACCCATAACCAGAAGTGTGTATGAAACCCATTGTATAGATTAAGATCGTGAGATCTACAGGCTCAGCATCTTCACGGGATCCCTGTGTAGGAAATGGCATGGCCAGACCTTGACTCTTAGTGTGATGTTATCTAGTAGCCTCCTTGTTCCCAATTGACCCAACCTGAAGCCAGTTCTGTTTCTGAATTTGCTTCTGTTCTCAGATAAATAATTTCTTCCAGAGTGTAGAAGGTTCTTTTGCACAAAGCCTGAATTTAGAATATAAAATGAGCAGACCATGAGTACACCCTACTCCTAGGGGAATGCCCAGAATTGCCTACTATCAGCCATGTCCTATAGAAGGTCTTGCCTAACCCCTTTGCTCACCCTGGAAACAGTCCAGTAGAAACAGCCTTTTTTGACATAAAAGTTAACTTTAGACTATTATGTTTGGACCTAATTTACATGCCTGAGAAACAAAATAATATACTCTCAAATTTATCCAAATGGGTTATTAGTGTTTTTGCATAGAACATAATCTACTGTTTGTTTTGCCAGGTGAATTAAGATAGCTTTTGAGACCATCTCCACATTTTTGTAGAATTTTAATGGAATGGTGTAATAGAAAAGTGTACATAGCATATGTGTATGTGCACGAGTTTATGTACGTGGTCAAAACCCAAAGATCCCTGATGAGCTCTATGTGAGGCAGGACCATGTATTGCACAGTACAGGAAAGAAAAACACCTCCTGTGTCTGGATTCTTCCAGTCACTGAAATCTTCTGAGTAGGTGATAAATACTTCCTTGTTCGTTGTGAAAAACCTATAAAAAAACACCTTCCTTCTCCATTGTCTGGTGTGCATACCCCCCCATGGATGTAAATGTTTTCAGTATGTCTAATGACATTAATTCTGATGTTCAGAAAAAGACAAGCATGTGCTTTTTAGGAACAACTCATAATTTAGGAGGCTGGCCATGAGTCCAAAGACAGGAGAAAACTGTCAGCCTACTAACTCTGATTGTAGGTTTTGTGAAGGGAAATTCAGACAAGTTTCAGTGAGTGAAGAACAACAATCTTTCACAGAAATGGCACTAATACTTTATCTGCAGCATCTGTCCCACAGTAGCAATACCTTGAAAAGACTGGAGAAGTTCAGCACCTATTTCACCACAGCAACTCCTTCCAGAGAGGAAGAGCATTTTATCTAACAAATTATAATTTATTGCATTTGGCTGAGCATCTAATGTGTAACTTACAGTGACACTAAAAATCCTCACTGTCACACAACTTGTCTTCCTGCGTTTTTAGCCATTATAGACCACTTGTCCATTGGAAGAGTCATTAGATGATCTTGTGCTACTGAAATACTAGAAGTTCCTTTACTTCTTTATTAAAGCCATTTCTATAGGAGGTGCTGCAGGAAAAATTGATTAATCCTCATGCCCTGGCCACCCAATATGCAACCCTCTCTGTATAAATGCCTTGGAGTTTCAGCTGTGCAAGTTTGTTTCATTCTGTACCTTGAAGTCCTAGGCAAGAGCTGCCCCACAGATGCTGACTGTACAATTCCCTTCATGCCTCCCTCACCCTTCAGCCTTCTGAGAACACCTGTCAATCCCAAGATAGTTGTGATATTCTCTCCTAGGGTGGCTGGGACATCATGACCCAAATCATGCAAATCCCTGGGTGACTGGAGGTTTCCCCCTCTTTTTGCTCTGCCTCGTTGCCTGCCTCCTGGACCTGACCTCAGGCTTCCCAGTTTGAGGCAGCACGCTCTTTAGGTGCCTATTATCACACACTTCTCCCAAGTCAGGACCCAAAGCAGATATTAACTTGCAGATATCTATACCTGAAGAGAAGTGGTAAGAATTATGATGAGACCTTCCTCCTGTATGTTACCAGAGGAGATGAGGTGCATGTCAAACAGAAATGAACAATGAACACGTTTCTCATTCCACATGAGACCATCTGAAAAGATGTAGGTTTAAAAGAAGAGCTGGGAACAGGCACTCTATAGCCAGTCAGCATGGACATGAGCCTTGATTTCATTAGACACTTCTACGAAGTTCAGACTCCTCATTGTGTAGCAGAAAAGTTCATATCCTGGTTAATCTTTTCTTTCAGCAGTTCTCATGAGACAGGGTAGTGTATACATACTGTGCCTTCTCTTGCTGTTAATACATAAACAAACTAGTCTGTCATTCCAGGGTGCCTTCCTCCTCAGCACCTGTGCTGTTCTTGATAGTGTTGCAACTTAAAAGTTGCATTCACATTGTCTTCACATTAGTAAATCAAAGGAAGAATTATATTTTGGTGAAAAAAGAAAAAAGTTCTGTAAAACTAAGTCTGAGGAGATAAAAAGGACCATTTACCTCAAGTTGTTGTCTCATATTGCCCAAGTGCATAAGCTCTTTTTTAAGTTAGGAAGAGGTGAGAGGGGAAGCGCAGATAGCACAAATAGCCATCTCATCTTGTCTAAGTGGGTAAGAGCCTTTCATAGTGAGAAAAGTTGCAGGGTAACCTCAGTGAGGTAATGTGGATCTCTACACCTGCCTTATTACTTTCATTAGTCCTCAGCAGATCTTTCCCTCAAACATGGCTCAGATGGCTGCCACTGGTGGCATCTCAATATTCTGTGACTTGTTTTGGGCTGAGGAGAGGAGGTGTATTCATTATGAACTCAGAAGGAAGCAGATTGGATTAGTTGCTTATTCGTGAAACATTAAAATCTAAATTGTGT
Source organism: Hydrochoerus hydrochaeris (assembly GCA_004027455.1). Taxonomy (NCBI): domain Eukaryota; kingdom Metazoa; phylum Chordata; class Mammalia; order Rodentia; family Hydrochaeridae; genus Hydrochoerus; species Hydrochoerus hydrochaeris. Next base: position 233,921 of record PVLA01002562.1, on the reverse strand, counting down.
AGTTGCATTTTGCATTGCCAGTCACAGTAGCTCACAGTGTGGTGTAGCACAGAAATTTCTCTCTCAGGATGCACTCTATGCTCTTTCCAGGTTATGAAGAATGGTTTTGTCCATTTATGAGAGAAACCAGGCAGGGTTTCTCAAAGACATATTCAGGGACAACACCAGACACTTCTCTCTTCATATAATGTAACTGCACCACTATCTTTTTTATGAAAAAACATTTAACTCTGAAAGCGTTGTGACTTCTACCTGTGCCTGCTGTTACCAAAGTAAGAACTCTACAAGATTCTCAGGTCAGGGATGGGAAAGGTAGGTTAGTCCTTCAGCATTAGACTTGCATATACAATATCCAGTGTTTGGGCATTCCATGAATAGTACTAAAAATAAATGTCCATGTGGAAGCTAAAGAATAGAATCCACAGGCCGGGTATTTAGCTTAGTGACACAAGATCCTGCTTGGCAAGCATGAGATCATGAGATTTATTCCTTGTACAAAAAACCACCTCACGTTAATTCCCTTAGTGGATGTATTCTCTTTGAAAAATAAATATACTTAGCCAGCACTGTCCAATATGGGACTCAGCCACCATGTATTTTTATTTACTACTAAACTGTGACCATTGTTAATAAGGAGTTAAATTTTAATTCAATTTTACATAATGTAAACTCCAGATAGATAAATAAACCTTATTGAGCAGCACAGGTGGAGAAACTCAGAATCTCAATCTGTGGGGCAGGAGTTACACATTCTTATGGAAGATGCAAGAAGTGATAAGAAGAATGAAATACATTAAGAAAGCATGCTCCTGCATCTTTGTGTGGGGGGCATGAAAACATGACCTTCAAGACTGTTATAGTTGGTGTGTTGACGTCCCCCACACCTCTAGAGGATTCTCTTGGAGGCTGTGTCTGCCCAGGGTAGCAGTACCAAGCAGGGATGCTAGGTGTGTGGTCCCGTAACTTTCAGGGATGGGGTCTGAGAAAGATAAGAGTGCTAGTCACAGCAGAAGGTGTTTTTCCCCTAGAAAATGGAAGTCTCACAGAAGCCTGCCCCTGCTATGATGATAGGGAAGCCCCATGCAGAGTGACCAAGAAGAAGATACTTGGCCTCTGCAGCCTACTATGAAGGACTCAGAGAAGAAACTCAGCATCTCCAAAAAGGGTTGCAAGCCATATCCAGTATTGAGGGAAGAAATGAGGACTGATGGGCCCATGACAGATGAGACCACATCTGTCTATGGCTTCAAACTGAATCATGTCCTGTATTCTGACTGTGGAACCAGGAGAAGCAGGACTCATATCCTCAGATGGGAGCAGCTCCTTGAGGACTGAATGAGAAGACTTACAGGGAGGACAGTGAAGAGACCTCGTCCTCTATACCTCCACCCAGATACACTGTTCATGTGGTACACAGTGAGGAATTCAAGACGCTTGATGAGCAGAAGACTCCAAATTCTTCCAGGAATGGATGATGAAGGTTGTTAGAGATGACAGCTTTCAAAACCAGACCAAGGCAGCTGGGTGTCTACAGAATGAACATCTTAATTCCTTGTTAAAAACTCTTCTGGGATCCTGGGGAGCCTCATGAAAAGGCAGGCATGGCTTGTAGACCATTAAATCTGAGGTTGTAGATGATAAGTACTGGATGGTCAGAGCAGCAGTGGACAAAGGTGAGTGTGGTTAGGTGGCTCGCAGCTGCACCTCGGCAGGATGGCTGTCACTGACACAGACTAGGGTCTGGGAGATGCAGACATGCCAGCCGTGGTGATTGATGGGCAACCATCCCAGGGCGAGCATTTCCTTTGGAACAGCACAAAGTCACCAGGAGGAGGGTAGGAATCCTAATGCATGCGTCAGGTTCACTGGCATGTGGTGGTCGAGGTGTGCTCAGTGGTGCTCCAGCATCTTCCCTAAGGAAGGCGTGGATTTTGCCCAAGAGAGGACTAGACTAGATATTAAGCCCAAGGCCCAGGATCCAGCCAAGAATCTTGTAGCTGTAAGTGAGCTCCACATTCAGATATGGCAGTTTGTTTAAAGAATTAGAATTTAAAACCAACTCAGAAGGGGGCCTGGGAAAAGAGCCTGAGGAAACAGAATTACTATGTGTCCTGGAAAGTCATCTCCTTGTGCATTTTTTTTTGTGGGACCTCAATGCCACACAACCTGATGGACTCACACATCTTGACTACTAGTTCTGACTTTTCCTTTTCAGCAGTCAATTGGCTACCCAGGTCATTACCATCCATCTCACTCTGGACCTCGGTTGACAGGGGTGTTCCAGTGGCCCAAGATAAACACACAGGCCATCCTCCTTCCAACCTTGGCCCTCTTATTCTGACCTCATTTTTAAGAAATGGCAATACTGACTCATATTAATACATTAGAAAAGCAAGTGCAATTTTTTCATTAATCGTTTTCTAAGTCAAATTTCAATTACTTTCAGCAAATCTGCTTTTCTTATGTACAGTTTGTTGAGTTTTGATAATGACCAGTAGCTACTATCCCAGCCAAGACACATCACAGTCCAAGTACAGTGTTCTTGTGCTACCTCTTGTACCCAAACTTCTGTTCCCACTCCTGATATAACAACTGTCAAACACTGGTTAGTTCTCCAGTTTTACAGTTTTTCCCTTTCCACTAGGTCATAGGAAAGGAAGAATAGAGTATACGGCCTTTCCAGAGGGGCTGCTTACTCTGGACATAATGCATTTGTGATGCAACCATATTGTTGTGTAGATCAATAGTTTGTCCTTTATATTGCTGAGTACCATTCCCTTGGATGGTTTGATTATTATTTATTTATCCATTTCTTAGCCGAGACATGTTTGTGTTGTTTCCACACCATTTCACCTAGTGGCTATACTATTAAAAGTGAAGAATGATGAATTCACACAACAGGATGGATTCAATGGGATTGATTGACATGTGTCCAGTGGAGCAAAATATTTAGAAATGCCTCCATATTGGAAATAAGAGAATAGAAAATATTTACAAATAGCCACAAAGTGTATGCATAAATTTCTATCAGTTAAGAAAATGCTTTAGAGCTAATACTTGATTTCAAATATGTCTGGAGACCAGATCATTATACTTGCATATGTACACTAAAAATGAGGAACTGGAAGTTGAAATTGAACAGTATGATTTAAAATAAGATTACAAAGTATGAATGAACAGGATACATCTGACAAAATTTGAAGATTTGTACATTTAAAAAATGTAAAACTTTGGAAAGAAGAGATGAGAGTCTAAAAAAAAAAAGGTGGGAGCCTTGATCAATACCCAGATGACTTAATGTTAGTACACAGTTGATATTTCCTAACTAGTTTTGAGTCACTGGCCTCACACTGAAAATTCTAATATTCATAAAAAATGCAGAGGATCTAGAAAAGCCAAAGGAATAATAACATAGAACAAGAATGGAGAGTTGCCCTATCACAAGAATTATAAAGTAACAACAAACAAGACCATGAAGTAATTCTAGATGTACATCAGTGTAACCGAATGGAATGCAGGAATAGAACTGCATGTATCTGCAAAACAACTCACAGTGGGAAAGATGTAAATGAACATTACGAGAGAAAAGACAGTCTCTAAAACAACTAGCTATGAAAATGCTGCATAGCCATAGCAAAGAGAAAACACAGATCCTTTCCGTGTTTCTATTAATATTAATAGAATCAGATATTTATTTACTAGATTTCTTATATCTGGGACAAACTACTGGACACCACAAGTGAAAGGAGGTGAGGTTTATTCTGGCTCACAGTTTTCAGCCAAGAAACAAAAAGAGAAAGGGAGAGAATACACCTTTCCAGTGTTGCTCCAAGGGACCTGCCCTTTTTAACCAGGGCTTAACTCCAGAAGTGATACTTTCGAGGGACATTTTAGATATGAGTCATGATGTCATGTTTCTCCAAAATTAAACTAAAGCGGTAATAGGGATATTTTGAAGAATTAGATCATTTGATTGTGTTATCTATCATACTGAACTCTGTGGGTAAGCAAGCAGTTTGGAAACTCACACAGCACTTATTTGTTTGTTTGTTTGTTTGTTTATTTATTTTTGGTACCAGGGATCAATCTCACAACCTCGCGCTTACCAGGAAGGTGCTTGTGACACTAAGCTAAACCTCCGGCCCTCACTCAGCATTTATTTTGTTAAAATGTGTTGCCTTACTTTTGGATTAAATTATACACATTAATGAGCAAGTTCAGTGTGATATTTAATGACATGAATACAGTGCACACTAACTAAACCCAGCCTTGCTTTATCTCTACTCCTCTGCTAATCCCTGTTGCACACTCAGATGGACTGTTTTCAACTTTCCACATATGAAAGGGAATCTTCTGTACTTGCCCTTATGTGCCCAGCTTATTGCACTTAAAATAATTAACTCTAGTCCCAGAAACTATAATATTCACAAAGTTTAAAGTTTTAGTTTACAACAGATAAGTCTTAGAAATATCTTAAAATTTGAGCAAAAATTCTAAATATTTTTAGACAACTGTAAAACTCTGCAGACAGATCCTGGCAAAAGGATTATGATTCAAATAGAGCAGTATGGCATGTTATTTGAACAGAAACAGAATATGGAAAAAAATCTCAGTTTTCCTTTAATACCTTATAAACCAGTGCCTTATCAGCAGAGGCCAAACTGACAAACAAGTTAGGCTACTGCCTTGTGATTTCTGAATTGACCCTGGAAAACAATAAGAGAAAGAGAGAGAGAGATACAGAGAGAGAGACAGAAAGAAAAAGAGAGAGAGAAGCTTAACAAACATGAAAACCTAAATGTAAAAAGAAAACACAAGGAATCCTGGGGAGAGACTGAAGACTGCTGCCTTGGTACTTGCTGTTGAATGGTGTAGGGAAGTTGGGTCAGAACCGAGGCTGGCATAGGTGGCCCCATGACACCATGAGTTGGAAGAAACTTTTACAACTCCTGCCTGTACAACACTAGTCTGAGGCAACACTTCATACCAGAGATTCCAGTGATCTACCTGTAACAGCAGGACACCAGGACACTGGAGGCATTCTGGCTGGAGAGACTCTACAAATAATCACCTGAAACCAACCTTGTGGGTGAGGACTGGCTTTCAGAGCAACTGCATTTTAACAGAATATATACAATTCGAGAAATAAAGTATAGCACTGAACCATGCATAGTAACCGTAGTTGTTCTATGATCAAATAAGAGTCTCATCCCTTCTGCTCCAGGAAACTGGGAGTCAGATCCTATGTGTGAGGTGAACATTCTCAGGTCCATGGAGGACAGCAGTCTAGGTTGTCCTGAATACAAGGTGAAGCCCTCTAGGAAGGACAAAAGTGAATTACAGAATTCAGTTATTGTGCTCTTGTCACAACCTAGGCACAATGACAGATGTCATATCCATTGACTGCTACTGCTTGGGATCAGAGCATGGCTTTATTCTGAGGTGTGCACTTCAGGTGAGGGGAGTGGAGAGGGTTTCAGTTCTGTTAGAGTGCAGAAAAGCAGAAAAGCGAGTGTGAGCTTTATCTTTGACAGACTCTCACCAAACAATCCAGATGTGCTGCTTTCTCTTTCCCACACTGCCTGGCAGGATTTTCAAGTGAGACGAAATTGCTACTCAGAGGAGCTTGAGAGTCAGGCTGTTGCTCTGAGGAGAAGAGACTCCAGTCTATAGAGGACAAGTCTCCAGATTTTATCAGGAAGCAAGCAGATGATTCCTACCAAGTTGGGGATAATGGAAGGACTAGCTTTCCAACCCTCCTGTCATTTCCAAGCACTTTGCAGAATATGGGCTCAACTGACTCTGCCTCATTGGATTAGAGCTACAGGAACTCCTACTGGGAGGTGCAAGCTTCCGGTGAGAGAAGTAGAGTGGGTGGGGTAAGGTAGGGTTCATTGTAATTGGCTGTGGGGTGCAGTAGAGATGTCCTAAACCAGACAGAGCATCTCCTAACTGGTCTTCCTGTCTTATCAACCCTGAACCACATAGTTAGAATGAGCTTCAGCCTCAGAATCCAGGAAATAGTGCCTTGTACAGTGGATAACAGAATCATGTCCATAGAGGCCTGGGGTACAGTGTTTCACAAGAACCAAGGAGTTGATCCTTAAGGAGGACAGAGGAGCCCGAAGAATTCTTTTCCCCTCCTGTGAGCCCTGGGGGACCTCTGCATTTTGCCAGATATGACATCGACACACTGCCTTTGCTTTGGGTTGGAGTGACAGGAGGCCCTTTTCTGAGCTGTGTCCTTCAGGAGAACAAGCAGAGTGGGCCTGGTTCAGTTAGGAGTCATGTCAAAGGGTTGTCAGGGGAGTGAGGAAACCCACCTCAGATAAAGGGACCGGGATCAAATAAGGTTTACCTTTTGTTGTCCCAGAACTTCAGGGAACAGTTCTTTGGTGAGGGCCACATTTTACCTCTGGGAATTGACAGTGTAGAAGTTCCAGCTTTGTGATGAGGGCCTGGCTTCAGGAGGGAAAACTAGAGAGGACTTGGGTTCATTTAGGTCAAGGTGAGAACTGAGGGAAGGACATCTCAGAGAGAGGTTCCCAGAACATTCTAGAAGAGTCTATGTTTTCTCCCCTGACTCAGGAGCTACAGAATTCCTAGAAGAAGGCTGTATTTGTCTTCCATGGGCTCTGAAAGTATATCAGAGCCTTGTTCTGGGCACTGAGCTTCAGCTGAGAGGATCAGAGAGAACCTGGGATTAGTTAAATCCATGTGAGGGGCTGTTGGAGGTACTCAGGAATCCTCACTCCATTAAGAAGATCTCAGAATGTTCTAGAAAATCTTCTGTTGCTGTACCTGTACCTTGCAGTGCAGGATTCACAGCAAAGCACCCCCTTTCTCTTCCATGAGAACTGAGACAGTCTTTCTAAGGACTGTGATGCAGCTAGGAGGAACCAAATGCCTGGGGTCAGGTACAATAGGGTCTGAGGGACCCTCGGCCCAGTCAAGATAAGAAATATAGCAGCTTTGCCAGGCCTAGGGCACATGAGAAATGGAACACAGCCTGCTTAATCTTGCAAACTGAGTGCTGTCCTTCATTCCCACCTACAGTCAGAAAAGGAAACCTCAGGTCAGGGAGGAATGGACTACTTCCATGACTCAAGGGGAAGACATACAATGAGTCTGAAGAAACAATGCACCCTATATCAGAGGCTGTTATCACCCAGGTGTCATCCCCTGGGGGATGCAGTGCACCTTTGTCTATGCATCTTGGTGTCAATCAAGAGTGGGCTTTATTTTGAGGAGTGTGGCCTCAGGTCACCAAATCCAAGACTTGAGAAGTGGGGTGTGGCTGTGCTGGCAGTTTAGGCTGGCCACAGGGAAGACTTTGGAGCACACTCACCCTGGCCCACACTTCCATCTCTGAGGTTGTAGGGAAGTGACGGACTTGATTTGCTGCATGTGTCCCCAGGTCAGCAGTGGGGAAATAGGAACACCTGCAACCTGCACCAGACAAGGGAGGCCCTCTAGATTCTAATCCTCCATCAGTCTGTGGAAACCCTTACAGAGGTGTACAGGTATACTGCATTTTTGTCTCCCTGCATTTTGGTCTCAGAGAGGTGTCCTTGCTGTGATAGTCTTCACCAGCTCACAAGAGGAGACGCATTCTGTCAGCAAAGGGAGCCTTCCAGGATCAGCTGGGAATCAAGGAGAGGAACCCAGGTGAGGAGTGAAGTTGTTTGTACTGGTACATGTTTGTAATAATATTAATTACATTCATCGAAGGAACTTGCTACATATGTGTGACACAAGTTTATTATTTTTTATGTCTTTCCCCTATTCTCCATCATCTTCTGAATCTCTGAATATGATATGCATGTGTGTGTGTGTGTGTGTGTGCATGCATTATACATGTTTTCAGTGCATAATGATCAAATTCTTCATAGGCAATTGGTGCATGTGTGTACTTAACAATTTCTCCCACTTTTAAAAAATCTTATTCTGCTTCTTCCCCCACCCTCTTGTCTCTTGGCTTCCCTCCTGTATACTAAAGATATACCTCAGTATTTACTCTGGTAATTATTTTCTTTTGTTATTTATTTATATTTTGAATATCTCATATAAGAGAGAACATGCAGTATTTAAGCATGCATTTCTGATTTTGTTCACTTAATATTCTGGTCTTGAAGTGCGTGTATTTCCTACAGATTACTCAAATTTTCCTTTGTGTGAAAGTCCAAATCCCATGTCTCAACTAAAAGATAAGTCAGATTCACTCCTCTAGCAAAGTCTTTAATTTCTCATACTAGTATAATTACATAGAATTCCCTTTTAGTGTCTCAGGATTTTTCTCAACATCATATTATTTTTTCCTTTCTAGAAGTGCACACCGTTTTCCCTACTGTATGCACCTTTTTATCCATAGATTTTTGAAAATAAAACTAAATCCCTGAGTTTTACTGAGGTCTTTTTCATCTTAAAATGTTTTCATAGCTTTTCAGGTATAAAGTATGTGTACATCAATTGTTCGGTTTCAGTTAATCTCGTAACATTTTGGTCTTTTTCCTTTTAAATTATTATTCAGGAAGTATTTTCTATTCCTTTCTCATTTTCCTTGCAAAATAAAAAAAAATGTTTCTTGTGTTTTTCCATGTTCTCATCTTGTTTCCTTTAGGTACATTTCCTGTATGTCTGTAATATTTTCTGGTTATTTCACACAGTTAAATAATTATGTATTACTACATCGTGCAATATGTGTTGATGTCAGGTTATACAGTTGCTTTTGCATTTTGGCCTTTTCTCAAAAATCCTCTACATTTTGCTCTATATGTAAGAGTTTCCTATATTTTTATCTATGTTCTAAGAAACTGCTTCTCAACAACTCTTATGAAAATATTTCACCCTAATATTGTGTGACCTTTCATTTTGTGTGACCTTTAAATAATGGTTTTGGTTTGATTGCTGCTCCTTTTCTCTAATTATGTCTTCATTAGTTGCTGGTCCTATCTCTAAAATTATTTGCTTTATCTTGAATATATTTTATTTTCTTTATAGAGTTTCTTAAAATGGAAGGTTATAATAGTGATATGAATCTTTCCATTCTTTCTAGCCTAAGTATGTAATGACTGTGTCTCTATGACTTTGTCAGAATCCCACAAATTCTAATATGCTATATGTTTATTTTCTTTATGTTCAAAGATGGAACCCAACTCCCAATACTCCTGCATTGGAGATTAATTTTATAGCACATGCTCTTTGCTGATGTATTCAAACCATGGCCATAATTTGTATGATTCCAGCACTTTAGCATTGTAAAAGACAATTTGTGGCTCACATTGATAAATATTCCACATGCACTTTAAAATGCATTTTAAAATAATGTGGGACCAGGAATGTAGCTCAGCAATGCAGTACCTGCCTGGCAAGCACAAAGCCTTGAGTTCAATTACTGGCACCAAAAAAGAAAATAGAAAAAAAAATGTGTATCTTCATGTGAGTTAAAAGTGTCCTTCCTTTGGGTCTTTTCTTTAAAAAGATGTATATATATATATATATATATATATATATATATATATATATCTTTATGAATGAGAGTGTGTGTTTGAATTCATTTTATGTAATGTATGAAGTTTTGGTACAGATCCAAATGTAACACGTGGATATTCACTTGTTCAAATATCATGTATTGTAAATATAATATTATTCAGTTAAATTTCTTAGATCTTTGTAAAAATTGAGTATTTGTGAGGATTTTTAGAGTTTAGCATGTTTCACAAATCTATGTGTGTCTGTCATTTAGAAAATAGCAGATTGCTTTGTTGACTACAGATTTGTAGTAAATCTTAAAATCAAGGAGTATGATTTTATCGTCTCATTTTACATTTTAAAAATTGTGTTCTTACATTTCCCTTATCTTTGGTGAGCAGTAACTGCTTCACTACATTGAGACAGTTCATGAACACAGTATGATTTTCTATTTATGTTGGTCTTTCTTTCATTAGTGCTTTGCAGTTTTGAGAACAGAGATATTGTGCATGTATTGTTAGGGTTAGTTTTCAAAGATTATAACTTATATGGGAATATAATTTCTGTTTGTGTATTATCAGTCTCTATCATTAGGCCTTGCTAAGCTCATTTATTTGTGATGAGTTGTTGGAAATTCCCTTAATTTCTTTTCAAGTAGATTAATATGTCTTATAAGAATAACTATATCATATTTCATTCCAAACTGTATTCTTCTTATTTACATTCAATATTTTATCCCATTGGTAAGAATGCCTCTAAAATTTTGAAATGATGAGAGACTTACCATCTATTAAGAAACAGGATGCAAGGATTTTGTCTTTTCCTACAAAGTTTGATGCTAGTTGTAGATATTTTGTAACTATGTATCAGGTAAAGTTTATCTGTTTCCTTCAGTGAGAGTCCTTAACCATAAGTGGAGATTGTATGTTATTATCAAGTACTTTTTTACTTAGTTTGAAATGATTAAAAAGTATTTAATTTGTTAGTGTCACTTATTACATTGATTTATTGTGACCTATCGAATCAGCCTTACATTCTTCTGAAAAGTCACATTTCATATTGTGCTATATGAAAGTTCTTGACTATTATTGTGTTGGAAAGTTTTGTATCTATATGCCTGAGGGATACTTGTAGTTTTCCTTCTCTCTGCTGTCTTATCTTGGTTATGATATAAATGTAGTGGTAACCTTATAAATGGATTGCGATTGTTTCCTCTCATTACATTTTTTGAAAGACATTATGACGAATTGCTCATAATTCTTTATCAAATTGGATGAAATCACTTATACATTCATTACATCTAGAAATTTATTTTCAGAAATTTTTAAAACATCAAGTATTTTTTTTTATTGAATTACTGGCTATTCTGAGTTGTGCTCCTCTAAATGTGGATATGCATGTATCACTGTAATAGGACATTTTTCACTCTTTCAAAGACACCTAGAAAGGCTGAGTGCAACTGAATTGCAAATTTTAATTTGTCTAGGAATTTCTATACTGCTTTCCTTAGTGGATATACCAGTTTACACTGTCACCAATAATGCAGAAAGGACCTTTTGTCTCTGGAGCTTCACAAGCATTTGTCACTTATAAATTTCTGATGACCGCAATTGTCCCTGGTAAAATGGAATGTCATTGTTCTAATTAGCATTTTGCTAATGACCAGAAACATTGAACTTTTTTGTGTACTTATGGGCCATTTCTATTTTTTCTTTGGAGAAATATCTACTCATTTCAATTGCCCATTGTTTGTATGGATCTTTTCTTCCGGAAATTTATTTTTTTTCATTTCTTTATATAATCTAGGTATTTGTCCTCTGTAAGAGGAATGGCTGGCAAAATGTTTCTTGCCATTCTGTAGGTTGTCTTTTTAATCTGCAGGTTGGTTCCTTTGTTCTGAAGACTATTTTCAACTTGATATAATACCACATAATACCATAGCAAATATGGTATTATGTTTCTGTGCTGCATTACCTCTTTAAACATCCACATCCAAACACCATTATATTCTGAGGTCTGAGTGGTGTCTATACTATGAATATGCTGGTAAGGGGACAAAATTCAATGAATAAAAACAACAAATGGAGTACAAGAAATGTGACAAGAGAAAGTAGGAGACATGCCAAATGGAACCAAAACAAAACTGAGTATCACAGGTTTAGACTATAATTCAGTTCAGAGAGATCTTGTCTAGAATGCAAAAGGGACTTGGTTTTATTGCACGTGGCAATGAAACAAAAAATGCATTGCAAAAAAATTTATAGGATGCAAAAATGCAACAGTCTGAAATTTAAAACTATAAAGCTTATGACATTCTTAAAAAGGAAAATGATATCAAATAATAACCCCTTCTTAAAGACTTAGGTCTCTAGTTGTGTCTATAAAAGAAAAAGAACAACCAGGATGGGGGAAAGAGAAAAGAAAACAAAAAAGAGAAAAAATTATAAATATGATACCTAACAAAATTATACTACTAATTTCTTTTAGTTCATTGAAAATATCTGTCTGTGCTTATTTGGTTAATCAATTTTGCATGCCTGTAACTTGTAATCAGAGCAACTAATTTGAAGACAACAATATGCAATATATTAACTGTTGTCGATTTGCTATTTCCCTGTTTTGAGATTCGGTATCATTGGGTTTTTTTTTGTCTCTTGTAAAAAACTGGGAATGGTGGCACAAAGCTGTAATCCCAGCACTCAGGAGGCTGAGGCAGGAGGATCATTGCAAGTTTTAGTCCAGCCTGGGTTACAAAGTGAGCTCAAGTCCAGCCTGAACTGCATAGTGAGACCCTGTCTCAAAAAGACAGAAAATAATAATTAATTAATTAAATTTTTAAAAAGACATAGGGAACAGAACAAGAGCAAACCATCTGAAAATAAAAATAAAGAAGTGATGAATATTACAGAACATGATGGAAAAAGAATGAAATAGAATATAAAATAATTAGAGAAAACTGATACATGGAAAAAAGTTTTTGGTACCAGGAGCCAAACTCATAGCCTTGCGTTTGCCAGGCAGGTGCCATGCCACTGAGTTATAGCCCCAGCACTTAAAATTTAGTTTTTTTGGTATATATATATATATATATATATATATATATATATATATATGTTATATATTAGTACCGGGAATCAAACTCAGCCTCACACTCACCAGGCAAGCACTTGAGCTACTGAGCTACAGCCAGGGATATATTTGCAAAAGATGAATGAATTACACACCTTTAACTAGACTAAGCAAGATAAGAGAAGCTCGAAATAACCAAAATCACGCTGAAAAGTTGTGTAGTGTATGATTGTAGGTTTGTCATTCTGCAAGAGGTAAAATAAAAGAGATAATAAAATATCACTTCCTGGAAGTGGTTCATGGAAAGTAAAACAAAGAAAGATGGACTACATGGAGGTGAGGTACTTTTAGGCAGGGAATCTGTTCTATACAATAGATTCTGTCGCCGTGGTTCTTGGTGATTATACATTTGAGAAACCCCACTGAATTTGACAATGAGGTAAGTATATACTGTCTCAAGCCATAGTGTAATCAGTAATGGTGATAAAATCACTGTGTATTGGGCTGCACTGTAATTCCAAGTTATGGCAAGGAGATTGTGAAATTGTGCTCCTGAACGTCCAGCAAACACAAACCTTGCACACTGGGGACAGGGATAGTGCAGGCAGTTCCCTGGACATTCAGCATATTCTCCTGGAGGTTTCTTCCTCTCAGGGCTTGGAGAAGGGGCTTGGTGCAGGGAGGTGGACCTGGAGAAGGAGGGCCCTGTGTAGCCAGTGTCCATGGCTAATCATCAAGACCCCTATCCCATTTGAGAAGCACTAAACATCACCCCTTCAGGGCTAGAACAAGTTACATCAGGTCTGCAGGGCTCCAAGACAGGACATGAACTATGCATGATAACAGAAATTCAGGAGATAAAGGAAAATCATGCCAATCAGTGCATACTTGAATCCCAAGATGCATATATGTTCAGGAATACTAAAACCAAGTACACCTTTGATACAATGAAAAAAAACCCAATTCTGATTAGCTCTTTTGACGGTGGTAGTCACTGGACATATAGGTGGTATTGGATGCAAACTCAAGTCAGTGCTAAAACCACAGGGTTTGTCTTGAGTCTTAGATGAGTCTTGGACTAAAACTTTTGAAAAATGCTGGAATTGTTGAGAATTTTTGGAAGATTATTTCATTTTCAGTCATACGCAGGATAGTTGCATTATGTTATGTAGAATTGAGAACTTGGTATTGGCTTCATTTGGAGATTAATTATGATTTAAATACATATGTTCTGGTGTGGAGATGACTACAGGTGAATTTTGACACTTAATTCTGTTATATTAACTGTATTATACCAAGAAACACCTACTATTTTAGTACAAAATATTCCTGGGTGTGACACTTTCAGTGGTGGAAGCATGAAACTGGCTTTCCTCTCACTCTTCAGCCGTACCTCCTGACCACCATAAATTCAGCAGCTTTGTTCCTTCAAGTCAGTGCCCTATGTATGGTGTTCCTACTTTGGAGCTATCTGTTTATAGACTGAAAACATAAGTCAATTAATCCTATGAACGCTTATTTTTCACGTGTCAGATATTGTGTCCAGCAACAAGGAAACTGTTACAGGAGTCCCACTTGATCAGATAAAAGCTCAATGCATTATTGAAAACTCCTAAAACTTGACAGCACAAAAAGTGAAACTTACTGTATGCAAATTTAAATAACATTTAAAAGGTGGTCAATCCCAGCATAGAATGTAACCATGGAGGAAAATGTTAGACGTATTACAGCTGAATCTACAATGTCAGTGTAACAGACAGGAGGAAATCACTGTTGGAAATGAGAGAAGTCAGTGAGCCTAAAGGTCAGGGGAACTTCAAATAAACACTGTGCTCCTGTTGCTATATATGTTCCCTGTGGTGTATAATGGTAGGTTCAGCAAATCTGTTTCTCCAATTCCAATATACTGGAACAGAACCATTAATTAAATAGAGGGTTGTGGTGGGCAGTATCCAAGATTCTTTCTGACTGAGGGGGGAGCTATAGGTTGTCCAGAAGAGATGGCCAAAATGATCCTTGTGGAAGTAGTTTACAGTTGGAGGCATCAGGATAAAGTCACATTCAATTTAATATTGAAACGCGAGTTTACATATATCTGTAGATATTTTATATAAACATGCCATATATATATGTACAGTATATTCCTTGTGCACTCAGCAGAGGAAGCTGATAGCTGACAACTTCCCGGTATGAATGAGCATCTATAGAACCCAGATACTGATTTCTAAACGCATTCTCCATCGAAGGAACCAAACTTTCTTGGAGAAATGGCTGAAGTTAGAGTCAGAAAAAGTCATAATACAAGATGAACCTGTAACAGCATTAGGCCTTAGAAACTAGCCAATCAAGTATATCTAAAAACAGACCATTGAGTGATGTTCAGCAAAATCCAGAGTATGGAAAATGGAATAGAATAGAGGCTTTCTGTTTTCAACAACTAAACAGATTGAAAAATAAAAGAGAAGGAAAAGGAAATCTGTAGATTAAAAATGATTTAAGATGCATAAGAATTATGGTATATGTATCACAATAGGATATGAATTCAGAGAAGACAACTGTTGCATTTATTTAAATTGCCCTTATTATTCACAAATGTATACTGATGTTTAGTAAGATGAATAATGGAATTCTTTTGATTTCTTCTACACTCTGCCAGTAGCTGTGACACACATAGTTGGGCAGACAAAATGAAATGAGGCTTGCCATGCGTTTTACATTGGTGCTGCAGTGTTTCAGGCGTGGAGAATTAATGATAGTATCTTCTCTGATGTATGTTTCAAGCTTTCTGTAATAAAACGTTTTCATGACATAGATTGTGCATTACAGGTGAAAGCCTAATGGGCACTGATCAAATTCAGTTATCAAAGTCAGTAAATGTCCAAATAGGTAAATAAACAGAGAAGACAATTTCACTCCAGAAAATAAAACTGTACTCAAAGCTCAACCCACCTTAGATGTTTCAGGACAGAGTGTTTTTGGAGACCAGTTCCACCAGTGGTCTGGGAAAACTAATCACCATTAGATGTCTGATCACAGCCTGGAGAAATAGCACTTGTTCAGACAAGTCCCTAGCTTTTTTCAGGGGTCGCGGTGAGAGCTAAAGGGGCATTGTTTAAGCCCCATCTCAGACTGAGGGTCACCAAGCAATCCAGATATTCCTGTTTCGTCATTCCTGCACTACAAGGAACAATTTTCAGCTGAGCCCACATTGCCACTCAGGGGAAATTGGGAGTCAGGGACTTGGAATGAGGGAAACATTCAGTCCACAGACGACAGATATCTGGACTCTGTCCCTAGAGAGGTTGTGGGCACTTAGGAAGACTCCCCTTCCACTGTTGCACTGTTGCAGTCAGACCCCAGGCACATTGCTGGACGTGGGGTTCACTGACTGGGGCTCACTGTGTTAGAGAGACAGGAGGGCTTCTTGGGAGGTTCTGGCTTCCGATGAGGAGTAGAGTGGGCGGAGGCTCAGTTAGGGTAAGGGTGAAGGGATGTAGGGGGAGGAGATATGTCCTAACCCAGAGAAAGTGTTCGCAAACCATCCAGATCTTACTGTTTCATCAGCCTTGGACCATTATAGAGATCGATTTGATAGAATGAGCTTCAGCTTCCAAGGACCCAGGGAGATGGTGTCTTGGACAGTGGGGAACAGAATCCTATCCATAGAGGACTAGGGTACAGTCTCTGTCAGGAACCAAGGTGTTGATCCCTAGGGACTAGGGAGAGGCCTGAAGAATTTATTTCTGCTCCTGTTGTCAGACCTGAGAGACCCCGTGCGTGTTTCTGGATGTAACGTCCACTCACTGCCTCTGCTTTGGGTCAGAGTGACAGGAGATTCTGCTGTGAGGTGTGCTCTTCAGGTGAGGAGAGGGGGAGGGCTGGGTGGGGCTCCCTTAGGGGTCACGTTGAAAGAGGGAACTGGAACAATTCAGATTTACTCATGCTGTCAGCTTTCACTAAAAGGAAGAATTTTAAGGTGAGGGCCCAGACTTTGCCTCATGGAAACCCTAGTGCAGAATTATGAGCCTTGTTCTGAGGTCCAGAGATCAGGAAAGGAGGAATGGAAAGTCTCTGCTTTCAGTTAGCTCAAGGTGACTGTGAAAACCCCATCCCCAAGACAGGGTCCCAGAACATTCTTGAAAAGTGTCAGGTTGCCTATTCTATGCTGCTTATGAAGCACAGAATTCGCCGAGAGACTCCCTTTGTCCTCCCTGGGACCTGAGAGGATATGAGAATCTGGTTTTGAGTACCGATCTTCAGGTGAGCATGACAGAGAACTCCTGGGATTAGTTAGGCCCAAGTGAGGTCGTCTGGGAAGTACTGAGGAATCTCCACCTCAATGAGATTTCTGAATGTTCTCAAAAAGCCTCTTTTGTCTGCCTTGCACCACCCAGGCAAGATTCTCAGGAAGGCAGCCTCTTTCTCTTCAGAAGCTGAGAATCAAAGACTTTTTCTGAGGACAAAGATTCCGATGGGAAGAATAAAAGGCCTGAGGTCAGGGAAGTCAAGGCAGGGCTGAGAGAGAGAGAGAGAGAGAGAGAGAGAGAGAGAGAGAGAGAGGGAGAAGGTTTCCATAGTAACACAGACCTGCCTCTGTGGTTAGCTGAGCACCAGGTGAAAATTCTGCGAGAAGCGCACCTTTGATCTCAGAGCAGCAGGAGAGGAGAGTCAGAGCCTTGTACTGAGGATTGTGCTGGAGGTCTAGAGAGCAGGGTGAATTGGGCTTAGTTAGGTCAAAGTGAAGCTACAGGAACATTGCTAAAGCCTCTCCTCAGAATTTCTCCAGCTAATTTAGATCTACCTCTCCTGTGGGCTCTACACCACACAGGCACAGATTTTTAGGTCTGAGCTCCTCGCCTGTGTCTGTCATAGGGGACCCTGGAAGGTCAAGCCTTGTTCTGAGGGCTACACTTTAGGTGGACTGAGAAAATAGGACTCAAGATAGGTTAAGTTAGACTCAGGAGCTGAGAAAGAGAAAGGAAGCCCCATTGCAAGGGGAAGGTCCTCAAATACCCCATGTCTGTCTCTGCTGACTGCAGTGCACTTTGTCATAAAGAATTCTCAGGTGAGTGCCCCCTTTTGCCTCAGGGCACTTCTTGAAGCCAGAACCTGATTCTCAAGTTCCTGCTTCACATGGGAGCAGGAGAGAACACCTGGGCTCAGCTAGGTCAGGTTGAGGGGTTGTGGGGTAAATGTGGAAACCCCAAGTCAGGTAGCAGGTCCCTAAATAATGTGCTGTCAGCTCTGTGCCTGGAACACATGGCCAGGGCACTCCACCTCCATTTCCTTCACCCATGATGACGTTCTTGCCTTACAAATCCACCACTGACAGAGACTTTGTCTGCAAAGGAACACACAGCTCCTGGCCCAGGACACAGGACCTGGCTTTGGGAGAGGTATCTGAGCAAATCCCTTTTAGCACCTTCTGTCAGCCCTGTGAAGGTATGTGTGTGTGACAACCACTGACTTCAGCCTCTGGCATTATTGAGAGGTGAGGGGCCTCCTTCTGATGTGCTGTCCTTCATGTGAGAGAGCAGAGAGACCTTGTTCCCACATTAGGTGAGGTGCTCAGGTGCGTAAGAGTCTCTGAACAATCCAGATCTATTGCTCTTTTCACACCTGAACCCCAAAGTACATTTATGTAAACTGAAACACAGGTAGTAACAGCCAGGAAGGAAGTTCAGGATCCAGAGGGAGGAGTAGAGGACATGCCACAAAAGAAGCCCCCATTAGGGACCTTGATGTCACAAGTATCAGGCCTGGCAATCCCTGGACATCAGACCCTTGGGGACTTTGAAAAAGAAGCAAGGCTTCAGGCAAAAGGAGGATACCAGGGCAGGCCCTCCCAAAAATGAGGCAGGACTGTGGGACCAAGGACACATGACAGATGGGACCCTACCTGCTCATTCTTTCAATATGAGTGCTGTCTTGCATTTCCCCCTAGAATGTGAGGGATGAGGATTGAGTTTTGCAGACTGGTAGGGATGCTTCGAGGATTCAAGGGTAAGACTTTGAAGAGACACTTATCGCTAGATCAGAGGGTAACCTCCACCCACACATCAGCCTCTGGGAATGCAGTACGCCTTTGCCCCTGGTTCTTGGTACCAGGCAAGAGGGAGCCTTGGTCTGAGCAGTGTGGCCTCAGGTCAGGAGACTCAAGACATAGGAAGCCTGGCCCTGATGGCAGACTCAGGTGGCTTCAGGTTGGACTGTGGAGAAGAAACAGCCTGCCCAGTACTTCCACCTCTTCTGTGCTCAGGAGATGGTGGGCTGGATTTTCCACCTGCATTCACAATCAGCAGCAGGGAAGTGTGAATTCCCAGACCTGCCACAGACAAGGGAGGGCCTCTGGATCACACTCTTGTCAGTGTAGGGAAACTCCATACAGAAGTGTCCAGATACATGGCATTTTTGTTTCCCTGCTCTCAGGGAGGTGGCCTTGCTGTGAGGATCTTCACGGAGTCGAAGGAGGAGACACATCCTGTCAGCAAAAGGAGAAGACCAGGATCTTCTGGGACTTAAGGAGAGGAACCTGGGTGAGCACTGGTTTTTATTTGGTTTATGTTTGTAATGTGTAATGATTACATTCGTCATGGGGACGTCATGACACATGTTCATTCTTTCATGCCATTCCTCTCTCCTCAGCTCCTTCCTCTAACACATTTGGAGTGTGTAATGATCACATTCCTCATAGGTACTTGGTTCGTGTGAAAACTACAGTGTCCCATTTTTGTGTTATGCCTCACTCTCTTTCCCCACTCTATCTCTTGATTTCCTCCCTCATGCTAAAGATCAATCCACTACTTACTATTATCTAGCTTTCATTTCCCTCTTTATTTGTAATTTTGTTTTCTCATATAAGAAAAGCCATGTGATATTTAAGCCTAATATCTGATTTTGATTAACAACGTGTTTTGGTGTACATCCATTTTTCTAAAAATGACTTAAACATATTTTTCATGGCAGAGTGAGATTCTATTGCAAATAACTACCACATTTCCTTTATTCACTCATCTGTTGATGGACATATAGGCTTCTTAAAAGATTTAGCTATTAGTAATTGTGCTACTGCAAACATAGGTATGAACATATCACTGCACTGTATCTTTAAATCTCTCAGGAAGATTCCTGGAAGGTGAATATTTGAGTTGAATGCAATTTCTACTGTTAGCTTTCTCAATAATCTGCATACTGATTTTCATAGTATTTGCCACAGTTAACACTCCCAGAAATGATGAATGAGGGTTCCTACCATTGATACCACACCCTCATGCTCAGCAACATATGCTACTGTTTGAATTCTATTTCTACATGTATAAAGCATGCATATACTATGATACACATCATTAATCTCTGGTACACAGAATATTCATTTAATCAGAACAGCACATTTTGAACATCATAAGGAAAAGAATGTGCTATTTCCTTAAATACATGAAAATTCACAGTACAGTGATCAAGTGTATGAAGGCAGAGAGGAATCCTTTTTTTTCTCAGGGAATAAGTTATTTGACTAAGACAAAAGGGATAAGAATGGATTAGGATCCACAGATCACTTTTTCCTACATACATTTTTTACCATTGAATATTTTAAATTGAGTTTGCAAACTGCAGATGGGTTTATATACATAACTTATGCCAGAACTGTAGACTGATGAAAGCTTATTTAAGATCCAATATTAAATAGTGAGAAGACACTATTTCTGTAAATAAAATACTTTTATATTATTTACTAAAATGTTAAATGCTTACAATATTTTTATTATGCATGAGATAATTATGTAATTCTAAATGGTACCAATAAAATTAATAATAATAATATAAAAATTGTAAATAGTATCCAAAGCAATCTACAGGTTAAAGACACTCCCTATTGAAATTCCCGTGACACTTTTTATTTGAATACTTTCTTTTATTTTTAAAGACAAAAAACAGAAAAATCAAGAAGCAAACACTTAAAAAACAACAAAAGAAAAACTGACAACAAAAAAAACAATGGTGATATAGGAATTCAAAACTAAATGATAGGAATTTTGCAGTCATTGTTATATTGCATTTTGTTACCCTCAAGGTAAACAAGCATGCAAGATTGATCAAGCAGTGTAATTTCCCTTTGAGCAGTCTTTTCCTTTTGCTATATCTATCATAACTTTTGGACCTTATTTACTCTTATTACTAGTGAGACAATATAGTGTTTACACATGCAAGTCTGATTTATTTCACTTATGAGTATGGTTTCTAGTTGCCTCCATTTACCTCTAAAAGCCTCAAATTTATCATTCTTTATTCCTCCATTATTATATAAAAATACCACATTTTGTATCCATTCCTCAGTTGATGGGCATTTTGGGTTGTTTCCAAGATTTAGGTATTATAAATTGTTCTTTATAAATGTGGTGCACATATATTGCTGTGGTATGATGTTTTCAATTCTTCTGGGAAAATACACATAAGAGGAATGTCTAGGTTGCCTGGAACCTCTAATTCTTGTTTCTAATGAATATCCACACTGATTTCCACAGTGGTTGCACCAGTCTACACTCCCACCAACAATGGAGAAGTGTTTCTTTTCCTCCACAGCCCCATCAGCATTTGTTATTGGCTGATTTCTTGATGTTACTAATTCTTTCAGAAGTAAGATGATATCTCAGGGTTGTTTTAAATTTGCATTTCTGGAATGATCAATATTGTTGAACATGTTTTCATATATTTATTTGCCATTTGTATTTCTTCATCTGAGAATTGTATATTCATGTCAGGTACCCAATTTGGGATTAGGTGTTTAAATTTGGGAAAACTGATTTTTTTTTAATTCTTTCTACATTCCAGATAAAAGTCTTTGTCTCAGGGACAATTTGAAAAATAATTTTCCCAATCTGTGAGTTTTCTTTTCACTCAGTTGATGGTTTCTTTTGATGTGCAAAAACTTTTTAATTCAATGACATCCAAGTGTTGATTCTTTGAAGTACATCGCATGCGGTTTGGTTTTAGTTCATGAACACTCAGCCTGCCCCTGTGTCCTCGAGTTTTTTACCTACTTGTTTGTACAGCAGGTTTAGTGCTTCTGTCTTTATATTTAGATATTTGATCCATTTTGACTTTAGTTTAATGCATGGTGATAGACCTGGGTCTAGTTTAAGTCTTCAGTATGTAGAATGCCACTTTTTCCAACACTAATTATAAAAGAGGCTGTCTTTCTTCCAGTGAACATGTTTGGCCCCTATTTCAAAGATAAGTATGCTGAGTGTGTTTATGGTTGTGACTGTATCATTTGTTCTCTTGCATTGATCCTCAGGTCTGTTTTTTTGTCAGTACCATGCTGATTTTATTATAGCAGCTTTATAATGTAATTTCAAGTCTGGAATTGTGATGCCTCCTGCCTCACCTTTGTTGCCCAGGATTGCCTTTGCTATTCTGGGTTCTTATGATTCCATATGAGTTTTAGGAATTTTTTCTCTAGATCTGTAAGGTGTGCTAATGATATTTTTATTGGGAACGTATTAAATCTTTATATAACAGTTTTGGCTGTATGGCCATTTTCACAATGTTGGTTTTAGCTATCCATGAGCAAGGCATATTTTTCCATTTTCTGAATTCCTCTTCATTTTCCTTTTTCAGGATACTGTAATTTTCTATGTATAAATCTTTCACTTTCTTTGTTAGATTGATTCCTAAATATTTAATTTTTAATGTTATTGTGAAGAGTATAGTTTCCCTAATTTCTCTCTCAGTGAATTTATTGTTGATATACAAGAATTCTTTTAACTTTTGAGTATTGAGTTTGTATGCAGCTAGGCTGCTGAATTTCCTTATTAAGTCTAGAAGTCTATTGGTGGACTTTATGGGGTCTTCTTTGTAGAGTATCATGCCATCTTTGAATAATGATAGTTTAACTTCTTCCCTTTCTATTTTTATTCCTTTTATTACTCCTCTTGTCTGATCGCCCTGGCTAGTGTTTCCAGAACTATATTGAATAGGAGGGGTGATGTTGGGCAACATTGTCTTATTCCTGATTTTAGAGTGAAAGCTTTCAGTTTTAGACCATTTAGTATAATGTTGGATGTTGGTTTGTCATAGATGGCTTTGATCAAATTGAGGAAAAGACTATGCATTCCACTTTTCTCTAGCGTTTTTACCATGAATGTGTTGGACTTTTTTTATAAAAGCTTTTTCTGCATCTGTTGAAATAGTCATATTCGGGCCAGGGGTTTAGCTTAGCGGTGTAAGCGCCTACCCTGGCAAGCACGATGTCGTGAGTTTGATCCCCCGTACAAAAAAAAAAAAAAAAAAAAAAGAAAGAAAGAAAGAAAAAGAAATCGTCATATTATTTTTGTCTTTTGCCCCGTTCATATAGTGTATTGTATTCATTCATTCACGTATGTTGAACCATTCCTTCATTCCTGGGATGAATCTCAATTATCATGGTGTATAATCTTCTTGATGATTTAATGCATTCTATTTGCTAGTATTTTACTGAGGATTTTTGCATCTGTGTTCATTAGAGAGATTGGCCTGTACTTTTCTTTTTTCATTGGATCATTCTCTGGTTTTGGTATGAGGACAATATTTGCCTCCCAAAATGAATTAAGGAGAATCGCTTTCCTTTCAATTTCATTAAAGAGTTTGAGGAGTATTGGTATTAAGTCATGTCTAAATTTCTTGTAGAATCTAGCTGTGAATCTATCAGGACCTGGGATTTTCTTTGTTGGGAGATTTTTAATTACATTTTCAATTTCATTAACTGATACTGTATTATTCCAAATTTTTATAACTTCTTGATCCAGGTTTGGTAATTTATATGTTTCTAGGAATCTATCAATTTCTTCTGTGTTTTAGATCCCTAATACATGAATTGAATTTTTTCTTTTCTTTTTTAATGAAGTTGCCTAGGGGTTCATCAATTTTATTTAATCTTTCAAAGAACCAGCTTTTTCATTCGTTAATTCTTTGTATTGCTTTCTTATTCTTAATTGGGTTAATTTGTGCTCTATCTTTATAATTTTCTCTCTTTTTGTGTTTTGGGCTTGACTTTTTCTACAAGTTTGAGATGTAACACTATATTATTTTTGATTGTTCTATTTTCTTGATATGAAAGTTTGTCACTATATATTTCCCTCTGAGGACTGCTTTCATTGTATCTCACGTGTTCTCATAAGTTGTGTTTTCATTTTCGCTTGATTATATATAATGTTTCATTTCTTGTCTAATTTCCTCTGTGACCCACTGATTGTTCAGTAGGCTGCTAATTAATTTCTATGTGTTTATAGAGTTTTTGTAGTTTCTTTTATCATTAAGTTCCAGTATTATTGCACTATGGTCAGATAGTATGCATGTGATAATTTCAGGTTCTTTGAATTTAATTAAGCATGTGTTTATGGAGTTTTTATGGATTCTTTTGTCATTAATTTCCAGTATCATTGCACTATGGTCAGATAGTATGCATGTGATAATTTGTTTCTTTGCATTTAATTAAGCATGTTCTATGGGTTAGTATATGTTCTATTTAAGAGAATGTCCCATGTGCAACTGAGAAGAATGTGTATTCTTGTGTTGTTCAGTGGAATACTGTACACATCTTCTAAGTCCATTTGTTTTAAAGTTTGAGTCAGTTCTGTTAGTTTTTTTTCTGATTTTTTTTCTAGTTGATCTGTCTCTTTGTGACAGTGGGGTGTTAAAGTCCCTCTTTATAACTTCTCATTTGATTTTTCATTTCTCTTAATATTTGTCTTACATAACTTGGTGCTCCCATATTTGGTACATATGTACTTATGATTGTTATATCTTCCTATTGAAGATTCCCCTAACAAGTATGTAATGACCTTCTTTATCTCTTTTGATCATTCTTGGTTTGAAATTCACATTGTCTGCAAACAGAATAGCTACCTCTGCTTTTTTTCTGGGTTCCTGTCACATGGAGTATTGTTTTCGATCATTTGACTTTTAAGTCTATGCATTTCCCTTTGAGTTAAATGTATTCCTTTTATATAGCATATTGTTGAATTTTGTTTCTTGATCCACTCTGCCATTCTGTTTCTTTTAATTGGTGATTTGAGGTCATTTACATTAATGGTTATAATCAAGATGATTTGACATATCTTTGTCATTTTATCTTTCTGCTGTTAGTTTCCTACACTTCACTCTGTTTGTTTTCCCTGATTCTTGGTGTTTTTATGTTGCTGTTCTTTAAATTGTGTTCATTTTTATCTCTTGCTAGAATGTGTTTCAATACTCTTTTTAGTGTTGGTTTGGTGGTCATGAATTTCTTCAGTTGTTTTTTTCTATGGAAGTGTTATTTCTCCATTGATTTTGACAGATAGTTGTGTAGGGTACATCAAGCTGGGCTGGAAGTTGGTTTTTTTTTTTTTTTGAGTGATTGAAGTACTTCACACTCCATGATCTTGATTTGACAGTTTGTGTTGAGAAGTCTGCCATGATTTTGATAGGCTTTCCTTTATAGGTGATCCTTTTCTTTCACAGCTGTTAATATTCTGTTCCTATGCTGAATTTCTGTGATCTTGATTATTATATATCGAGGTGTAGATTTATTTGTGATATGGATAATTGGAGGTCTACATGCCTGACTTATATGCATGTCAGGTTCTTTTCCCATGTTTGTAAAATTTTCTTCTATTACTTCTGCAAATAGTCTTTTATGTCATTTGTGTTGACCCCTGCTTTTTTATTGACACCTATCAACCTTATATCTTTTCTTTCTGCATCATCTTGCAGCTTCTGCATTGTTATTTACCGATTCTGTGTTATTTTAAGAGATTTTTCCTTTCATTATCACTAGCTGTAATCTTGTCTTCATGGTCTGAGAGACTATCTTCAACTTTATTTATGTGATTTTTGTCAGCTTTCAGTGGAATTCTTGATTTCCTGGATATCTCCTAGAATCTGTTTCATGTATTTGAATTGTTTCCTGTATTGTTCATTCAAGGTTTCCATCATTTTTCTATGCTCGTTTTTTAAAATTTATGTCTTCTTTGGATACACTCACCAATGCTTTCATTATATTTGTGGTTTCTGTCTTTACCTAAGAGATTATTTCTCATCCATTTATCTGTATAGCTTCCTGGAGTTGTTTCTTAATTCCATTGCTATCATATCCTAAATTTCAGGTGAGTTATTTTGAATTTAATACATGTCTCTGTCTTCTATACTAGATCTAATTTTACTGGAAGTTTGAGGTTGCATTTTGTTTTTGACTTTGGCATTGTCCTGTGTTTCTCCAAATCAGCCAGATAATCAAGTCCTAATTGCTTCCTCCACCAGCAGTCCATTTGGCAGTGGGCTTCACTGAGGGTTGCCGATGGCTGCGGGTCTCTGGATGCAGCCTCCTACTCTGTGCAGGCTTCAGAGATGGTTCCAGTTGTAGGTAGATCACTTAGGGTGGACTGCCAGTTCCTGCTGGCATCACTGAGGGTTCCCAGGTGACTTTGACTCACTGGGTGCAGACTCCCAGTCCCCACAGACCTCCGGGATTTTTCCTAGGTGTGGGCTTGTCACTGAGTATTGCTTTCCTGTCCCCAAGAGCCTCACCTACAGTTCCTGGGTATGCGCAGCTCCCTATGCACAACTTCCCAATCCCTGCAGGCTTCACTGTGGGTTCCCAGGTGACAACATGTCTCTAGGATCAGTGTCCTAGCCACTAAAGCTCTCAGAGATGGATCCTGGGTGTGGGCAGATCATTGGGAAATACTGGCTAACACTGAGTGTCCTCACTGAGTGTTCCTGCATGACTGCAGGTCACTGGGTGCAAACTCCCAATCCCCACAGGCCTCAGAGATGGTTCCCGTATATGATTGCATCACTAAGTACAGCTGCCTAGTTCCCAGCAGTCTCACCTATGGTTCCTGGGTGTGGGCAGGTTACTGGGCTCAGCTTCCCAGGCCCTGCTGGCTTCAATGTGGTTGTCTGGATGATAGCAGGTCTCTGGGCTCAGACTCCCAGTTCCCACAGGCCTCAAAGTGGTTCTTATTTAAACTATTTATATCTTCTTTGATGATAGACATAACCATCCTTTCTGTAGTGAGATGAAGTCTTATGTTTCTCTTAATTAGCAATTTTTAGAGTCAGCATGTTTCAACACTTTTTTCATGTTTTTACCGGCCATTTGTACTTGAACTGAGAGTCATCCATTTCAGAAGCACATTTTGTGACTGAATATTTTAATCTGTGTGCACTAAATTTTTGAGATGTTTATATATTCTAGGTATTTATCCATTGTCTGAGAAGCACCTGCCAATGTTTTCCCTTCCTCAAGTTTGTCTCTTTACAGATTGTTTACTTTGCTGTGCAAATGTTTTAAAATTTGACATAACCCTGTTTTATGATTCTTGGTATTATGTAATGTGCACCTGAGTTTCTGTTCATTAAGAACTTCCCTCTGCCTGTGTCATACAGAGTGTTAACCTATTTTGTCATTAGCAGAATGCTTCTGTTTTAATATTTTGATATTTGACGTCTTTTGATTTTATTTTAGTGCATGATAAGAGATGTGAGTCCAGGTTAATTACTGGTATGTACATAACCAGTTTCCCAGCAATATTTTTTAACTTATAAAGAGAACACAGCACAGAAAAAAAGAAGCAAACAAAAAACAACAAAAAGCAAAATGACAACAAGAACAACAACACAAACAATAGTGATATAGGATTTCAAACCTAGGTGATAGGAATTTAATAGTTGTTAAATTGCATATTGTTATCTTTGGAATAGTTGCTCAGGTTACAAAGAAATAAGCATGCAAAATAGATCAAACTATATAATTTCCCTTTGAGCAATTTTTTCCCTTTGATTATATCTATTATAACTTTTGGATCTTATTTACTCTTCCAGTTTCTTACACTAGTGAGAGAATACAGTGTTTACACATGCAAGTCTGATTTATTTCACTTATGAGTAAGGTTTCCAGTTGAATCCATTTACATATAAAAGCCTCAAATTTATCATTCTTTATGAATGTGTAGTATTCCATTATAAAAATACCACATTTTTTATCCATTCCTCAGTTGGTGGGCATTTGGGTTCTTTCCAAGATTTGGCTCTTAACAAATTTTGCAGGTAAAAACATTAGTGCACATATATTGCTGTGGTATGATGATTTAAATTCTTCTGACAAAACACACTGAAGGGGAATAGCTGGATCGAATGGAAACTCTACTACTAGTTTTTTGAGGTATCTTCATACTGATTTCCAATGTTTGAACCAGTCTACACTTAGGGATAGGCAAAGATTTCATGAACAAAAACCAAACCACACAACAAATACTTCAAAGAATCAACTGGAATCACATCATATTAAAAAGACTTTGCACAATGACAGAAATCACTCACAGAGTGAAAAAAAGACCGACAGACTAGGAAAATATTTTTATCACTGTCCTTCAAGCAAAGCACTTTATCAGTTGAAAAAAATTGGGCCCCCCAAATTCAAAGACCCAGTCCAAAAATGAGTTTCTGAGATAAATACACAATTCTCAGATGAAGAAATACAAATGGCAAATAAATAGATGAAAAAATTTTTAGCATATTTGGTCATTTGAGAAATGCAAATTAAAACAATGCCGAGATATCATCTCACTCCAGAAATAATGACTGCAATTAAGAAATCAACCAATAACAAATGCTGGCAGGGCTTGTGGAAAAAGAAACCAAGCACTATTTATTAAACAAGCTGTCTTTCCTCTAGGGAAATATTTGACCCCTTGTCAAAATAATATAGCCAAGTTGCTTGTTGTTTCTTTACCTTCTATTCTGTTCCACTGATCCAAAAGACTGCATTTTGTCAGTACCATGCTGTTTTCATCACTATAGCTTTGTAATTAAACTGGAGGTATGGGATTGTGATGCCTCTTGGCATGCTATTGTTGCCCAGGATTGCTTTTCCTATTCTAAGTCTCTTCTGGTTCCTTATGAATTTTAAGATTTTTTTCTAGTTCTATGAGAAATAGTGTCAGTATTTTCATTGCAATTGTGTTAAATCTGGGTAAAAGTTTGGAAGTATGACCATTTTGATTATGTTGTATCTCTCTATTCAGGAATAGGGGATATCTTTCCATTTTATGATAGTCTCTTCAATCTCCCTTTTCACATTGCTTTAGTTTCAATTGTAGAGGACTTTCACTTTATTTGTTAGATCAATTTCCAAGTATTTGATTTTTCTTGTTGATACTATAAGGTAAGGATTCCTTTTCTTCTTTCTCAGTAATTTTGTTCCTATTTTACAGGAATGCTATTTTTTGAGTATTGACTTTGTAACCTAGTATATTAATTTGGTTATTAATTATAGGTGGAGGGATTTTTTTTTGTACCAGGGATTGAACTCATGACCTCACACTTGCCAGGCAGGCGCTTATGCCACTGAGCTAAATCCCTGGCTTTTGTGGAGTTTTTGCATATGCAGTGTAGAGGATCTTGTCATTTGTAAATTATGGTAATTTAATTCTTCCTCCCCTATTAGTTTACTTTCAATTTCTTTCCTTTGCCTGATAGCGCTAGCTAATGTGTTGTGAATTTTGTTGAGCAAGAGTGGTGACAGCAGATACAATTGTCTTGTCCCTGATTTTAGAGAGAAAGACTTTTGCTTCTCTCCTGTTTAATATGAATTTAGCCATTGGTTTGTCATAGATGGTTTTAACATATTGAGTTTTTGAGTTTAGGTTATTCTATACCTATTTTAGTTAGGATGCTTCTCATGAATGTATGACGGATTTTATTAAATATATTTTCTGCATATATTGAGATATATTTGTGTTTTTGTTCTTTATTCTGCTTATGCAGTGTATCACATTTTTGATTTGTACATGGTGAAACATGCCTGTGCCCTTTAAATGCATCTTACTTGGATTTGGTGCAGTCTGTTTGTCAGTATTTTATTGAAGAATTTTGCATCTGTATACATTGAAAAGATTGACTCTTTTTTGGATGGATCCATTTTTACTTTAGAGACCGTGTTAGTGCTTGCTTTCAGGAGTGATTTTGGGAGTATTGCTTCTTTTTCAATTTCATTTAAGATTTTAAGGAATATTGTCATTATAACTTTTCTAAAATTCTATTAAAATTAAAGAATCAAGCCATTGGTACCTAGGCTTTTCTAACTTGGTAGTGCTTTAAGTAAAATTAATCTGTTTAATTATCTAAAATTGGATTATTTGGAATTTTTCTATCTTTGTAGTCACTTCTGCTGCCTACAATTTCAACATAATATTTAATCTCTTGAATTTCTGATTGAAATTGTTTCATAGACTGTAGTTCTATGATAAACCATTCATGTTTTGAATAGTTTTGTTTAGCTATGCCAACTTTTTATTAATGTCTTCTGCAAGTTCCTTGACCAATTTGGATACTACTTTCAATATCTGTTCATTTATATTTTCCATAGTTTTGCTGAGCACCTCTTTTACCTTTTCTCTAAACTCCTTCATTACCCTTCTGAGTAGTTCAGGTTCATGGTTCAGGATATTCTCCCTGATGAAACCCTGGATTTGAGGTAGTTGGAAATTTTGGAAGACATTTTCTATCCTTGTTTTCTCATGTTTCTATTTTTTTTTGTGCTGAAGTTTACAGTAGTTATAATGGAAAGACTTTGTTCCTAGATTAGAGACCTGTTTAGTTACTTTGTTTTTCAGTGACATACTTTGATCGTAGCTAACTGCAGTCCTTTTCTTCTGCCCTAAGATCTGACAATTCCTGTTGATTTGGGAGGGGAGGATAATGTGTAATTGGACCAACAAGAAGTTTTCTGGGAATGTACCCTGCTATTGTTAATATCACAAAGGAATCTGGGTATTGTCAAACAGAGAAAACCCATTATTGGTAACAATTATGTTACCCTGGCAACATTGAGAAAATAAGCTACTGCAGTACTGTGCAACATATATAAGATACTAAAATACAGAAGGTAACAATTACATACTATAATTTACTAGGGGGTAGAAATGTACAATTTTAGTATAAACATTAAGACAACTCAGATATTGACATGCATCTAATACGTACTAAATTCAACAGTTAAGTCTCTACTGATGGTAGAAAAAATTATCAGGTATATTATAGTCTTAACTAACTATACAAACAATAATATATTTTAATGATTATACTATTAAAGATATATAATATGGAAAAAGGAGAATGATGAGAAAATTATGAAAGGTCAAAGTATCTGACATAAGGATAGAGACGCAGGAGGATTAGTAGGGTGTTCATAGAATGAGGTGAAGGTAACAGAAAAAAACTGAAGGGAAATTGAAGAGAATACAAAAAGAGGAAAGATACCATCCGGAGAATAAAATAAGGAGAGATTAAAAGGAAAAAGGATGAGAAGAATGAATTAGTGTGAAAAACAGATGAGAAAAAAATCCCGAGTTTAAATGACAGTTTTGTCTGGATCCAGAATTTTGGAGCGTAGCAATTCTTGGTTTACTTAGATGCCCCTCTGCTTTTCTCAAGCGGTAGATGTATCCCGGTAAAGAGGAGTCTGCTCATATTGGTAGATAAAGAAGTCAGCCAGTCCCCAAATCGGTGATTGATGCAGGGAAAAGGGCAAGAGTTTAAATAAAAAGCCATGACCTTTAAATCCAGAGAAACTCAGTCAGGGCGTGGCTCTGACCAAATGGAAAGGGCACTGGGACGTTTCTAGCTGAGCTCCAATCCTTCATAGGGTCTTTTTCCAGCCCCTTCCCTGTCCAGGGCAGATTACTGAGACTCACTCTCCCAGGCACTGTAGCAGGGTAACACTGAGAACCTCAAAGAGAAGCTATCCGCTAGTGTTCTGAGTCCAGGTTCACGTACCCACTTTTTCCTGTGTAAAGACCCTGTGGGAGCAGAACTCAATACTATCCCTGTAGATCACAGCCACTGCCAGCACACTGAACAATCACCTTTTCAATCTGAGACTTCCTGCAATCCCAACAAGTTACTCTGGGATTGTACAAATTCTCTTCCTTTCTTACCAGGTATAGGTCAAAACTCTTCTTAATTTTCACTTCTCTGCATTATAATTCGCCTCTTCTACTTCTCTACTTTTTACATTTCCTATCATTTCCTTCAGGACTACCAAAGATCTCTCTCTCTCTCTCTCTCTCTCTCTCTCTCTCTCTCTCTCTCCCTTTCTCTCCCCCTCTCCCCCTCCTTCCCTTCCTCCCTCCTTCCCCCGCTGAAAATGAGGTTTTGCAGAGTCTGAATTCTGAATCTTGGAGAGGCTGACTTGCTACTGTTCAACACTGCTATTTTCCAACATTGAAGATCTATTAAGTAACCCACACCCATAAAAATAAGCGACCCTGCCGAGCCTGGATTCCCCTATTATCAACATAAAGCTCCAGTTGGTGAGTGGTGGCTGCTTATTGACTCCTTGCAATTCTGTTAAGTGGTTGCAGTTGGGAGCATGAAGGGCCGACCTTGGTCTACAAGGTAACCATAAATCAGCAGAGGGAGCTAGAGAAATGTTTAGTAAATGGAGCATCCCAGGAGCTGACTGACTTAAGGTATGACCTCTTTCTTAGGAGTTGGGGAGCCCACTGTCCAGAAACAACAGGCGAGGAGAGTCTGCCCATTGCCTGGATTAGCCCTTGAGGGTCCTAAACAGCTGCTCAATTCTAACTCAAGCAGCAAGAGAGTGTCATCAGGGAGCTAAGAGGAGATATATGCAGGGAAAAATGAAGAAACTATGGAAGTGCATAAGTTATCTCACTGTTGAGATTCCCAATTGCTACAATGCAATGGGGAAAAATTTGATTGGAGCTCGCAGTTTATAGAGGTTTCAGCCCATAGGCAGCCAGGTCAAAGGCATGACAACAGTGTGGAATGGCCTGATGGGAGGAAAGCAAAGCACCACAGATTCCACAGAAAGCGACAGTGAAGAGACAAAGCAGAAAGATATAACCTGACCTGTCACACCCATGGTGACCCTCCTCATCCTAAAAAGCCCCACCTCCTAACAGTAAGGTTTAAGTCTCCATGATTCATACATCTTCCAAAATTTCCTCCCTATCAGACCATGGGAATTTCAGCGGTTGGAGGGGGGGTGTTGAATCTAGGCTGAAACCATAGCAGGAGCCCTGCATTATAGAAGAGGTAGGCACAGCTATTACAATCAGAAATGGGGTCCTAAGGTAAATATTGTAAGATCGGTACCTGCTCACTTCTTTAAAGATCCTTTAAATCTCAAGGATGTGAGCAACTCGATCTGAGGTGGGATCTTGAGGTTGGCACAAGGAACCCCACCTGGTCAGGAAACCCACACTGTCCATACCTTGTAAGAGTCAAGGTAAAGACACTAATGGAAAACTGAAAGTACCCTGCCAGGAACACACATGATGAATGCTCCACAGAGGTATTGGCTGAGCCCTTGGTCATGCCAGGAAGGCTGGGCAGGGCTGCAAGCCTCAGTGAGCTCTCTTTGTTTTCCATGGTTGCTCTCAGTGAGGTGAAGGTTAAAAACAAATGAGCTGGAATCTAACACTGGAAGTAGAAATCCAGGGCTTAGAATGGGTCTAGGTGAAGCAGAGGAAACCCTGCTTCACAGAATACACAGAACCCTAACTTCAAACTCCCTTTCTCACACATCATCAGAACCAGGGACCCCAGATGAACTAGTTTCACCTCACTTTCTCTTTGAGTGTCTAACAGAGATAGGGTGGTACTTTAAAGAATGTGAACACAGGTCATTGTAGGGCGAGTTCCAGACCTAACCAATTATTAAGTTAAGATGGAACAAATACCCTTTCCTAGGGCATAAGGACCCAAATGGATTTCTCTACCTACAACTGTTGGCCTTGGGCAGCCATGTCCAGATATGTATCCCTCTTACAGCCTTTTCCTTCCTATAAAGGAAAAAGACACTTTCTGAGTGTTTGCTTCAGGCCAACAAAAAGCTGGAACGCAGACCTTGCTTAAGGAGTGTGGAGGGTCCTTAGTGAGTAGAGAGGGAACCATTTACCCCAAACAGTGGAGACAGCAAAGACCCCAGCTTACCCTTTCCTGTGAGGGCTGGAGGACTAGGGCTGTACGTGTAGTCTGCACCCTGAGGGGCCTTTCATCCCTCTTACTGGAGCTCCAGGAACCAGGGAGGGAAGGTCTCAGTCTGAGGCAGCATCCCTAGGTCACACAGGACAGGAGGCCCAGGATTCAAGGTGAACTGTGTGCCCTGAATATGTACCTAGGTCTCCATGTGCCAAGAGACAGATGGGAATCTTTGTGAACAGACCCCACATGTCCTACAGTCTGCCCTAGAGCCTGTCCTCCACTATTCAGCTAAAACCTCAGCAGCAGTTTGACTTTCTGTCCCAGATTCTTGGGGACAGTGTCTCTCAGAGTACAGGACCCTGTGAACACCACTCAAAGAGAAGACCTACAGTGGACCTTTTTGGGAGCTAACAACAGTGCTCTTGTCATGTAACAACACTCACAGTCTTCCTTTCTCCTCTAGGCATCTGAATCATTATCACCAAGCTCTCGGTGTCCCCAAGGAACCGTGGAACTTCTTCATGGTCAAAGGAAACAACACGGCAAGTTAGGGAGAGTCCATCTTATCCAAAGAGGTGCACAGAGCCTGGCAGGTGTGCAGGTTTTGAAATCTGTCAGAGAGGAGGCAGAAACCACTGCTTCCTAGGGTTCCTCTTCCTCCAATACTCAACTCTCTGGTACCTTAGCTTGGGCCACCAGGTTGTCCCTAGAATCCTCAGGGAGTCTTCTCTCCACCACTGCAATGGCCTCTAGTCAAAAGATCCAAGCCAGTGAGTGTTTAAGCAAGGGCGAAGAGGAGGATCTACGCACTTCCCAGGATGTGCTAGCTCTTCAGTTCTTGTACGTTGTGCTTCTAGAAGACAAGATATCTAAACTTTTGCCATCCCTGCTCCTAAAGTATCAAAAGCAGGAGCCAATCACCCAGGCAGAAATCCTGCAAAGTGTGGATGATGATGACCATGAGAAATACCCTGTGATGTTCAAGGCAGCCTGTGAATGCATGCATATGTGTTTTGGCATTAATCTGAGGGAAGTGCATCCACCTGGCCACACGTATATCTTTTTGCCTGTCTTAGGCCTCACTTTTAAAGGGATACTCAGTGATGATTACCAGTGCCTCTCCAAAGTTGATCTCCTGATAGTCACCTTGACTGTCATCTTCTTGAGAGATAACTGTGCCAGTGAGGAGGATATAAAGGAATTCCTAAGATATAGGGAAATGTTACCTCAGAAAGATCACTTTGTTGTTGAGGAGCCCTGGAAATTCATCACTGAGGATTTGGTTCAGGAAGGGTATGTAGTGTATCGCCAGGTCCCTGACAGTGACCCGACTCGCTATCAGTTCCTGTGGGGTCCAAGGGCCTGTGCTGAGACCACCAAGATGAAAGTCCTGGAGCATTTGGCCAGGGTTAATAAGAGAGATCCCAGGTCCTACATATATCTATATGCACAGGCTGTGCGAGATGAGCAAGAGGCCAGCCATGCATTATAAATGGGCCAGTGAAAAGCCAAGGTGAATGCCAGGCACAGAAAATGTTCCTAACCACATCACTGTCTTAGCTCCCATTCCATGCAAAGTAACTCCCAGTGTTTATTCTGTTTCTGGATTACACACAGTTTTGTGAGTAGAGAAGGGTCAGGTGAGGGGGTTAAAGTGCCATACATACCTTCTTGATGCCTGTTGTATTTGACTTACTTGGAAATGACCATGCCTTTTCTCTTTTTTTTTGTTTTTCTTTTTTGGAGAGGATATTTTACAATAGTTTTTCATTTTTTTGAGACAAGGCCTCACTTTGTAGTCAAGGTTGGCCTTGAAGTCACCATGTGGCCCAGGCTGACCTCTAAGCTCCTGCTTCAGCCTCCTGAGTATTGACATTACAGGTGTGTGCCACCGTGCCGAGTGGTGATATGTCTTTTTTTTTTTATAACTTTTTGAAATATTATTCCTTTTTTGCAAGTTTGGAAAAATTTGTCCATCTTGTTTGAATAATGATAGTGATCTCATGCATAGTTTTATTTAGCTTTGTGATATTGACAATTTGTTGTATTTCTGGTATGATCACATTCATATGAATGTGAATTGATCATATAGGAATTTTGTTCTTCCATTCCATGTGTAAGACTGTTATTTTGTGAAGCCAATTTGGAAACCTTTGATTTTATTTTGAAGAAGATACTATAGTGTTGGAATAGAAATTTCCATGAAAATCTGTAAGAAGATTACAGCAAGGATAAAAATCAATATTAGCTTCTACTTCTTCTCTGTTGTTTTGCAATTAAAATATATATTTGCCCTAATATGTTTCATTTCTTCAATTATATGAGGGAAATTTATGATCAATAAAGAAGCCCATCTGTTCATGGACCCATTGACCAGCAGGCCTTCATTGCCTGTGTGTCCTTTAGAAGGTGTTGTGTCTTTGGTGGTGATATGATTACACTAGACTTAGCAGGATCAATCCTACTCCATATCATGCTGGAGTCTATAGGTACCACCAGTGTCGCAATATAGAGAGATGTCGTCAAGGGACCTAAAAGACAAATAAAAAGGCACTGAGGAGGTGAGGTCTAGCAGAGAGCAGCCATAGGAGGGTGCTGAGCCATGGCAGTTAGGGGTGTGGGGTAACTGTGCTTCTATCTGCAGGAGTTGATTTTAATGCAACTGTGTAGTGGCCAGGCCAGACCTTCAGATGTGGTGGTCCTCTTCAAGAGGACTTAGCCCCAGCCTCTGAAAGGATGTCATGAGAGACTCTCAGGTTAAGTGAGGCTGCAAATTCCCCAGTCAGGTGAGTATGTCTGCTTTCCAGTGCCTTGTATTGCCACAGTTGACACACTTTCCAGGGGACAACTGCACTCGAGACCACTTTGCTTCAAAACTCTTCCAAGATAGGTGCCAAAATCTGCCCAATAGCATGGGCCACTTACACAAATGATCCCATGACTGCCTGCTCAAAACTTCCTCCCTCCACAGGCTAAGAGTTTGTGAGAAGCCTCTACCTGTCTGACATCAGTACTTAGCCTGGATCAGGTTTCAAATGTTTCTTTTCTGAAAGAAGCTTGTGCTGCTTTTGCCAGGGTGTATCATTCACTTTGGAGCTTCCTGGAGTAACAACTCTGCTGAGCTGGTCTTATCACTACCATTGTCATAGAGGCCTGAGCGCCCCAAGGCTGGACTTTTGATGAATATAATTGAAAAGTGTGACAGTGAAAGACAAGCTGGCAGGGAGGGGGATATTGTTCTTCACCAAAAATCCAAGAATAGTGAATTAGTTGTTTCCAGCAAAAAAATACTCGCCAACATCAAATCAAATAATGTACCCTGCTAGGTAAAACATACAGAGGGAATGTTAACTGAGTAGCACTTTTGTCTGATACTGTTTGCTATTCAGGTGCAGCTTCCCTGAGAAAGCACATGCAAATTTTATAGGAAAAGCATGCTAGTATCTAAGCTAAGGTAATACTAGATCCAGTTGCTTATCAGCAAATATTCAATATATGTCGAGCATTCTAGAAGGTGTTGCAGTATACTTCTTTCATTCTGCCATTCCTACAACCAAATATGTGTGTAAAACCCATTTTACAGATGAAGAAACTGAGATATGCTGGGCTTTCGAACTTCTCAGGATCCCTGTGTGGTAAATGACAATGCTACCGTCGAGATGCTCATTGTGAGGTCATCTGCAGGCCACCATTTTCATTTTTCCTCACCTGAACCTATCTGTGTTCTGAATTTATTTCTCAGAGAAAAAAAATACTTTAAGGGTGTAGAAAGACCCCGAGTCTGACACATTAAAACCTGGCCTGAATTAAGAGTGTAAAACTGAGCAGGAAGTGAGTGCACCCCACTCCCTGGGTAACTGCTCAGGTTCACCTGCCCTCAGTCATCTCAGGGAGAGGCACTGCCTGTCCCTTTGCTCACCCTGGAAACCCTCCATTAGCCACAGCCTTTTTGACATAAAATGTAACTTTGGACTATGGTGCAGAGCCTGGGTTAAGTGCCTGAAAAGCCAAATAACACAATCTCAAGATTTCCCAAATGCATGAGAAGTTGTTTGATAGGGAACATCGTGTCTTCTTGTCTGGGGAGGTAAATAAAGATAGCTTTTGAGACTATCTTGGCATTTTTGTAGGATTTTAATGCAGTGTGATACTAGAAAAGATTCACATAACACAAGTGCGGGTGCATGAGCTTACGTAGGTGGTGAAACCCACAGCTGCCTGAGAAGCTGCAGGTGAGGCATTTCCATGTTCATCACGGTAGAGGAAAGAAACACTCCAGCCATGGCTGAGTTCCTCTAAAACTGGAAGTCTGAGTAGGTGCTAAGTGCTTCTTTGTTATTCTGAAAGGCAAACAAACTTTCTTTGTCCTGTCTCTGGTCTGTGTCTTCCCCACCGGCAAGTCCTAGTTTTCAGTATGCCTGATGAAACCAGCTCTGGTGTTCGGAGAAGGTCACTCATAGCATGCAAATCTGATTGATTCTAAATCTGAAGCATGGGCTGTAGAGTAGTGGCACTTGAAAAGGCTGAAGAACTACCAGGCCTATCTCACACATGCCGCAGCCCCTCAGAGCAAGTAAGAGAAATTTATCTGAATAAATAATGTCTTTCTTTTGGTTGAGCACCTGCCACGATCCCTGGCAACTACATGTCCTTATCCACACTCAGCTTGTCTTCCCCTCTTTTTTGGACACAGGGTATTACAGTTCACTTGTCTTTAGAAAGATTGATTCGATAATCCCATGCCACGAAAATGCTTGCAGACCAATTGCTTATTTGTTACAGTTATCTCTATAGGAGGTGCTGCAGAAGCCCTGGATTAATCCTCACACCATGGCCACACAGCACACACACCTCTGTGTTTGCACACCTAGGAGTTTCGGCCATGCATGTTTGCTCATTTTAACAGGAGCAAGTTAACTCTGTACCTTGGAGATCCCAGACAGTAGCTGCCGTGTCGATGCTGACCACAAGGTTTCCTTCATGTGACTCACACTCTTCAGATCCCTGAGCACACCTGTCAATCCCATGACAGTTGTGATGTCCTTCCCAGGGCATGGCAAGTGGTACCCAAACCAGCCAATTCTCTGAGCTGACTGCAGATTTCCTTCTCCTGTAGCTCCTCCCCATTTTCCCCACTCTCCTGGACCTGGCCTCAGCCTGCCCAGTTTGAAGCATTATGCTTTCTGTGTCCTTACTGCCACACACTTAGCCCAAGACAGGGTCCAGTGCTGATGGCAACAGGCAGACATCCTGACTGAAGATCCCTAGTAACAGATAAGTTCCTAAGTTCCTTCCTCCTGTGTGTTTTCAGCGGAGCTGAGTTTGCACCCAACAGAAAAGTACCGTGAACACAGTTCTCATTCTTACTGAGACCTGTTGAACAGACTCGGGTTTAAAAGCCGAACTGAAAGCAGTCACTTCATAGCTGGTCACCCAGGACACGAGTCATGATTTCAATAGATACTTGTAGAAAATAATCAAACTGCTCATTTCATAGCACAAAAGATTCTCATCCTTTGAGGACTTCTTAGGGAATCTGATTGATCTTTTCCTAAATCAGTTCTCATGAGAAAGCAACGTGCTCCCTATTGCCGTTGGCTCCTTTACCACACTTCTACCCAATGTGTGCTCTGGGGCACCCTCGAACACAGCCAGCACCTCTGCTGTTTAAGGTAGTGCTACAGGCAACTAAAATTGATAAACATAGGTGCATTGATCTGTGGATGAACAAAACAATGAAGCCATGCATTTTGGCATAAAAGGAAAAAAATATTTGTTCAATGGCCCTTTGCCTCAGATCGCCATCTCGCCCTGTGCAGGTGGGGACGGGCTTTTATCATCCTTAGGCACAGAGGGCAGAGAGCACACAAAAGGAAAATGTGGCTCTCCACCCTGGCTTGCCATTTGCAGCCGTCCTCAGCTCATTTTCCACTTCCTTGAGGGAAGGACACCAGGCTCCAAGCCTCCCGGAGCTGGAGACATCTGCATATCTGTCACTCCGTTTGAGGAGAAGAGCGGATGCTGATTATGTACTCAGCAGGAGGAAGTCTGGATCAGCTGCTTATCTCTGAGAGGAAACAATAAAACTTTTAAACTAGAAAGACAACAATGTGCAATGCATCAACTATTGTAAGTGTCCTATTACTCTCTTTTGGAACTTGGTTTCATTGTTCATTGGTGTTTTTTTCCCTCCTTAAAATAAAATTTTAAAACATGAAAATAAAGTTGCACTTTGCAGAGCAGGTTATAGTAGCACACTTGATGGAGTAACACACAGATCCTCCTCCTTCAGGGTTCTGAGCCCCTTCCAGGCTATGAAATCTGGCAGAGAATCACCGAAACAAATTCAAGAGGATCACCTGGACACCTCTCTGTCTCTATTATGTAAGAGCATCCCTGCCTTCTGATGAACAGGGTCTTTAAGCCCTGATAGGATTGTGGCTTTTCTCTGTGCCTGCTGGTATGAAACCAGAAGAACCAGAAGCCCTGCAGGTGAAGGTTGGGGAAGGTAGCACAGCCCTGCACCATTGCTTTAGTAGGTTCAAGATCCAGTGTTTGAGGGATCCATTCCTAACCCTGAAAGCAAAAGACCAGGTGGGAGTTAAAGCTTAAAGCTCCCTAGGATGCTCATTTTTTTTCTCTTTGTGAAACTGTTCCCCTTGAAAACTAAATACGTTTGTTAGCACTGTATATGTGGGACCCAGCTATACTACTGAAATGTGACTACTGTTACTGAGGAGCTACAATTTTAATTTTATTTTGCATAGATTAAAGAGCAAACAGGTAAAACTTAGTGAACAACACAGGTAGAGAAACTCAGAGTACAAACCTGTGGGCCAGCAGCACATATTCCCATGGAAGACTCAAGGGATGAGAAGATGTGTAGTCATTCCACATCTTAGTTAGTGAAATCTGTGTTCTTCTTATTGCTGACAGGTGAAGAAAATAGACCTAGAGTCTATTCTGCTGTGAAAGATGATAATCCAGTCTAATTTACAGTCAATTTTCACTTTAAAGCAGTTATTCCATTAGTTTGGAGGACTGGTCTGTTACTCCATTGTGCCTGGGTGGTCAGCATGACACAGAAAGTTTGGTTCTCCTATCATGTGTCCACTGAGGAAGTGCCTTGCTCTATGTGGTATGGGGGCTCAGGTGATCATACAAAATATCCTGTGTTTATGAATCCAGCTCCCTTGAGGGATTCTGTTAGTGGTGCCAGACAAAGCACTACAAGCAAGGTAGCCAATTCCATACGTGACAGATACACAAATGATGGTAAAGAAGTTTCTCTGTGCCTTAATCATCCACACATGGCTGGGTTGTCTCCCTGAGGAACGATGCCACATTGGGAATTCACTGATTTGTGTCCCTGGTGGGTTAAATATTTGGCATCAGCAATAACAGGATGAAGCTTGATGACTGGGATCCCATGCTGGTAATGTCATACAGAGGACGTTCCTTCCATCATGGCTACTCCATGCATAAGGCCAATGTGTAGTATTGATGTCTGTAAAAGAGGCTGGCAAATATCAAGAAGTCAGGTTATTCCATCTTAACTGCTCACTGCTTTTTTGATCATGGGTGCTCTTGTGGACATTAAAACACAG
Source organism: Hydrochoerus hydrochaeris (assembly GCA_004027455.1). Taxonomy (NCBI): domain Eukaryota; kingdom Metazoa; phylum Chordata; class Mammalia; order Rodentia; family Hydrochaeridae; genus Hydrochoerus; species Hydrochoerus hydrochaeris. The sequence goes on along the minus strand of PVLA01002562.1, from coordinate 192,804 downwards.
CACAAATTTCTTCACATTCTCTATCTTTTCCCATGTGTTCAGCAGTATACTCACCCCCAATTCTGCTTATCTCAGCATTGCAATATTTTTCATTCTGGATCAATGAAAAACGTTCCATTGCATTTCTGCTCTATCATTTCATAGGTACACTGACCTTGAGTCCCATTCTTGTTGCACATAATAAAAATAACTTTTGTCTTGTGCCAATCTATTCCTGATAGGAGAATTTCTGCCCACCAGTGTCTTTGTTACCCACACTTGACTGAGGTGGTATTATAATAAGAATCTGTTTCAGCTCACACCCTAACTACACCCAACACCTCTGCTGTGGTTTGTGTAAGTGTCTCCCCAGGGTGCATGCATTAAAGACTTGATGCACAAGCTATGTGGTCATTGAGAAGCATGGAAACTTCAGAGATGGAGCTCAGTGGGATGCCTTAAATCATTGAAGGAGCACCCTTGAAGGGGATTGTGGGATGCTGGTCTCTTCCTCCCTCTCCCTGCTTTCCAGTAGCCATGAGGTGAAGAGCTCCATCCAGAACATGCTCCTACCTTAATTTACAGCCTCAGTACAGGGACCACAGCTATGCTAGCTGACCATAGGCTGACACCTCAGAAATCCTAAACCAGTCTTAACCCCTCTTTCTTATAATTTCATCATCCAACAAGTTCATTTTGTTACAGTAACAATAAAAAAGAAATTAGAGCACAACTTTTACTATATGACACTGGGGCAATTGTATATCCACATGTAAATGAATGCACATAAATTCCTATTTGTTAAATTAAAAATTTAAAAAACTTGTAAGTATACCTGCAACTATGGAACTAGTATAAGAAAACAAATAAGAAATATGTCAGTGTATTGGATTGGGCAAAGGTATTTTTGGGCAAGACATTAAAAGCATGGATAACAAATGCAGAAAGAGACAAATGGGCAAAAACAGGGCTAAAGAGATGATCATAGTAAAATTTCACAAATCACCTAGTTTATTCCTGTACAAGTAGAATATGCAAAATGGTTAAAGAAGAGGAACATATCAAACTTTACAGGTTCTTTATAACCTCAGTAGAGCAGTTCATGCCTTTTCCATACCATGAGTGATAAAATGCAAGTTTGGAACCTGCAGCTTCACCAGCAAACTCTGAACAGGAGATACAAGGATTTCCTTGAGGTCTGGCTCAGTATATCTAGCTTGAAGAAAATGAAGAGACTCATGACTTTGGTCCATCAATCCAAGAACACACTAATGCACATCATAGTCCTCAAAATTCATCATCCTTGGGGTTGGGGATTTAGCTCAGCGGCATAAGTGCCTTCCTTGCAAGTGGGCAGTCGTGAGTTCGATCCCTAGTACCAAAACAAATAAAAAATTCATCATCCTTACCCGGTGACCTGCAGCTCACAACCTTCATTTCCTCTTCAACTGTGGTGCCATATGAAATGGGAGCATATGTATTTTTGCCTGAACTCTATTTGTGCTAGGAAGCCTGTTCTTTTATTACAAATGCCTTTATTCATAGTTGACACTACCTGGATGCCACCAAGAAGTCTGCAAGAAATAAATGTTTCTAGTATGAGATTCTTCCATGCAATAAACAGTTAGCAATAGAAAGAAATGATGTATCAAGTGGTGGAAAGACTGCATGTAACCTATATGAAGAAGTCAGTTTGAATGGAATATAGTTATATAGCTGAATGGAATACAGTTATTTAGTTCGATCTCAACTATATAACGTCCTGAAAAAGGTAAACTGTGGAGATGACAAAGGCCAGTGGATGGCTTTGGAAGCAGCAGGAGAGTGATATGTAGATTAAGCATGGAAGATTTTAAGGCTTTACAAGTATTCTGTGTGAAACTGTAGCGGTATATACAGTGTTATGCTTTTGTCAAAATCAGTAGGATCATTCAATGCAAAGAACGAAACTTAATGAAAATAGTATATGTTAATCAAAAACATTGTGTCTGTATTGACATTGGCTACCTTTATTATTTGGATGACATAAGAAAACAACCATCATTATACGATGTACAGCAGAATCATGCAAGATGATAATTATACAGGATGCATTGTGCAAGGAAAAGGGGGTGTAAAAGAATTTGTACTACCTGTACAATTTTCTTTAATTCTCTTTTTTTCTAATAATATCTAGTAATTATAAGAAATTAAAACCGTTGATCATGGTACAATTCAGAAAATATGTCCCTATGCATTTATCCTAAAGAACCAAAGATTTATGATCTTGCTAAATTCTGTGTGAGCATATTTGGAGCAGCTTCATTTCTTACAATGAGGCACTGGAAGCAAAAAACCTAGATGTGGTTAGGTGGAGTAGTGATTAGAAAAGAAGCAAAATTCATGGTATATCCATCCCTTAGAATACTATTTAGTACTGCAAAGGGTTACACTCTTCATATACATATAGAACTAGTACCAAACCTTACATATCCTTGTGAATTTATTTTATAGCATCATTGAAAGAAGCAGTTATATAAATGATTAAGAAATTATGGTTTCCAGGGGTGTGAAGCGGGTGGGTGTGAAGGAAGTGTCTCTAGAATGGAAGCAGGAGGGGTATCTATGTTGACAGAAGTATTAGACCTTATGGCAGTATCAATATCAATATGCATTTGGGAAATTGGACAATAGTAATATTTCATTATTATCCATTGAGGGTTGGGCTAAAGGTTGCACAGGAACTAACTGTATGATTTCTCACAAGTGGGGATGTTTCTGGTGCAATTCAGGAAGCATCACACAAAAATGTTAAGAGCATTCACATCTCCAAGATGCATTTGGAAGCCTCAGGAGGAAACATCCACAGGGCACTTTCAGTGATAGTTTTCCACAGGAATTCTTAAAGTGAACTGTGAAAGGGAACTGGGAGTTTCTTCAACAAGGCAGGAGACCTAGATATGTGTAGGCTCTGCATTTTGAAACAGCAAGTGAAATCCTCTGGCCACTATTCAAAGGTATTCACACTCTAAATCTCTGGAACCTGTGAATTTGACCTTGTATAGCAAAAGAGATGGCAGATGTGAGAGAGGAGAATGAGATATGGCAAACTTTTCTGTAAAGTGTGAGTCCTAGATTCCTTGAAAGAAATAGAAAATATTTGAAACTGACGCAAAAAAAACAAAGAATTTTGACCACAAAAAACTAAGTTTGCAATTAAGTTCACACGTCTAGCAATACTGATCGCTTTAGAAACTGAAAGGCACAAGCCTTGCTTGTTTGGTTTTACTTCTGTTTTGTTTCACGTGTTGGTTTCATTTTTGGAGCTGCCTGTAGAGCCCAGGGCTTCAAGTCTGCTAGGCAGAGATTCCACCACTGAGCTCCATCCGCTGCTCTTGTGCTGCCAATTTTGGCACTGTAAAACTCATTTGGACTTTTGACTTCTAAAATCTTAAGAGAATAAATCTGCACTGTTTTATGTGCTGGCTAGGATACAGAAAAAATGAATTCTGGTAGAAATATAAATTAATACAGCCATTGTGGAAAATGTTATGCAGGTTTCCAAAATAATGAGACAGAAAACTTCCATATCATCCAGGAATCTCTCTTCAGTGTACATAGCCAAAGGCTAAGGAATCATAGATGCTGAAGAACCATTGTCAAGCCCATGATCATTGCAGAATTCTTCACAATAGCCGAGATATGGGAGCACACCAATCCAGGCACAGAAAGACAAGTGCACGTGATCTTACTCATATGTAGAATCTAAAAACTTTAACCTCACAGAAGCTGAGAGTGTGATGCTAGATTCCACAGGCTGGGGATAGGAAAGGGAAAGAGATGGAACAAATGAATTCTGGCATGCTTTTACATAGCATGGTGATGATCAATAATATTTTGTATAAAGTGAAAGTGCGAAAAAAGAATTTTGAAAGTTTCTGCCATACAGTGGCAAAAGTGACTCTCATTTAAAAATTACAGTGTATAAATATTTTAAAACAGTACATGGTATGCCACAAATAGGTATAATTTATATATCCATATCTGTATATCAGGTAAAATTTAAAAAATTATCCTTTAAAGGAGAACTTTTTGGTAATATGTTACGGTGATAAAAGGAATCTATTTTGCAATCTGAGCAACTACATTCAAGGTAACAATATGCAATGTATTAATCAGTGTTACTCTCCTGCTATCTTGTTTTGAAATTGTGTAACACTGTATTGTTGTCTTTTTCTATTTAAAATAAGATTTTAGAAAGGAATCTAATACAATCTACTGACGATATTTTCTCAGTTCCACTTAAAAATATAAGGAAAAGTCTTTCCATATCAATCTTTCTTCAGAGAACAGAGAATAATTTTGGTATGGAATGCTTGTCACCTCAAATCACTCTGTGTTCACACTTTAAGTAAGAAGTAGATAAATGTCTGAAGCTGGCTGTGGTGAGCTGGCTACTCAGGAGGCTGAGGCAGGAAGGTCCATTTGGACAGAGGTTCAGGGGCAGCATGAGCAAACACAGCGTGAATCCATCTTGTTAAAAAGCAAAGTGCAGATAAATCTGGCACACATGGGCTCCGCCACTCTGCTCAGACCTCTGCTATGAAATACAACCAAAACATGCTCAGATTGGTTGAAAACCAAATATGAACCCTTTGTTAGCTTCTCATCTATTGTTAGCACACATTGGACTCCTACATGTTATGAACTTCATCATGTATTGCTTTATTTTTACTTTAAAATTTTTAATTTAGACCCATTGACACACTAAGAAAATTGTCTTTATACTCAGCAATATAGTTTTGATTTCCAGTAGTGTCCATTTCTTTGTATAGATGGAGATTTCTCTCTGATATCAATTTTTTGTCTGCCTGGTGAGCCTGCTTTGTCAGTTGGTGTAAGACACATCTGTCGGTATTGAATTCTGAAAAAGTACTTTATTTCATCGCTCTTTTGAAATGTTCTCTCATTGGGTATAGAATTCTTGGGCAAGACCTTCATTTCTCTTGTAGTATTTTAAAGTTGTTACTCCGCTCCCTTCGTTACTCATTGTTTTTGTCCAGAATTATGCTATCATCTCCATTTCCATTCTTCTGTAGGTATTTTTCTCTAGTTTTAAGACTTTCTCAGTGATTTTTAGCAATTTCATTATTGAGTATCACATAATTTTCTTGCGGTTGTTTCTCATGTGGATTCTCTCACAATATTCAAGCTACCGTTTTCTACAAATCTAGCTGATTTTCAATAAGTATTTCTTCAAATTTGGTTTTTTGTCCCTCCTATTTCCTCGCTGCAGATGTCCCTTAAATACATTATATTAGGACACGTGAAGATGTTTCATTGACAGGTAGTCAATATTCTCTATTTCTTTGTTATATTCTAGGACATTTCTCTTGCTGTATCTTAAATTCATTATTATTTTCAGTCATATCCCCTCTACCACTTGTATACTCGCTTTTAATTTTTCAACACAAAAATCAGAGTTTTCACATTTCAAATGTCATGTGAGACTTTTTTATCTCCCATGCCTGTACTTGATATGGTCTCAGTCTTTGAACACATAAAATTCAGTTACATAATGGTTTTCTTTCCTTTTCACTATCATTTATTTCAGCTGTGTACTGTGCTGTCAGCTGGTCCTCCTTCCAGTCATTCATGCCACTACTTTGTTCCTTTGAATGCACGGTAGTTTTGAGTACATGACAATTATTGTGAATTTCACCTTGTTAAGTGATATTTATTTGGGGTTCTATAAATATTCTTGAGCTGTGTTCTGAGAAGCAGTTAAATTACTAGGAAATAATAAGATCCCTTTGAGTCTTGCTTTAAGTTTTGTTATGTGACATTGGAACTGCGGTTGATCTCTGGTCAATATTTCTTTACCAGTCAGCTATAATCCTTCTGAATAACCCAGCTCAGTACTCTAACAGTAATAAGGTTTGTTCTTTACCAGATAGGTATCAGATGAATTCCAGCCTTTTGAGGGCTCAGGTCATTTCTTTGTACACCTGTCTCTTGTTTCAGTATTACACACTGCAAGCTCCAGCCATCTGAGTCTTCCTGTACTCCAAGTTCCATGTCCTCAACTCAGAGATAAATCAGACTCCTCTTCTGTGTACTATCATTTGCATTCTGCCCTCAGAAGATAACTTGGGAAAAAAAAGAAGATAACTTGGAGGCCATTATAGGGCTCATATCGTTCATGTGACATCTATCACAAATTACCATTATTTATTCAACAATTTGAAAATTATCATTTCCTATATTTTGTCCTTTATATTCTAATTTTCAAGATTGGTATATAAATTTAGTTCTCATTACTGTATTTTAGTAAGAGGAAAAACTTCTATGCCCAAACATTAAAGTCTAAATGCTTTATGCATGACAAATCTCCCAGAAATTCAAATGGAAACAAATTAAATCCAAGAAACAAATACATTTTTTCCCCTGTTGCGGGTACACAATGCCTGACACCCACAACTTAAAAGAGCAAAGATTTAATTTGGCAGTGGTTTTACTGGGTTCCACCTGTTATCAGCTGGATCCCAGGCAAACCATCACGCAAAACTGCAAGACAGGGAAAACATGCTTAACCCAAGGATTCTACAAGCACAGTAGGGGAACAGTGCCAGAGGGGAAGGAGTAGGGAATATAGAGAATGCTCAAGTTCATGCCTGCAAGACCAACCTAGACACATCCGCAAGTGTGCTTTGCAAATTTCCAAGGATCCCTAGGGACTCCCAAGCCAATCAAGTGGACATATTTGAGGTACATCACCGCAAGACATATTTACACCTGAAAGAATACACAACAAATAACAGGAATTTTCTCTTGCTAGTGAATATCAAATTGACTACTTCATATCGCTACTTTTAATAATTTCTAAAAGTACTACAACATAAAGAATCACCTTCATAATCCTAAAATACTATTTTTATAATGCGATTCCTGCTAACAAAATAAACATGTCATGTTTACATGGTTTATTTTCAACTTCATCAATCTCTTTCTTGCTTGATTCTGTTGGACCAAAGATGTGCCTACCAACTGTGCAACTAGAAAGAAACAAATGCTTTTCAGTACAACTAGGACGTTTTGGGTAGTCACACAGGTCTCTCAGGCTTTTCAATAGAGTGCTATATAGATAAGAATCTATTTTGTTATTGAGCTCTCATTTTAATATTAATATCACCTTGTATTTTTAAAGTAGAAGTACATGTATAATCAAATCATATTCTACACGACATGCTTGGATTTCATAGTGTATATAAGCCTGAATGTAGGTAATCTGCAAAAATATTCCCATGATTATATTATCATCATAGGTGTTATTTATGATTTTTTCTATTTTCATAGTTACAATTTAATAGTTCTTCATCCATTGCTGCCATTAATTCAAAATATTGACTGAAAATGTACTTTTATTTAAACTTTCCTTGATTTTTCATGATGTAAGTTTTTTATAAAAAAATAGTAATTTCATTTATAGGTGCTTATCTTTTACCAAGTCAGTATCAAGTAAAATGAACTATAATCATTCATTTTGTTACTAGTTCTCCTGTTATGTAATATGCTTATCTGACATTCTTGCTTTCCACAACCACAGTTTCTTAATTTTAACATTTCAATTTCCATACTCTCCGAAGAAATTAATGCTCTCTCATACTGATATGATTCCATATCATTCTATGTTTGTATCTCAGAATTGTTTGTTGCATCATATTATGTTTTCCTTTCTAGAAGTACACATTCTTTTTCCTCTTGTACGTATTTTACCTTGTATCCATAGCTTTTTAAACTAAAACTCCCAAATATCTGAGTTTCAAGAAACTATTTTTAGCTGAGTATTTCATAGGTTTTCAGATATAAAATATATGCACATAAGTTATTTCTTTTCAGTTGAATAATATTATAACATTTTTGTTTTTCTCCTTTTATAATATGGATTCAAGCAACTTTTTTCACTCTTCCTTTTATACTTATAAAATTAAAAATACGTATTTCTTACTTTTCCATGTTCTGATCTTGTTACTTTTAGGTACATTTCCTGTATGTCTAAAAGATTTGCTGGCTCTTTCACACTTTGAAACAATTATACATTAATATGAGATCATGCACTATGTGTTAATTGAAGATTATGTTACTTGCTTTTTCATTTTAGCCCTTTCTCAGAGCCCTGTGCCATACATCTCTTGCTCTATATGTACAATTTCCTTTATTTTTATCTGTATTCTAACTCACTGTTTCTCAAAGTTCTCTTTGTAAAACCCTTGAGGCCAACATTCCACACTTCAGGTTCTCTGACTATTTCAGAAAACCACTTTTAGTTTTACTGTTATTATTCACTGTTTTTTTCCTAATCTTAATTGCATAGTTCCTGCTCTTACATCTAAGATCATTTCCCTTGCCTTGACTATATTTTATTTCACTTTATACTATTTGTCAAGGAGGAAGGTTAGATTATTGATTTGAATCTTTTCATTGTTTCTACTATAAGCATGGAAAGAAATGATTTTGTCCTTAGTTATTACTATGACAGAATCTCTCAAATTCTGATATGTTGTGTTTTTGTAATAGTTATATTAAAATACATGTTTTAATTTTACTGAACAATTAATTTCTTCTGAAATCTGGATTAGTAAAATGGCATTGTACAGTTTACAAATATTTGCACATATGTACATATCAGTCTTGTTATAGACTTGACTTTAGTTCCATTATGGTTGAAGGATACATGGTCTTAGTCCATTTCACACTGCTACAGACTAATTTGTAATGAACAGACATGTATTGGCTCATGGTTCTGGAGGCCAGGAAATCCACAATGAAGTCCGCAGCATCTGGCCATGGCCTGTTTGCTGCCTCAGTGCATGGCAGAAGGGCAAGGACTAGACAAATGGGGCAAGTGATCAAACATGCAACTCTTGGACCTTTTATAATGTGCATCAATGCATTCATAAACGCTCATGACCTAAGCATCTCCTTTTAGAGCTCATCTCCCAACACTGCTGCATTGCACATTAAGTTTATAGCACATGCTCTGTGATGATGAGTCCAAGTGCTTTAAACTTTTTAAAGCCATTTTATGCTTAACTTTGGCGAATATTTCACATACACTTGAAAATAATGACTATACTTGTGTGGGTTAATGGTATCCTTCTTCTGGGTCCTTCTGTATTTGTAAATGTTCTCTTCACTGTATTCACTCAGAGATGAATGATGAATTCTCCAAGTAGAGTTAGATATTTTAATATTTCTCTTTACTGTTCTATTAGTTATTGTTTCATGTATTTTTTAAGTTGCACTTTTAGATGTACACACAGGCTTATTATTTGTGTCCAGTGGATTGATTCTTTTACCATTAATTTATGTCCACTTTGTGAAGTGTCAGGTGACATTTATTGGCATAGCAAGGGAACACTGGGTGAGGTGCATAGAAAGAAATAAGAATTAGAGGTATTATGTGCATGTACCAACTCTCCATGAGGAATGTAATTATAATGTACTGCAAACATGTACTAGTAGGTGTAGAACTAGGTGAAAATCGTGGTCTTAATAAATGTGTTTTGAGAGTACTTTATAAATTCTCAATATGAGACTTTTATTAGATTGATCACAAGCAAGTACTTTTACCCACTAGAACCTTGACTTTTCATGTCATCTTTCATGCTGTCTTTATGTAAATGTTTTTCATTTTGAGTAAGTCTAAGTAAATATTTTTTCTTTTATGATGCATGTTCATGGTGTCTTTTTAAAGAATTTTTTTATGTAATTCCAGATCACAAAGATTGGATTTCATATTCTTTTTTAAAACTCTTATATTTTCTCTGTTAAAACATACACACACATACAAACACACACACATGGATGATAGAGTTTTAACTCATCTTATACAACATGTGTTTTGGTTGATGTCCGATTTTAACATAAAGTTATTCACTTGTTTTAATACCATTTATTTAAAATCATAATATTTTTAATTAAAATACTCAATTCTTTGAAAAAACTGTATTGCTATATATTTATGAGTCTATTTCTGGATTTTATTTCTTCTAAAGTTCTATGTGTCTGTCACATAGCCAACACCACAATGTGTTGCTCTATAGTAAACCTTAAAAACAGGGAGTATGTTTTCTTCACTTGTGTTTTAATTTTGGTTTTATATTGTCCCGTTCTTGTTCCTTTGATCTTTGATATACATTATAGATGAAGTTATTATAGATTCAAATTCGAGTGGGACTTTGATTGTTGTTGCTTTCAATGTATGGATTATTTTGGTGAGAACTGATTATTTCACTGTATTAAGGCAGTTCATGAACACAGGAACATTCTCCATTTATTTTGGTCTTTATTTCTTTGACCTTGTACAGATTTCACATAGAAATACTGTGCATGTTTTGTTAGGGATTTATGTGAGCCTTTCATTTACTGAGGCTGTTGAAAATGATATTTAAATAATTTTAATTTTTAAAGTTTTCAACTACTATATAGAAATGTAATTTATCAGGCTAAGTTTTTATTTTTCTTTGTAGGATGCTCTTTAACCAAAAGTGGAAGTTTTGTATTAGTGTCAAATATATTTTTGATTTAGGTTCAAGTGATTGTTTAACTATTTAGTTTGTTAATATCACTTATTGCACTGATTTATTGCAACATACCAAATCAGCCATGCATTCCCCAGAAAAAAATGATAATATTATAATATGTATATATCTATGGATTTTATTTGCTGTTATTGTGATGAGAAATTTGATATCTATGTTCAGGATGAATATTTTAGTTTTCCTTCTTTCTGTTATCTTATCTTGATTTCTACATAAATCTGTTGATAATATTAAAAATTAATTCAGGGTGTTTACACCTATTATATTTTTCAAAGAGATTGTACACAATTTATCATAATTTCTTCAAAGCTTGGGTAAAATCAACAGCAAAACAATCTACATCTCTAATTTCTTTTCAGTAAATTTTTAAAAAGATGTCATTAATTTAATTATAGTATTACTGCTCAGGTATTATACACTGGCTGAGTGACTTAAACAGCATTAAGTCATATTACTGGAGGTTGAAAGATTGCAATAGAGATGCTCACAGGAAGCCATTCTCCCGAGACTTTACTCCTTGGCTTGCTGGTGGCCATTCACGTGATGTATCATCACATAAAGGTAGCTTTCTACATGTACACTCCTGACATCTATTTATATTGTTCAACTCTCCTATGTTCAGAGAAATGTTACAAAACTGGACTTCATCTGCCCATTGTACTATATGCTGATCATTGAAACAAGCATGGTAACACAGAAAGATTTTGTTTGCAAGGCAGCCAAGCATGGTGATGCCAGGATTCTTTCCTCAATCAGAGTTTATTGGTACATTTTAGATACACATAATGACCTATGATACACTCATTGTTCAGAATTTATACCTGTACATACTATAACTTGACTTGTTTCCCATTCCCTTATCCTCCATTCAACCCTTGCTCTCCTCCCCATTTACAAAAACTTCGTTTCCATTTTCCCTTCTTTTCTCAGTATTTTTTACTTTCCCTTCTTTCCTTTCCCCTTAACGCTTGCCTTTATCCTCTCCCTATTTGAATGTGTTCTTCCTGTATCACAGTACCTATTATATATTTGGTCCTTATTTTCACTTTTACTTTCTCACACCAGGGAAACAATTCAGTATTTACACATACATGTCCAGTTTATTTCACTTAAGAGTATGGTCTCAAGGTTCATCTGTTTATCTAGGAATGTCTCCAGCTTATCCTTCTTTATGGCAGAGTAGTACTCCATTATTTATATAAAAATACATCTTCTTTATCCATTCACCAGTTGATGAGCATTTGGCCTGTTTCCAAGATTTGGCTATTAGAAACTGTACTGGTATAACATGGGTGTGCATATCACTGTGGTATGAAGCTTTTATTCTTTTAGGGAGATATCAAAGAGAGGAATAGCTGGTTCAAATGTAGCCATAAATCATAGTTTTATGAGGACTCTCCATGCTGATTTCCACTATGATTGTACCAGTCTGCACTCCCACCAACTGTAGTGTTCCTTTTTCCCAACAGTCCCAGCAGCATTTGTTATTGGTTGATTTCTTGATGATAGCCATTCTTTCTGGGATGAGATGGAGTCTCAACATTGTTTTAATTTGCATCTCTTGAATGACCAGTGATGTTGAATATTTTAATATATATATATATATATATATATATATATATATATATTTTCTGTTTGTACTTCTTCATCTGAGAAGTGTATTCAACTTAGATAGAGTCTTTAAATTTGGAGGGTCTGACATTTTCATTTCTTTATATGTTCTCAATAGTAATCCTTTGTCTGAGAAATAGCTGAAAGACACTTTTTCCCACACTAGGAGTTGTTTCTTAACTCTGTTGGCAATTATTATTCCTGTGCAAAAACTTAATAATACGAGATCCCAGTTGCTGATTCTTTGTGATAGTTCTTGTGCAACTAGTGTTTTGTTCATAAAGTCTTTGCCTATACCAGTGTTTTCAAGAGTTGTGTGTATTCTATCTTCCATCATATTTAATGCTTCCATTTTAATATTTAAATCTTTGATCCATTTTCACTTTACTTTAGTGCATGGTGAAAGATATGGTTCCAATTTAAATCTTAAGCACATGCAAAGCCAGTTTTCCAGCAACAGTTGTTAAAGAGACATTCTTCTGTGAGTATGTTCAACACTTTTGTCAAAGATAAAATGGCTACGTATACAGAGTTGTTTCCACATCTTCTAATTTGTTCCACTGATCCTTGGATCTGTTTTTTGCTAGTACCATACTGTTTTTATTGAGTAGCTTTGTAGTATAGTTTCAAGTCTGGGATTGTGATGCCCCATGCTTTGCTTTTGTTGCCCAGTATTACCTTTGTTATTCTAGGTTTCTTTTAGTTAAAGTACATTTTAGGATGATTTTCCCTAATACTGTTAGATATGCTGTGGGAATTTTTATCACAATTGCATTAAATCTGTATGACAATTTTGGAAGTATGAACATTTTTACTATGTTCATTCTTCCTACCCATGATAAGGGGTATCTTTCCATTTTCAGATGTCTTCTTCAATCTCCTTTCTCAGAATACTGTAGTATTCCATATAAAGATCTTTTACTTCCTTCATTAGATTTATTCATAGATATCTCATTTTTTGGATGCTAATGTTAAAGGTGTTGTTTTTCTAATTTCTCTCTCACTGAGCATTTTATTCATGTACAGGCAGTTTATTGATTTGTAAGTGGTGACTAATATTGAGCTATGCTACTGAATTGGATTATTAAATGTAGTAGCCTTTTGGTGGAATTTTGGGGGTCTTTTATATAGAGTATCATGGCATCTGTGAATAATGATAATTTAGCTTTTTCCTTTCATATCTATATTCCTTTCATTTCTATTCTTCTCTAAATGCTCTGGCTAACCTTTCCAGAACAATACTGAATAACATTGATAACTGTGGACATCCTTGCTTTGTTCTTCAAGTTAGAGTGAAAGCCTTCAATGTTTGTCCATTTAGTATGACATTGGCTGTTGGTTTGTCATAGATGACTTTTATCAAATGGAGATAAAGACCATCTATTCCAATTTTCTGTAGGATTTTTGTCATGAATGGGCACTAGACTTTGTCAAAAGCTTTTTCTGCATCTATTGATATAGTCATGTGTTTTTTGTGTTTGGTTGTGTTAATATGGTGTATTGCATTTACTGATTTGCATATGTTGAACCATACCTCTATGTCTGGGATGAATCCTACTTGATCATGGTGTATAATCGTCTTGATGATTTCTGAGTTCTGTTTGCCAGTATATTATTGAGGAGTTTTGCATCTATGTTTATTATGGAGATTGGCCTGTAGTTCTCTTTCTTAGTTGGATCCTTCTTTGATTTTGTCTCAGGGTAATGCTTGCTTACAGAAATAAATTTTGCAGTATTGCTTCCCTTTCATATTCATTAAAGAGTTTGAAAAGTTTTCATATTTTATCTTCCATAAATTTCTTGTAGAATTCAGCAGTGAATCCGTCAAGGCCTGGGATTTTCTTTGTTAGTAAGTTGTTAATTGCATCTTTAATTTCATTGATAGATATTGGTTTATTTAAGGAATTTATGTCTTCTTGATTCAACTTTGATAATTCATGTTTATCTAGGAATCTATCAAGTTCTTCTGCATTTTTCATCTTACTGGAATACAAGTTCTCAAATTAGGTATAAATGATCTTTTGGATTTCTGCAGGGTTAAGCATGTTCATGGAGACCAAGTAGGAAATTTGCCATCCCAAGCGTACTAATGAGATAGAGAGTGATGGTGATTTAAGGCCTAGGAAAAAGCAACTGGATGTGAAGTAATCAGTGGCCTTTATATGTACAATCAATCTGCATAGCTTCTCAGTTGTTATATGTTCTGAAAATGGAAGGTGTAGCATGATCAGATTGTAGAAATTTTGGATCTTTGACATCTAAATGTCACCCACTGGACACATGCCCAAATTCAAGTGAAGTGTATATGGAGTCCACAAGAGCAAGCACCCAGTTCCAGAAAAGTAACCTCAGCAAGCTTTAACATAATGACCCACCTAGCAAAAGGAGTACTTATGGGAATGGTAGTGGCATACTTACAAGATTGCTCTGTTGCAGAGACTCCAAAATTAGTGACCTTCCAAGTCAGCAAGAAAGAAGTGTAAAAAAATGTAAGTGCAGGACCTTTATTTAGGTCTTTCTTGTGGTTTAAAGGACACTAGTCAGGTGGAATTTGCACTCAGCCTAATGATTTCATTTTACCTCAATTGTCTCTTTGAAGTAAGAACAGTCACATTATTAGGTACTGTAAAGGGACCAACATATGCATTTGGTGTGGGAGGTCAAAATTCAGTCTATATAATATCCAGAAAAGTACAAAATATATCACAAGAGAAACTAGTAGTTGTTTTGAAATGAACAAAAATAAACATGTACATCACTTGGGCTTATTCTCTAGCTTAGTTGATAGAGCTGTTGACTAGTTCCATGTCCAGTGTAGCTGTCAAAATTCCTAGGGGAGACAGACAGTGGAGGAGGAACAAATGAAGACAAGAGTCGGAATAAGAAAGCTGATGTTAGGTTGAGGCTCCTCTCCTGAAGGTAGAAAATGAACTGCCCAATGATTACAGTGCCTTTATTCATATGCTCAGGGATTTTATGTCCATTGAAATCCCCCTGCTTAGCAACTTGTTTGTTGGCTCAACTTAGGGGTCTCACATACTTTGAGCTGGAACATCTTGTTTATGTGGCTCACCTAGGACACTCTGGGTTCTTGTGAATGGCCTTGCTTTAGCTCTACATGATCAATGTCTAGCTTTAGCCATTTACCACAGCCTAGCATGCATGAGCACTGGGTTTGATCTCAACATCGAAACACAGAATAAATGAAGCATATAATAAATTTTGTGAATGCAAGGAAAGGAGAAATCAGAAAGATGAACTGTACAGCCTTTATTAAAAAGAAAGAAAAACCACCTATAATTTATAGAATTAGGAAATGAGGAAATTTGCTGAAGTAATCATAAGTAGGAAAGGAGTAATGATGGATAGGGTAGAAAGAATAAAGTAATAAATAAATATAAGTAGAGACATTGATGCAAAGAAAGTTTGAATTTTTGAACACATTAATGAATTTCACACTTCTTTAGGTAGATTTAGCAAGATAAATGAAAGGAGTCAAAATTTTCCAAAATCATTTTAAAAAGCTGTTTAGAATATGTTTGCAAATTTGATACTGTGAAGAACACAAAAATAATAGATATGACAAAAAAATCCCTCCTTGCGATTAGTTCATAGAGTGCCATGGGAAGAAAGTTTGACTAGGCAAAAACAGGTGACTTTTTAAGAGAAAGAAAAATATTATGCATTATATTGTAATTATGGTTCCTTCACTAAATTCCATTTGTTAAAACATGCTTAAATTAACACTGAGTTTAGTGGATCTATTTGAAGCCTTGACAAGGAATGTGTAAATTACAATTGTTAAATTACAATTAAAAACCACTCTGTGGAGGGCTGACATGCAATTCCAAGTCGTGGCAAAGAGAATATGTAACATTCTGTAGCACTCTGTAAAACCAGGCTGGGGACAGGCACATTGCAAGATGTTTCTTGGGAAGTCAGTGGGTTCTGCAGTGCCACTCTCCTAGTAGTGTTTGGGCCAGCGCGACTCTCCTAGCAGTGTTTGGCTTAAAGAATATGCAGGCAGGTTGGGCATCAAGCATGTCTTGTTGGTCTTCTCCATGGCCAACATCTGCAGCCCAATATGTGGTGCCCCATCTTATTTGAAAAACACTGAGCTTCAGCCTACCCAAGGCTGCAACAATTATATAATCTCTTCTTGGCTCCAAGATATGACATAAACCACATATGATAAATGCGTTTCAGGGGATCTGGAAATTCACATCAATCAATGCACACCTGGATTCAAAGACATGTGCACATTCAGGAATAGTAAGATAATTAAAAGTATACCTTCAACACAGAAAAAAAGACACTTGTGATTACTTCATACTTTTGTGGTAGGCATTTGTTATGTACATTATATTGGATACAACCTCAAATTTACTGTTCAAAGATAAGAATTTGCCTTGTATCTCAGAAAAGAGTTGCACTGTAACTTTAAAAAAAAAAACTTGGAATTGTTCACACTTTAAAGAAGGGATGATTTTATGGGGAATAGTTGCATTATGTTTTCTGCAATCATGAAGTTGGTGTTACTGTCTTTATTTTGATGTTAAATGTGCATTAAGGAGGTATTTCAGGTATGGAATTCACAAGGGGTGAATTATGGTTACTAATCCCGACTGGCCAGCAAGCAGGGTAACCTAGCAGTTTAAGAAACCATGTTCTTAAACCAGTGTGTATGGGGTGGGGTCTGGAAGCCCGGCCTTCAGGACAGCATATGGTCTGTGACCCTTCCCTCTGGTACTGTTTTCTAGTTCTGCTTCCAGGTAACCATGAGTTGAGCAGTGTTGTGACTCCCAAACTTTCTCCCATGCTATGTATGCCTTGAATCCAGCCTATTACGGACAGAAAACATGAAACAATTAGCTTTCTACTCTTTGCAGTTGTGGTGGTTGTGGTAGCAGCATGGTAAGCAGGTGTGGGTATTTTCTTGTGCTTCTAGAATTACCCATGAAAAACAACAGAAAAAAGAGATATAGAAAACCTCGCAAACACACATGAGTGACTCAGTGTAAACATCAAAGCATGAGGAAGGCCTGGGGGAGGCTGAAGACCGTGGAGCTGGTCCCCGTGTGTGCGTGGATAGGGGCAGGAAACTGAGGGCTGTGCAGGTAGCACATGACAGCGTCAGCCAGGGGAAAGTTTTGAAGCTCCTGACTCTGTGTCACTGCATGGGCTGAGGCAGCACCTCGTGCCACAGCAGGAGAATGGAGGTGATGTGGCTGCAGATACTGTGCTGATAACTACCCAAACCCACACTAGAGGGTGAGGACTGGCTTTCACAATCATCACCATTTTAGTGGAACATAAAGCATGCACTAGAAATAGAATAGAAAGTAAAAACTGAATCATGTGTAGTAATGGTAGATGTTCTATATTCTAATACGCATGTGTAGTATACTATATTCATGTACAAATGTATTTGTGTAAATATATATATATAATATAAATATAAAACAAATCATATATATATATATATATAAAATATGTAAACTTAAACATTCACACATAGGACTATGATCCTATGCATAAGTATAGTTTACATGAACACTTTCTACTCTTTCTATTGAGGTGAAAACTGCACATTCATTTGGTAGAGAATTTAAATACTTTCCTGATTCTGAGTCAGGAAACTAGTCAGGAATGACTCTAATGATCACAGAAAGGTGAGAATCATGCTCTAGATGGTGAAAAGTTGATCAGATCACAGAAGCAGAACTCGCCCCAGTCCCCTACTGCTGCTCACCCTTTTCCCACTCAACATCAGTCTTTTGGGAGGAAAGAATGGGGAGAGCTGCCTTTGGCTGGTGAAGAGACCTCATAAAGGCTCAGCACCGGAGACTCTGAACAGCTATCCTGCCCTGACCACTCCCAAATACTCCCATAGCTGCCACCACAGGGGACTCAGGAGATTGAGAGAAGCTAACAGAGGCAGTCAGGGTCAAGGTCCAGGCTCTTCTGGGAACAAAGGTGACGGCCACCTGGGAGGACAGAGGTGAGCTCCGGAATCAGAGCCTGCACTTTGCTGAATGTGACATCTACTGACTGTCTGATCCGTGGGGTCATATCCATGTGAAGGCCTTCTTCTGAGTCCCGTGCTTCAGGTATGGGTAGCACAGAGATCAAGACTCAGTTAGATGTCAAGGGAGTCAGTTATGGGTATAATAAGAGACCTGAAATCAAAGAGAGGGCCACAGACAATCCAGACCTCACTCCCTTGTGAGCTCTACTCCCTCACAAAAGATTGTCAAGAAAGACCACTTTCCACCTAGAAGAACTAGACTTAGAGCCTTGGTCTTAGGGGAACAGAGGCAAGTTCATAGAGGATGAGGATCCTGACTGTGGCAGACCAGATGACAACTCCTAAGGAGGAACAAAAAGATACCACGAATCCCCTTTTGCTCCTTCTGTAATGTCTGGGAGATCCCAGACACATCTGCAGATGTGACTTCCACTGAATCAAGCCCATGAGATCAGAAGGAGGTGAGGACTCTTCTGAGTTTCTTGCTTCAGATAAGGGGAACAGAAAACTAAGTTCACTTAGAGGTCACTTTCATTGACTGTGAGGAAAGAGGAAGTCCCATTCCAGAGATAGAGGGTCCCCAAACAATCCAGATTTCCTTTTATTGTCATCCATACATTCTGGGGGAGAATTTTCAGGTGGCGACTGCTTTGTCTTAAGGGCACACAGAGTGCAGAACCATGCCTTGTTCTGAAGTTCGAGCTTCAGGGGAGAACAACACACAGGACCTGGCCAGAGTCAGGTCAAGGTGAGGGCAGAAGGGAAGCCGAGGATGCCCTGCCCCAAAGGGAGGGAACATGAACCTCTGTTGCCTGTACCACACCAATTGGTGCAGAATTCTCTGGTGAGCACACTCTTTCACCTCACTGGGAACTGGCAGGAAAGAAGTGCCTTGTTCTGAGGACTGAGATTTAGATCTATGGAGTAGAAAGGAACTAGGAGATCAGGCAGCTCAAGTTTAGAGGCTAAGCAAGGACTAAGGAAGCTGCACAAGAGAGACAGAGAGAGAGAGAAAGAGACAGAGACAGACAGACAGAGACAGAGACAAAGAGACGGAGACAGAGACAGAAAGACCAAGAGATAGAGAGAGACTGAGAGAGAGACAGAAACAGAGACAGAGATCCACAACAAACTAGAAATATCTGTTATCAGTCCTGAACACTGAAGAATTCCCAGGTGACAAACCCCTTCTCAGGGAAGCATGAGAGTCATACCCTTATACTGAGGTCTCTGCCTCAGGTAGGACTAGGAGTAACAACTAGGGCTAGGACTAGGAGTAACAACTAGGGCCAGGCTCACTGAGGTTAAGGTGAGGGGATGTGGGGGACCAAGGATCCCCTTCTCAGGCAGAGGAACCCAGATGATCTTGATGTGTTTCTGTTATCAGAGCTACACCACACTGGGGGAGATTTGGGAGGATGAACACATCCCCCTTGTCAACACGGTGGTCCAGGGTCCAGCCCTGTCCTCGGGTCTGTGCTTCTGTGGGGAGATGAGGCAGGACCAGGGCTCAGTTAGCTCATGGTGAGGGGCTGCCCTGGAGGGACTGAGGAAGCCCCTTCCTGACGGGATCCCAGAATAATCCAGGGCTCCCTCTGCTGTCCTCTGCTCCCTAGGGCAGGATTCTCAGTGAGTGGAAACAACCTGAACAGTTAGAGCCTTGTTCTGAGGGTCAGCTTCGGGGGGCAGAAGAGACCACCTGGGCTCAGTTGTCAGCTTCAGGCTCTGTGAGAAGAGGAAGCCCCACAGCAGGCAGAGGGTCCCTAAATAATAATCCAGCTCTGCCTCTTTTCACAGCCCTGCAACACACAGTGACAGAAGAGACCACTCCCCCAGGTCTACTGCAGGGGACCCTGAATGTGAGAACCTGGTTGTGAGGTTCACCCAGCAAGTGCAGGGAGCAGAGATCCCTTGACTCTTTTAGGGGTTATGGGGATATGCTGCAGGAGAATGAAGAACCCTCTTATCAGGGGGTTCCCAAACCACACTGATGTGTCTCCGTTGCTGACTCTGTCAATTTTGATGCAGGATTCTTAAGTGAGCATCTCCATTCACTTCAGGGGCTCTGAGAATCGGGGACTTATTCTGAGGGCTGTGCCTGGAGTCCCAAGAGGTGATAGGCCTTGGAAATGTGGAGAGCAGAATGAGGCAACCTCATCCCAGGTAAAAGGTCCAAGGTAATCCCACCTTTCTGCAGGTGTCAGCGTTAGACCCCAGAGCTGAATTGTTAAGGGATTCTACCACCTCCTGCAGCCATTTTCTCCTCAGAGTTACCTGGGTGTCAAAGCCACGGTTTGAGGGGAGCAAAACAAGTTTGGTAGGGGATGGGTGCCCCCAAAGGAGTCCATCTACGTCTTCAGCACCAAGGCATCTGGAAATCACGTGCCAGAAGTTCAGTGGGATTTTTTGCATGTAGGGAAACATTTTAACGAACCTTCACATTGTTTTCCATAGTGGCTGTCATGATGAGGATTGAAGAATGATGAATTCAAGGAGCAGGATTGAGTTTTGGAAGGAACCCACGTTGGAAAGGGAGAAGGGAAATTATTTAGGAAAACTAAGAAATCATTGCCTAAAATTTTATCAAATGAGCAAATACTTTTAGAACTAGTAGTTGAGTTTAGACATGTCACTGGATGCACAATCACTATACTCGACTTTTTATTCTAACAGTGAGCAACTGGAAATTGAAAGTTAACAGTATGATCTAAGATAAAATGAAAAAGAATGATTTAACAGTGATAATTCTAACAAAACATGTAGAATATCTCCACACTGGGAAATATATTAAATAGATGAGATAATGAAGTTCTACATAAATTTGATGATAAACACTGTTGATTACCCAGATGATTTAATACAGCCACAAAGGCATTATGTCCCAAGTACCTTAATAAATTCCCTACCACCCAAAGAAATATTATGAGTCTAAAATTCATATAAAAATGCAAAGGACCTTGTACCACCAAAGAAAATTCTAAACAAATATCAAAGTTTGAAGGAGTTACTCTACTTCATTTCAGGAATTACAGACTAAAAACAAAACAGTGCAATTTAGAAATACATCTAAAAATGCATCAATGCAACAGAATGTTGTCTAGGAATGGATCCATATGTATATGCATATACAAACAACTAATTATGGGAAAGATGTAAGTGACAACTATAAGAGAGAAAGGAGACTCACTAAAACAAGTAGTTCTGAAACTGCTGGATATCCACATGCAAAAAGTAAACCTCAATCTATTTCACGTTTGTATCTGTTTATATAGATATAGATATTTCTTCATTGGTTTTCTCATTGCTGAGATAAAATATCAACCAACCACAAGTTAAAGGAGCAGAGGTTTATTCTGGCTCAGGGTTTTCAGCCAAGAAACAAAGAGACAAGTGGAGAGAATACGCCCTTGCAGTCTTCCTCCTGGTGACCCTTCCCTGTTCACCAGGCCCTAACTCCAATCCTAGGGACATTTTAGATATGAAGCACAACTATTTATCTCTCCAGAGAGGCACAGAAATATAGTAACAGGGATATTTAAAAACATTAGATCTTGTGGTTACGTCATTTGTCACATTTGAACTCTGTGGTGGACGGCTAGGAGGGTGGAAACTCACACAGCGTTTTGTTATTTTTCTTACAATATGTTCTTTTACTTTTGACAAATGCGTGTGAATTACACACCTTAGTGGCAGTGCTCAGTGTGATAGTTCATCACATGTATGCGGTACACAGTAATCAAACGCAGCCTCGCTGTGCCCACTCCCGCTCACGCCCTTGCCAAGCTCTGGGAGTTGCTACTGTACCTTCAGAATCATCCCTCTGTGTGCGGTTGGCTCATTTCAATTAACAGAAACAACTCCAGTCCCTACAGCGAAAACTTACATCAATCTGAAATTTTAACTTTTAACTTACCACAAATGATTCTTGAAAATATCTCAGCAGTAGCCTAACAAAAATTAGTTTTTTACAGACAATCATAAAATTCTACTGACACATTCAGGTAGAAGGATGTCAATAAAAATTGAGCATTTTGTCGTATTCATCGATGGGGAAAAGAATAAGGTCAAAATTTCAATTTTTCTTAAAATTCCTTATTAGTTAGTGTTTTACCTGTTAAGGGCAAAATGGCAAACAAGTTAGGCTATAGCCTTGTGCTTCCTGAATTAACCCTGGAAAACAGAGGAGAGATAGACAAAGTAAAACCTAGCAAATACACATAAGCTACTAAATGTAAACAAAAAATATGAGGAAGCCATGGGAAAGACCGAAGATTGTTGAACTGAGACTGATATTTGGATGGGGCAGGGAAGTCTGCCCAGGTCTGCACTAGGGCCTGCCTAGTTTACCCATGAAAGCATGATTTGGGAGAAAGTTTTAAAACACCTACAAAAATGCACAGTCTGAGGCAACACCTCATACCAGAGATATCAGCGACCTAGGAGACAGTGTGGAGACTGTATGTCTCCAGAGACTGCTAATACTAACCTGGAACCACCCTGGTGGGTAAGGACTGGTTTTCAAAACAAATACTATTTAGGAGAACATGACTATAAGAGAAAATAAATTATAGTAGTGAAGCAAGCATAGTAACCATAATTAATTTATAACCAATAAAAGTATCCTCCTTGCTGTCCCAAAACACCCTGGGATCTGTCCTTCCTGTGAGATGGACATTCTTAGGTCTATAGATGACAAAAAGTATTTATTCTGTACAAGGAACCAAAGTCAAGATCCCTAAGAAGGGCAAAGTTGGCCAACAGAATCCCATTCTTCCCCTCTGTCAGACCTTGGGCTCCTTGATGGATGCGATTCCCATTACATGATTCTTTATGGGGTCAGAGAGATGTGATGGCCTTGTTTTGAGGTGCCTGCTTCAAGGGCAAAATGGGATCAGACAGTGCCACAGCTCACTGGGCAACGTGAGAGCTGAAGGGGGAGTGTGTAATGCTCATGTCACAAAGTGTCTCCAAACAGCCCAGATACCTCTGCTGTTTTTGTTCCTGTACCACAAAGGAATGATTTTCCACTGAGATCACATTGCCACGTGTTTTGGGAGCTTGGTCTTAGTCTGAGAGGAACAGATCCAGGTCCATGGAGGATGGGGGTCCAGGCTCTGCAGGGATTCAAGGTGATGACCCTTAGGGATTATTGGGGGGGATGGGGAGACTTCCGTTCCATCCCTTTATCAGAGGTACATTTTTGGATGTGGGGTCCACTGACTGCACTTTATTGGGTTACAGCAACAGGAGGGCCTGTTAGGAGGCTCAGGCTTCAGGTGAGAGTAGAGTGGATGGGTCTCAGGGATAATGGTGATGAGCTGTGGGTGGAGGAGAAATGTTTCAACTCAGAAAGTGGGTCCCCAAATTATTCAAATCTTTCTTTCTTGTCACTTCTGGATCTTACAAGGGCTGATTTGTTGGAATGAGCTTCAGCCTCAGAGAATGCTGGGAGACAGAACCTGGGACAGTGGGAAACAGAATTAGGTCCATAGAAAACTGGGGCACAGGTTCTACCAGGAATCAAGATATTGATATAAGGAAGGAGGGAGGGATCTGAAGAATTCCTTTCTGCTCCTGCTGTCAGTCCTGGGAGATCCCTTGCATAGGGAAGGATTGGACATCCACTGACTTCTACTTCTCTTGGTCAGAGGCACAGGAGGTCCTATTCTGAGCAGCACATTTCAGGTAAAGGAAGAGAAGAAGGCCAGGCTCAGCTATGGGTTATGTTGAGGGGTCACTGGGGGAATGAAGAAGCCTCACTTCAGAGACAGGGATCTGGAGCAACCAGATTTACTTGTGTTGTCAGCCCTGCACTCTGGGAAAGAATTTTCTGATGGGGGCCATAATTTTGCCTCAGGGTACCCAGAGCACAGAGTCATAACCTTGATTTGAGATCAGGGCTTCAGGGGAGAGGGTAGACTGGCCAGGACCTGGTCTCAGTTAGGTCAAGTGAGGGCTGAAAGAAGACTGAGGAAGCCCCATCTCAGAGACAGTCCCAGCACATTTTGTAAAAGCCTCAGTTGCCTGTCCTGCAGTTCAAGGTGCAGAATTCGCAGGAGAACACCCTCTTTCACCTCACTGGGACAAGAGCACTGAGCTTCAGGTGAGAGCGAGCACAGAGGGCATTTTTCTGAGGTCTGTCTTTCAGGTGGGCTAACAAGATAGGGCCTGAACTTGATTAGCTTAATGTCAAGAGACAGACGGAGGAGTGAAGAAATGTGACCCCAATGGTGGGTCCCCAATAATCCATATCTTCCTCTGCCTACAGCCCTCCACTTTGCAGTGGAGAATTGTCAGGTAAGTACTTTGTTTTGGCGCAGGGCACTCCCGGAATTCAGAGCCTGGTTCTGAGGTCCCTGCTTCAGATGGAAGCAGGAGAGAAGTTCTGTGTTCAGCTAGGTCAAGCTGAGAAACTGTGGGATAATTGTGGAAGCCATGAACCAGGTAGAGGGTCCCCAAATAATGCATAGCTCCCTGTGTTGTTTGTCTTGGACCTGGGGCACTCCACTTCCACTCCCCACCTGCACAATGATGTTTTTGCCTTAGCCATCTCTGTGTGTCAGATACTTTGTCCAAAGGGGAATGCTCCGGGGTTATCGCAGGACTCAGGTCCTGCATTTGTGAGAAATCATGGTAAGGTTTGAGGGAGGAGAGGGGCCCTAAGGGAAGGCGTTTTAGTGTCTCCTATCAGCCCCAAGAAGTCCCTGCAAAGTAGGTGTGTGACATACAATTACTTCAGCATCTGGGGTCCCAGGGAGGTGAGGGCCTCGTTCTCAGGTCTGACTTTTAGTTGAGGGCAACAGATAGAACCTGTTACCCATCCAGGTGGTCTCCAAAGTAGGGGTTGAGGAAGCCCCACCCAAAGGTAAGAGTCTCTGAACAATGCAGATCCATCTCTGTTGTCAGACCTGGACCACACGGGGCAGGCTTGTCAAAATGTGTCCTCGGGAGACCTGAAATTCAGATCCTTGATGTGGCAAGGCGCACTCAGGTAAACATTGATAGGAGTGCAGACTGCCAGAAACCAAGCACAGAATCCACAGGGAGGAATTAGGGGAGCCACCCCACCCCACTAGAAGAGCCCATGATGTACCTCTCTGTCACAGTTATCAGACCTGACAACCCAGGGGCATGAGGCCTGGATGCCTGGAACTCTAATTGCATTGGTGAAGCTCTCAGATTGGTGACAAAGGAGGGTGTGCTACACTCCAAAAACTTGCCCTTGCTCTGAATCCAAGAAAGCCCCCTGCAGGATTTTCAGGCAGGGGTCTCTGGTCTTCTACAAGAGGATCTGAGGGACCATAGGGTCTTTGAAAAAGCAAAGCCTCAGGAAAAATGAAGACCCAGGCCTGGCCCAGTCAAGATGAGAAATAAAACAGGACTTCAGGGCACAGCACACATGACAGCTGGACCCTAACCTGCCTGATCTTTCAATCTGAGTGCTGTGCTGCATTCCGAACTAGAATGTGAGGAATGAGGATTTAGCTAGACAGAGGAGTAATGCTGCATCCAGGATTCAGGAAGACTTGGAGGGACTTTGAGGGGACACATCGCTATCTCAGAGGGTGACCTTTACCCAGACATCAGCCCCTGGGGGATGCAGTGCACCTTGGGTACCAGGCAGGAGGGGGTCTTGGTCTGAGCAGGGTGGTCTCAGGTCAGCAGATCCCAGATATGAGAAGCCTGGCCCTGCTGGCAGACTGGGTCGGCCTCAGGCAGGACCGAGAACACTCACCCTGCCCAGCACTTCCACCTCTGCTGTCCACAGCAGATGGTGGCCTTGATTTGCCACATGCCTCTGCAGGTCAGTAGCAGGGAAATGTGAACACCTGGCAAATCAAGGCCCGCTGTATCATGCTCCCCTGTCTGTTGGGGGAAACCCTTACAGAGGTGTCCAGATGTGCTGCATTTTTGTCTCTCTGATCGCAGATAGGTGGCCTTGCTGTGAGGGTCTTCACCAGCGCGTGGGAGCAGACACATCCTGTTGGCAAAGCGAGCAGGCCGGGGTCTGCCGGGAATCAAGGAGAGGGAGCCGGGTGAGCATGGAAGGCTGTTTGTATTGGTTCACCTTTGTCCTACACAATGATTACATTCATCGTGGGGAGTTGCCACGATGTACATGATTCATAGCCATTCTTTTTCTAATCTCCTTTCCCTCTCTTCCCGCTGCCCTTGCCTAAATCTATGCATGTATCTCTAGTACATAATGACCATGTTACACATAGACTTAGCATGTGTGCAAATTTCACAATTCACACTTTTAGCTGATATGCTTTCCCTCTTTCCCCGTTTCTGCGACTCTTGGCTCCCTTCCAATATGCTAAACTTCAATCTCATTATTTGTTATCATTTCTCTTTCATTTTACTTTCTTTATGTTTTGGGTTTTGCATATGTTATTAAACTTGTGTGTCTGGCTTAGCTCAAGTGTCTGTACGCTGTCATAGTGCATCCATTTCCATGTAAATGACTTGAGTATATATTGCGTGTGATAGAGTAGTACTCTATTGTACATAAATCCTACAATTTCTTATCCACTCATCTGTGCATAGACATGTAGGCTCCCTCCAGGATTTAGTTCTCATCAATTGTGCCCCTACACGCATGTATCACTTTGATGTGGTGTCTTTAATTCTTTACCAAAGGTACCATTAAATGGAATGTCTGAGTTGAATGCAATTTTTGTATTGTTTTCTAAATAATTTCTTCTTTTCTTGTACCAAGAATTGAACTCAGGGCCTCACCCTTGCCAGGCAGGCACTGTACCGCTGAGCTACATATCCGGTCTCCTCTAAATAATTTCAATGCTGACTTCCATATAGTTCATACCAATTTACATGCCCTCAACAATGCATAAGGCTTCCTTGCTACCTGCAGGTGTGCCATCACTTGCTATTTTAATTCTTGTAAGAAAGCCATTATTAAGGAGGTGAAATCTGTGTTGCTGATTTTGCTATTCTAGCTAGGTCTTATCTGTGTCCTATAAATTTTGTGATATTTTCTCCTGTTTTATAAGGAATGCTATTGTTGCTTTATTTGAGATTACATTAAATCTGTAGATAATTTTTCTAAATATTGCTATTTTTACTATATTGGTTGTGCCTTTCCAGAAACAGAGGATATTTTTCCATTTTTCCATATATTCTTTGCTCTTTCTACAGAATACTGTGGTTTTCACTGTAGAAGTTTTTCACTCCCTTGTTTAATTCTCAAGTATTTCATTTTAATTGATGCTATGATGAAATTTTTTTTTCTTTCATTTTATTTTTGGCATGTTTTTCACTGTTGTGCAGGAATGTTGTTGATGTTTTGCTTTGGTTTTTAACCTGCTAGACTGCTGTATCCATTATTAATTTTAGAAGTCTTTCTGTGGAGTTCTTACAGTCTTCTATGTAGAGGAGGATCATGTCATCTGCAAACAATGGTAATTTTAATTCTGTTTTTCACACACACACACACACACACACACGGTTAATTTCTCTTAACTGATAGCTCTGCACAGTATTTGGGGATTCACTTCGATCAGGAGTGGTGATGGCATGAATCTTTGTTTTGCTCCTGATTTTAGAAAAAAATATTTTGACTTCACATTTAATATGATTTAGGAATTTTTCATGTATGGATTTTATCAGATGGAGACAAGTTTTTTCTCTACATATTTTCTTCAGGCTTTTTTTTGTCATGAGTGGATGCTGGATTTTGTCAAATATTTTTGTGTTATCTATTGAGATGATCACGGATTTATTTTGTCCTTAATTGTGTTTATGCAGTATATTTTATTTTTGATTTATGCATGTTGTACCATCCCCACATCCATCACTGGAATGGATCCTACTTGATCAGAATAGGTGACCTTTTGATACTTTAGTGTGCTCTGTTTGCCAGTTTCCTATTGAGGACTTTTGACTCTATATTCATTCTAGTAATTGACCTATAGTTTTCTCCTCTGATTATAATCTTTCCTGGCTTGGTTTCAGTAATGATTTTGGGAATATTGCTTCATTTCAATTTTATTAAAGAATTTCAATAATATTTGCA
The DNA here is from genome assembly GCA_004027455.1 of Hydrochoerus hydrochaeris. NCBI lineage: Eukaryota > Metazoa > Chordata > Mammalia > Rodentia > Hydrochaeridae > Hydrochoerus > Hydrochoerus hydrochaeris. The sequence goes on along the minus strand of PVLA01002562.1, from coordinate 164,567 downwards.
TTAGATCTTTTCTAAGGTTCCTGTAGAATTTGACAGTGAATATGCCAGGACTTGGACTTTTCTTAGTTATACTTTGTTCCTATAAATTTGATTTCATTTAATGATATTGGACTAGTTGGAATTTTTATGTTATCTTGGTCTAGTGCTGGTAGTTCTTGCGTATGTAGGAATTTATACATTTCTTCTGAGTTCTCCATTTTTTTAGAGTAAAAGTTCTTAAAATAAATACCAGAATTTCATCAGACCATTATGATTTCACCTTTTATATTTCTGATTGCCTAGATTTTGGTCATTTCTTTCCTTGTTTCGGTAAGCCTGGCTAGGAATTTGTTAGTTTTATTTATTCTGTCAAAGAACCAATACTTTCATTCATTGATTTTTTTGTGTATTTTTTGTCTCAAATTTATTAATTTCTGCTATGATTTTTAGAATTTCCATCCTCATATAAGCTTTGTAATGGATTGTTCTCATTTTTTTAAGACGCTGAGGTGTACCCTCCAGCTATTCATTTGAGCACTCTTTGTTTTTCTGGTGTGGGCATACACTTCTGTACACTCTCTGCTTAGGGCTGATTTCATTGTGTCCCATGGTTCCTGATATGTTGTACTGCCATTACTATTTTATTCTAAGAGCTCTCTAATTTCTCTCTTCTGTAACCCATTGATATTTCAAGAGGGTCTTATCTAGTTTCCATGTGCTTTTAATTTTTTCTCATTTTAAAAAGCAAAGAAGAAAAATAGGATAGAAATTATATAAAATTTCAAAACAGCAGTAGGAAATTATAAAGTATCTTCTTTTGGTTTCTTTTGCAAGTGGTCACTCATTTCATTGCACTCTAATCTGATAATACTCATGGGCTACTGGTTCTTTTGCACTTACTTAAGCATGATTTATAGACTAGAATGGAATCTAGTTTTGAACAAGTCCCATGTACCGCTCAGAAGAATATGTATTCCATTATTATTCAATTGGAAACTGTAGTTATCTATTAAAACTGTTCTTTTCAAAAGTTGATTCAACTCTGATATATCCTTTTTGAATTTTTGTCTGTGAGATCTGTCTATTTGTGACACGGCATGTAGAATTCCATGATTATAATTGTGTTGGTTTTAGTCTGATTTTTTATGACCATTAATGAGTTTTTTATGAAGTTGTACATGTCGGTGTTCAGTGTGTGCACGTTTATAATTGTTACCATTCCCTTTTGAGTTGCTCCTATACACAACATGTGGTGACCTTCTACGTCTCTTTCGATCAGTTTGGCTTTGAAATTTGCTTTGTCTGAAATTAGGATAACTACTACTGCTTTTTTTCTGTTTTCATATTGCAAGGAATATTGTTTTCCAGCCTTTTATATCAATCTGTGAATTTCTTTTTAGGTAGATATGTTCCTTGTATATCGCTTATGATTGGGTTTTGCTTTTTGATCCATTCTACAATTCCATGTGTTTTGATTGGAAAGTTGAGAGTTATTCCTGAAAGGCATTGCTTTATTCCTGTCATTGCATCATTTTCCTGTTGCTAATTTTCTTATATTTTTCCCTTCTTGTTAGATGCTCAACTTGTCAGGTTAAATCATTATATTTGACTAATTGGCATTGTTGCTTTCATTGTCTCTTTCTAGGATATTATTGAAATTTTTTAATGCTGGTTTGGTTGGCATGCATTTCTTGAGATGCTCCTTGTCATGAAGAAACTTATTTCTCCATCAATTTTGAAGGAACCTTCTGTAGGATATGTAAGTCAGAGGGAATTTATTATCTTTTAGAACTTGAAACACTTCAGTCCATGCCCCCCCAGCCTTTCAGATTTTTGTTGAGAAGTCTGTACTTATTTTAATGGGTTTGGCTTTGGAGCTGATTTGTTGCTTTTAAGATTTTGTCACTGTGTTAGACTTCTGGTATTCTGACAATGATGTGAAATGAAGAGGTTCTGTGTTGGTCATGACTATTTGGAGTTATGTATGCCTCACTCATCTAATGTTTATTTTTCTATGTTTCAGAAGTTTTCTGCTCTTTTTTCAGTAAAGAATTTTTTATGCCAATTGTGCTAACTTTGGATTTATTAGTTATTTGAATCACTCCTAGATTAGTCTTTTTGTCCCATGTAGCATGTATTGAATATACTTTTAATGTTTTCTTTTTGCTTTAATGTTGCTTTGAGTAGTTGGTCTTTGAAAGCATCCTTGTCTTCTAACTCTGAAATTTTGTCCTCACATTGCTCCTCTGTGCTGTCTGTACTTACAACATAATACTCAATCTCCTAAATGTCTCTTTGAAACCTTTTCATGGACTCTTAATACTTTACTAAACACTTCAGTAATGTTTTGTATCAAGCTTGGTGTAGTGGCACACACCTGTGATCCAAGCACTTGGGAGGCTGAGGCAGGAGGATCACTGTAAGTTCAGTGCCAGCTGAGATACACAGTGATCCTGGGCTACACCATGAATTCAAAGGCAGACTGAACTTCATGAGACCCTGTCTCAAAACAAAACAACAAAAATATTTTTGTATCATTTTGTGTAGTTCATCTAACATTTTATTAATATCTTCTGAAATCTACTGGATTATTACTTCCATTATCTGTTCAGTCATTTTTCTGTGATCCTTCTGAGAAGTATCTGTCGGATCTGTTCTCTCAACTCCTCTGTTTTCCTTCTGAAAAATTTGGAGTATGACTCATGTTTTTCTCCCCCTCAGTGAGTCCTAGATTGGTTCTGGGGGACTTTTGGAGTTTGAGGTGGCATTTTGTTGATTTGCCTTCTCACATTTTACTTTTTTGTGTTTGTTTGTTATTTTTGTGCTGAAGTTAATGCCACTTAATGGGAAGACATTGCTTACTACAGTCTGTTGCCCCTTGTCCTAAGATCGGGCCAGCTGTTAATTTGCTAGAGGAAGGTGCAGTATAATTGTCCCAACACCAAATTATGTGGAATCGTGCTCTGGAACCATTAATGTCAAAATCTCATCTGAGCATCGGGATACAGAGGAAACCAATTAATGACAACAACTGTGGGAACTTGTCAATGTAAAGCAAGTCAGTGACAATGCATCATCCAAAGCAACTTGGATGGTGCCATACAATAAAAAGCAAATAGTTACCATCCTGAAACACAGAAACAGAATTTTCAGTTCTACCATAAAAACTAAAACCAGCCAGATACTGATATACAGCTAATATGGACTGAATGTACATTTATATCTCCATTAGTGTTAGAAAAACTTCAACAGTAATTGCCTAGTTAAGTGATTATATAAAAATTAAGAAGGCATAATGTTTATTATATTAAAGATATGGGAGCTTGTGAAAGGGGGAATGCAAGAAGAAACATTTGAAAGCTCTAGGGCAGTAGTGCTGAACCTATGAGACATATGTTATTTATTTTTCTTTTAAGACAAATGATATTAATATATGAGATTTTTTTCTAAACTAAACCATCAGTTTTCAGGTTTAACTGCAGTGTTGGGACTTTGCAATAAAGAAGTGGGCTTTGGATTGCAGTTTGTGTACTCGTCTCTAGGATATGAGGAAAGATATAAATTAAACAAAGAATCTTTTAAGAACTAGAAAGTGTTTATAGAATTAGGTAAATATAACAAAAAACACATGAAAAACTGAACATAACAGAACAAAAGAAAGGAAAGAAATTATACGGAATATAACAAATTAAAAGGAAAACGTGTGTTCGGGGAACAAGAGGTGAGAAAAAGAAAATATTATTTTAAAAAACCCTGTGATTTTGAACAAAGTTTCCTTCTGGGATCCCAAATTTTGTAAACTATCAATTCTCAATTTTCTCAGATTCCCCTCTGCTTTTCCCAGTCTATGTACAAGTGAAAAAACTATCTCTGCTTACAGTGGAAGGTCAAGAAGGGAGCCAGCACCCAGATCTGTGCTGCAGGTAGACAGAAAGGCAAAGGCTTCAAAAACCAAGCTGAGACTTGCAAAACAAGTGCAGCTCAGGTTCATTTGGCTTTTGACTGCTGAGAATGGGACCTCTTCCCTTGCCAACCAAGCTCAGAGTTTTCAGTCAGTCTCTTTCTAGCCACAATCCTCTCCATGGCTATTTTCTGAGAATGTCTCTCACCCAGTCACTGAGGGAGGAAAATAGTCGGATCCCTGAAGAAGAGTTGTCCTGTGGCTGTTTGAGTCCCAGGTTCAAACACTAAACGCTTTCCTGGAGTATCACCCAAACATGTGCACTCTCCAGGGATATGGCAGGCATCTGCCAAAGAGTCAGTCCCCTGCTGTTTCCTGTGTAAGGACTTATTTCACGGAACGCCACAAAGTTCCAGCAGATCTCAACCACCACCATTCCACTGAACCAGTGCGTTTTCTCCTTGGGACCTCCTGAAGTCCCAGGTTTCACTTTGGTTCCATAGATTCACTCTTCTTTGCTAAAAAGCAGAAGCCAGCGAGAAAGACTAGACTGCTTTGTTTCATTTTAGTCTGTATCTTCAACTCTTTAGTTTATGCTTTTCCTGTCATTTGACTCCAGATTCCTGAGGATGTATCTCTCTTTTGTGCATTTATTTTCTTTTTCTTCTCTCCCAAACATGTGATTTTCTTTTTTTCTCTCGCAAACATGTGATTTTCCAATCTTAATTGCTGTTGCTCACCACTCAGTTATTCTGTATCATTTTTGAAGGTAACTCACACCCATAAAAATGGGAACACACAGAGTTTGGCTTCCCTTGGTTTAAGTCTAGAGTTCTCAGTGACTTGGGAAGCATATGAATTATTCACATTTCTACTGAGTGGCTGCAGTGAAGAACTCAAGGATGTGAGGAGCTTGGTCAAAAGGTGACCCAAATCAGTAGAGGGAGCTACACATTGGTAGTAAATAGAGGCCTCCAGGAACTGACCCTAGCTATGGCCTCTTCCTTAGGACTGAGGGTACCCACTGTCAAGAAACAACAGACTCACAGAGTCTTCCTGTTCGCTGGGTCATTCTTTGGGGTCCCTAGGTGGCATGCTCACTTCTATCATGAGCAGGAAGGTGGGGAGTCTTCAGAGGATGAAGTCTTCCTATCAAAAGAACAGGTCATCTCGTTTCTGGTGGGGTGGTGATGAGGAAGGTTATGCCTCAGAAGGAGGAAGGTACAGAAACTACAGAGGCACATATGGGATGTATTACTTACTTTCTCATTGCTGACACCTAATACCAACATCTGAAATTTAATGACAAAAATGTTTATGTGAGATTGCAAGTTACAGGGGTTTCAATCCACATTTGGGAGTTCCAGGGCAAAACATCACATCGGAAGGGCCTTGTGACAGGAAAGGTGCTCACCACAAGTCTTCCAGAAATCAGAGAATGAAGGGCCGAGCCAAGAGTGGAGATATAATGTGCCCTGTGACACTCACAATGACACCTTTCTTTTTACCAGGGCCCACCTGCTAATAGCACATCACCTGGTAGCCTCCATAATGCAATCACCTTGTAGAGGTTCTGTTTTTGATCCCCTTGATCTGAGAGGGTGTTTTCAGTTTGGCCCACCCAACCCCATGTGGTCAGAAGTCACAGGGGTCCCAGGATCTGCCAGGAGTCAAAATGAGAACACTAAAGGAACTGAGCTTATCCTGCACCTAACACAGACATATGCATGTAGGGAAACATAACCTGCACATTTATTCATGCCATTAAGGCTGGAAATGGCTGTGAAGCTGTAGCCTATGTCTGAGTTCTGGGTAATTTGTCTCAAGGAGTGGAAAATCTTCGTAAGAAGAGGTTAGACTCTGGACAACAAAAGTAGGACACCAGACTCCAGCAGGAATCTAAGTAAGGGCAGAGACACACAGCAGAACACACAGTACCCTAACCTCAACCTGTCCTTTGGTCATCTGTCCTCGGACCCAAGGAACACAGGTGGGCTGGCTTCTCCTGACTTGTTTCAATGTCTCATGGAGATAGGACTGTAGGCAAAGTTGGGCACAGATCATCCCATGGAGAGCCCTAGGCCTTTCCATTTATAAAGGTAAGAATGCAGCACATTCATTTCCTAGGCCTCTTGGACCCAACTGAATTTTTATACTTCCAGAAAAATTCACAGTCTCAGGTAGCTGTGCCCAAATGTGTGCCTCCTTTAGTGCCTCTTATTCCCTCTCAGAGGGTGCCTCAGGCCAGTAGAGGCCTGGGGTCAAGGCCCAGCTCAAGGACAATTGAAGGCCCTGAGTGAGCAGAGAAGGGAGCATGCATCCAGAGCAGTAGGAATCACAGAGTCCAGCCCACCTCTCCTGTGAAAGCAGCAGGACCATGCTTGGGGTGTGCAACCTGAGGGCTGCCATGCATCGTACAGGAGCTTCAGGATCCAAGGGTGAAGGTCTTGGTCCAAGGCAGTGTCCGTAGCTCACACAGCAGCAAAGGAGGCCAGGTGGTACACGGAGTCAAGATGAGGTGCATGCCCCGAATGTGTAACTAACATTCCCAGGACAGAGGAGACTCCATAAGCTCAGGCACCCTAAGCCCTACTGTGTTCCCTAGAGCCTACCCTCTGTGATTCAGCTGCAACCTGGTGAGCAGTCTCAGTTCCTGACACAGAGTCTTGGGGACAGTGCCTCCAGGAGAACAGGATTCGGTGGGACACTACAGCACCATTCAAAGAGAAGACCTGTCCTGGGCCTGTCCTAAGTACCATTCTCAGCTGAGTATAGTCCCAATATCTTTCTCTCTTCCTCTGTCTCTTCCAGGCACCAAAGTCTTTATCACCAAACTTGCTGTCCCACGGAAAGTCAAAACATCTTCATAGTTAGAGGAGCCAGCACAGCACGCTAAGGGGTAGAGGTGCAGATTTCAAGCCTGAGGGAGAGCAAGTAGAAATCACTGCTGCCTCTGCCTCCTCTTGATGCTATCCTTGAAGCCGGACCACATCTAGAGAAGTGCCTCACAGTGGGATCCTGTCCCTGGAATATTCAAGATGTCCTCTTCCCACACTGCCATGGCCTCAAGTCAAAGGAGCCAATTCAGCAAGGTCTCCAGCAAGCAAGAAGATGAAGATCTGTGCAACTCAGAGGATGTTCTAGTTCGTCAGATCTTGCGACTTGTGTTCTTAGATGACAAGATAGCTAAATTGTTGCCAGTCCTCCTCCTAAAGTATCAGAAGAAAGAGCCAATCACCAAAGCAGAAATACTACAGATTATTGATCGGGATTACCATGTGTACTTCCCTCTGATTGTCAGTCTAGTCTGTGAGTGCATGTGTCTGAGCTTTGGCATTGAGATGAGGGAAGTGGGTGCCCCTGGCCACACCTATGAGCTTGTCTCTGTCTTGGGCCTCACTTATCATGGGATACTGGTTAATGATCAGATTCTTCCCAAAATCAACCTCCTAATAGTCATCCTCACTACCATCTTCATGAAGGATAACCATGCTAGTGTAGAGGACATAAGGAAAGTACTGAGTATAAGGGAAAGGTTGCCTCAGAGTAAGTACATTGTTGTTGAGGAGCCCTGGACATTCATCACCAAGGATTTGGTACGGGAACAATACCTGGAGTGTCGGCAGGTGCGCAAGAGCGGTCCTGCTCGCTATGAGTTCCTGTGGGGGCCCAGAGCCTATGCAGAGACCAGCAAGATGAAGGTCCTGGAGCACCTGGCAAGGGTTAATAGGAGAGATGCTAGGTCCTACACTTGTCTGTATGAAAAGGCTCTGCGAGAGGACCTGCAGGATGCCATGCTAGAGTGATGGCCCGCAGAGGTGGCTGGGTGCAGGATAGGGACAGGTACTATTCTGCAGCCACATAACGAGTTTAACTCACACCTCATGGGGACAAAGGGCCATTTTTCAGTCTATATTTATACAGAGCAGGCAATTTTCTAAGTTCATGGCCAAGGTATGATGGGGATAATGCAGCCCATGCCATGATGCTTGTTTTATTTAGGATTCTTAAAAACTGACCTGTGTTTTCTTTTTGACTGGTCTTGTTCCCTTTTTTCCCCAAGATTGAAAGAGTTTGTGCATCTTGTTTGAAGAATAGTGGTTTTACATATGTTTTGAATTTTCTGATATTAATGGTTGATTTTTATTCCAGATGTGAATGTGATTTTGTATGATATTGATCACACATAAATTTTGATCTTTGATTCTGAATGCTGGCATCTTTGAAATTTTGTAAAATCAACTGGGAAATCATTTATTTTGTTTGTAGGATGAAACCGGTTATCACAACATTGGGATTAGAACTTCCTTGGAAATGCGTATGAGATTTATGGCAGATTTATGTCCAGAAATAGGCATATGGATAAAATCTGATGTTCTATTTTATTAAAGATATGTGTGTAGCTGAATTTTCTGTTTCTTTCATTACACTGTATCCAGAAACTTTTTGTCAGTATATAACTCCACCTGCTCACGGGCAAATTGAGCCCTGAATTCTCATTACAGCTGTGCTTTGTAAGGCTCTGTGTCTGGTAGAGAGATGAGTAAAGTAGACTGAGCAGGATTAAACTCATGCTATAGGACGGTGGAGTGTAGCAGCACCACCAATGTTGAGAGATAGACAGATTTCCTCAAGAACCTAAAGGGCAAGAAACAGAACACTGAGGAGGTGAGTATAGTGGAGAACTGCTGTGGCTGGGTGCTGAGCCATAGCAGGCTGTGGTTTAGGGTAACTGCAGTTCCTTCTGCATGAGTTGACTTTAATGGAGCTACATGGTAGCCTGGGCCAGACCCTCAGAAGAAAGCGTGGGAGGATGGAAGACTGCTCTGAGCAGCACTTTTAGATGGTGGGTAAAGCTGAGAGGTGACGTCACCCGGGACAGTGATGAGAAGAGTGGCCCCAGGAAGGGCACTAACCAACAGATATATCCCCAACATCTCCAAGGTTTACCTGAGAGATAAGGATGACTCTCAAGTGCAGTGAGGCCCTGGGGAGTGGTGGTTTCGAAGGATGAGCAAAGTGCAGGTGTGAAGGAAGTGAATGTCCCTAAAAGGGAAGTGGGCGGGATCCCTATGGCAGTGGAATTATTAGATATCTTGGCAGCATCCATGTCAATATCCATTTGAGAAATTAGACAATAGTGCTATTTTGATATTTTACCACTGAGGGTGGGACTAAAGGTTGCCAAAGACCTCACTATGATTTCTTACAGTTGTATTTAAATATGCAGTTGTCTAAAACAGAAACTTGAATCACGGCACTTGTTTACAACTAATCCTCCTCTTTACAGCACACACTGAAAATGAATCACTCCCACTACCTGGACCCAGCCAACCACTCCATTCTGAGGAAGTGGCCAAAGTAGTGTTGGTTCTGTGAGTTTCAATGCCGTCATTTCAGTGCTGCAAGGCACTATTGCCGATCTGTGATAGGAAAGCTTTTGTTATTCCGAAGACTTCAAGTTGCTTACAACCTAGGACTGAAGCAGCAAATGCCGCTGTGAGGCAGCTTTGGAGGGAATTAGAGTTTGTGCTTTTCCCGGGAGGGTTTCTATGTCCATTCCAGCTACTGGTGATTTTGTTACTATTTTTGAAATGCCTTGTACGCCCTGTGCTCTAACAGAGGCCTCCAGAACTCTATATAAATCCCTCTCAGGACTGTGAGTGACCACACCATGCCTCAGGGAAAACAGGCTAATACACCAGAGTGCAGCAACTCTAATTCCATGGGAAAGTGAGTCTAAAGATGCAAGGATGGTCTGCTCGATGACATGGAATTTTCTCAGCATTACTACACAGCCTTCCAAACTGAGCTACCAATGCCAGTAATCTTCCCACATCCTATTTGGGTGGATAATATTATGAGGAGACAGTGACAGCCACACTTTCCCTCAGACAAAGGATTCAGTGCTACATTCTGTGTTGTCCCTTAAGTGTCATCACCTCTGCTAGGTGTGGCTCATCTAGAATCCCTCCTTGCACACCTGGCCACACCGAAGTCTATGTGGAAATGTGCATCACCTCACTTTTCACCTTAAAACACTTCTCTGTCTCATGGTGTGAATTCATCTATTGGTTGCTAGCAGAGAATGTTTCTATTTTACCTCTTCTGCCCAGTGTTACTTTAGTTTCGGCTAGTTCTGTGTGCTCTTCCTGAGACCATTAGCTTGAGCTTCAGCCTATCAAGACTTCAGCAGTAAACATGCTGAAATGGGTCTCCTCATCTTGTTCATGATCTGTAGGGTCTGCTTGTCCTGATAGGTGCCGTGTTCAGACTTGGGTTTTACATCATAGCAGAGATGGGGCACCTACTCATGTGCCAGAAATTATGTCAGATTTTTGTCTCAGGGAAACTGTTTGAGAATACTGGTTTCCACAGTGGCTCCAATAATATATACCCTAATATTGGTGATTCACAGAGGATTTCAAAGTTTGAGGAAATATTCAACATTGCCTTTAAGTTTCTGTTCAATATAACAAGAATTTGATGAGAGATTCCAGAAGAAGAAATGATACATAAGCCTTCACCTATACAGAGAATAAGAAAATAAACATTTTTAAATTAAAGCAACAGTTCTAGAATAATTACTGAATTTAGCAGTGTCACACCGTAGAATATCACTGTACGTATTATTATAGTAGCAGTGAGCAACTGGAAATTAAAATAAAGAAGTACAATTTAAAATTAAATTAGAAAGGGTTGTAGTGAAGAGTCCTTAGCTATGGAGAGAGTAGAGCAAATGTTTCATTAGTTTTCAAGCTAACCCTGACTAGAAGGAGTTAAAACTCTACTAGAGAAATTCCTCTGGGAGCACTTTGAAGGACTGGGTGGAGAAAGAGAAACAGAATGGAGAAGGTTTTAGCACAGGTGGCACTGCACATTACCAGGGGGAGAAAGAGCTGGCAGGCAGGGTACAGAAAGAGCCAAGTACACTAAACCAAGATAGCAGTACCTCCCTAGCTCCAATGGAATGCAGGAAAGCAGGGGGGCATTGGAATGGGGAGGGGTGCCTGACTAACCTTGGGGAAAGCTCGTATTCAGTATGGATTCACATTTATGGCCAATACATACTCTCTACTCAAGGTCACTATATTACTAAAAGGAATATCCACACATCCCTGACTAACTCCAAGTTAACCATTACTAGGCACTCCATTGCCAACCAACTGCCCACCCCAGAGATAAAGCTCTGTCAAGGACAAATAAACACATAAACAAAAAGAGGTTACATATACAAGACTGGAAATAAATAACATAAAAAGAGATGCTGGGCAGCAAATGGAAATATGGGAAGTTCCAGGTAGGAGTAAGGGTCTCTGACTCCCTAGAGGAGAGACCAGAGATGTCCCCAAGTTCTTCCTTTTTTCCAGGGACCCCTACCCCGGTCCTTGTCAGCATGGCCATCTTTCTTCTCCTTTTCACCCCTTGCCAATAAAGTCTCTTCATTTCCAAACTTTGTATCTTCAGTTTGTTATTGGTTCTGAGTTTATGATCCCAGTGAGCCGCTCAGACAGTGGAGTAGTAGTACTTTATCCCCAGACATGGCATTGTGTGCTAAAGGAAGAAATCCGATAAAGATGTAGGAGATCTCTGCATTGAGAACACAATATATTGAAAAGTTGAGTTAATGGGAATCAAAACAAATAAAAGAGATATAAACCTTGTTCACTACTCAAATGACTTAGCTATGTTATGTCAGTTCTTACCAAATACTGTGATAGACTCAATACCATCTAAATCAAAATTCGAGGATTTTCGGCTGAAATTGGACAGCTGATTATAACATTCATATGTAAATGCTAAGGACCTAGACCAGCCAAAGACAACTGTCAAATATAGAACAACTTGTAAGAGTTGCCCCATTTTATGTCAAAGATTATGAACTAAGAGTCCTCGGGACAGTGAGATAACTCTAGAAATACATCAGGGGGACAGAATGAAGTCCAGGAACAAGTCCACCATGAGGTAGGCGTGGAGGGAGGGACAGGCTGTGCTTTCCCTGGGAGAGACCCTGCCCTCCCACATGTACCACCCCTCCCCAGCCAGGTGGGAATCAGTGCACTGACGTGGAGAAACAGCATCCTGTCTTTGCCTATGGGACCAATGTTCAGGGAAAAATTTCTCTTCCATGCTCAGGCTTGAGTCACCCCTTCTCTGCCCAATCTGCCTGCCAAGGACCAATGGCTCTGAACCTCAGCCTTCAGGACATACCACCATCCCTTCTAACTCTCTCACCTCTTCCCTTAGTCTTTCCACTTCCCGCCATCAGAGAAGATGAACACACTCATCTCCTCATAAGGCATCGGTTGTATTTTCATTACACTTGTGCAGCAGTTGGGATACAATTAACTGTCCACACTGTGGACCTTTTCTCAGGACATGGATTCTGGAGACATCTTGAAGGGTTCTAAGTTCTCTGGCCTAACTCAAGTCATAGGCTGCCCATTTCTTTACTTCAGGCCACAGAGTTCCCCATGCTCTGCTCACCCTGCTCCAGCTCATGTTGATGATGTTTCTCATTCGGGTGGTGAAAATGGCTGTGCTGATCCTCCCCATTCAGGTATTTACTGGGAAAGCTGTTTTCTCTGGGGCAGGTTTTACACTGAAGCACCCTTGCAGGGGTCGTTGGAGGTTTCTTGTTCAGTTGGGGACAAGAAAGCACACTGGGATCCCAGAAGGGCACTGTAATGGGGAAATGTGGAGGAGGGAAGGGAACAGGGGGTTTCTGAGAAGGGTGTCATCTGAGGACAGGTGAGGTGTCATGGGGGAGGATTCTGGTGGAAGAAGAGCGGGCGCTTATGTGTGTCTAATTACCTTGTGTTTGCACTGGATTTGGTCATGGGACCTCCCTCTCCTTGCCTGGTGCCTATGTGCTGGGTAGTTTAATTTGCACTCTAGTTTCTTGTGGTTGACTTTCGATGGCGTTGCATGTATGAAGTGTCTGGGCAGTCTTGTGGTCTAAGAGTGGCCTTGTAATATCCACTTGCCCATGCCTCACAGAAAAATGAGTGTCCAAAATTAGGATTTATTTGGTCATACAAACATCAAATGAACACTGCCAACCTGTCTAGTCCAGTCCTGGGCAACAGCGGTTTAGACACCACTCCACCTCATCTGGGCACATCCAAGAAGAAAGACACTCCATTCAGTGGAACATTCGATTTTTCTCCTCCTTTGTAATAAATATTACCTATTTGTGGCTGATGTGAACTCACTCCAATTTAACCTGCATGTCTAAGTACACATGGTGATGAGGATCATCCCACATGTGTCCTATACATTCTTCTATGTGTTTTGGTACATTGAAGGCAATTCACTGAGTGTGTACTACTGAGGGATTTTTAACTGACCTTTTCTTGCCTGTGTTTCTTTAGTTTCCACTAGTTTTGTCTACTTGTGCTTGAAATCAGTGTATTCATTAAACCCACTCTAGTGAATAAACTTGTTCTAATGGGTATCTTAGTCTTGTTTACAGTCTAAGTGTCCCAGTAGATGTGTTACACTGGCTGCGATTGCAACAGTGTAAGAGAGACGAGACAGTATTCATGTGCCAGAAGTTGTGTGGGATCTTTGCCGGAAGAAAGACATATTGAGGAACCTCCATAGCAGTTTGGTCAGTGACCTTACTAATATACAACCTGATGCCGCTGGTGTTACATAGACAAGTGTTGGGGTTAAGGAATTATTCCACATTGTCTTTAATGTTATGCCAATATAACAAGATTTTTATAAAGCCTGATTAGAAGAGAGAAATGATACTATAAATTTACAGAAAACAAAAGAAATGTATGTGCACCATTCCATCAGTTAGAATGCTTGTACAATTGATGATCAAATTTAGCAATGGCAGATAATACAAGATTACTAGGCTTTTATTTTAAACTGGTGAAGAGCATCTGGAAATTGAAATAAAGCAGTTCAACTTAGAATTAGATAGGATGGATTACAATGCATACATCTGAAAAATGATGTAGAAAATCTACATGTCAAGAAATATAATACATTGAAAACATGAGAAAATTAAGATGTGCTTAAATGGAGATATAAAATCAGTTATTATGCAGATGGTTAAACATTCTTACAAAGCAGTCTTTCCCCAAATATCTTGATAGACTCCATACCATAGAAGTTGTTTTAGACAAAAACCAACAAAAGCTTATATACAAGTATGAAACATCTAGAAAAACCAAAGGAAGCTTTTAAACAGAATAACGTTGGAGGACTTCCCCTACTTGGTTTCAAGTGTTATGGAGTAACCACAATCCAGACTGTGAGATAACTCCACAAAATTCAATAATGGAGCTGAATGATGTCCAGAGAAAATATATATGAACTAATTATGGCAAAGATACAAATGAAAAATACAGGAGAGAAGGAAAAGTCTTTGTAAAGGCTACTTCTGAAACAGTTGGATATCCAATTGCAAGAAATAAAAATTGATCAATACTGTGTCAATCTAATTCTTTATCCATCAATATAGATATAGATGTATTCCTTTATCAGAATTCTTGTGATTGAGTCAACATAAGAAATAACTGTTAGTTGAAATAGGAGTGGCTTTTTTTGGGTTACAGTTTTCAGAGGATTCAGTACAAGGTTTGTTTGTTCCTAGAAAAGGCAAATGAAACTTTTAAACACAGATCAGCAGATGGCAGAGTCCTCCTACTTCCTATATTCTCATATTAATGCAATCACTGGAGTTTTGATAGAGAAATAGTTATATCCATAATTATATCATGTATATCATCTATGTATTTATTGATGTATAGAGATTTAGATTGACATATATTTAGATGGAACAGCTTGGTAGAAGGGCACAGAGGGCAAAAGCTGCTCATCCCCAAGTGACAGGAAATAGAGAACTGAGGTGCCAAGGCTTAAAATGCACCTGAATCACTCACCCAGTGACTTTCTGCTTCCTACAAGGCTCCTCTTCCAAACAGAAGTATTTAGGGGGAATTTTTATATCTAAAACATAATATTTCTCTCCTGATCCATGCATGTCCAGTTCCCTCTGAGAATCCAGGAAAATGCTTAGCAGGGAATCACTGTAAAACTAAAACAGAAAACATAATACTTCAAAAGTACAATAACGCAGGGAAAAACCATTCTCAAAGAGACGGTATGAAATGAAATTGGAGCAAAGCAAAAATGAAGCTCAGTTTGTCCGCACATTAACTCCTGTAGAACCATGTGAAAAGTGAGCTCCAAAGGGCTTGGACAACCCTGGACCAAAAGCCTTGTCGTTGCAGCGCCATGGCTTCTCTTCTCCTGTGGCTGGCTCCATTCATTCCCCGTGGCTTCCCGCAGCGGCTGATCTGTGTTCCTGGCATCCCCACCTTCCAGGGGTCTCCATTGTTCCTCTCAAGCACTGCCCTCACATGAGACTCTCACGGGTGCTCTGACCCAGGCAAACATGACTGCCTGGCCCCAAAGGCCTTCTTGTGGCATTTCGCAGGAAGCCTCAAGGACTCAGTAATGATTACATCCTGCATTCCTGGAAAAATAAAAACAGCCTATGCAAATAAGAAAAAAATGACCACCTGTTTGAGCAGAGAAGAGATCCTCATGAAGTACTGCTGCAGCGGCTGAACTCAGGCACGCCCTTTCCTAGGCAGCCCTGCATGAGCCGGATTACCACAGCTTCTCTGCTCAAATGAAATATTTACTGTCTTATTCTCGGTATCCCATGGTGGTTGGGGTCTTGCTGATTTCTGATATGTCCATAAGGTATATTTCTTTTGGCCTCTGAGAGATTAATGTTAATCTTTCAGCAATTATTTTTCTCCTTTCCCTCAATTTTTCAGGTGCAAACGGTAGTGTTCTCAAATCATTCCACTCTTCTAGATCTTGCTAAGAGCATCCAGCAGTACTCATGATATAGGCTGGATGCTTGAGGGCCTTGGAAATTCTTTGGTCAGATAAATTAGCTCACTACCATTAATCCCAATCACTTGCAGTAACTCAGGACATGGGTAAAATAGATGAATTTTGCCTGCACATAAAACCTAAGGCATATAGTACAATTGCTCATGGAGTTCTTCCCAGCTAAAACATCCTCAGCCTGGCCTTTACATTTTGCATTCCTGTCGGTATTGTGCTATTCTAAGGCCTCACCATTTTTGCACAATAAGCACCATTTACAATGTTCTGGGGATTCACTAGCCTATGCCTCCAAACCTTGACAAATTCCTTCTGCAAAAACCCTTCTGAAAACTTTTGGACCACAGATTCATGTACATTCCCAGGATTGGCACCAGTCTTGACACCAATTTTCTCTATTTGTCACTTTCTTGTCACTGAGACAAAATACTAAACACACACACTTGTTAAAGAGGAGCTGCTACAGCTGCCTCCAAAATTCAGTGGATTCCACCCATGGTCAGGTGCCTCAAAGGCAAAAATGACACATTGGAATGAGAGTGGCACTGGAAAGCGCTATAGTCTTGGTGGCCAAGAAGCAAAGTAAGAAGTGGGGAGATGGGGATGAGCAACACAAAACCTTATGGTCCTTCCCCCCGTGACTCACTCCTAGAAGGTCCGCCTGCAACCAAGAGCCCTTGGAGTGACATTTGTGATCTAAAATAAAGAAACAAGTTTAAAACAGAGATTTTACATAAACAAATGATATGATTTTATAGAAAGAGATCATCTCCAAATCACAGAACAGGTAAGCAGTCCAAAAACACACAAAGCATTTTTTAACTTTTTTTTTTTTTTGAGACAGTTTCACTATGCAGTTCTGGCTGGCCTTGCACTCACTTTGTAGCCCAGGCTGGCCTTGAAATTGCAGTGATCCTTCTGCCTCAGCCTCCCAAGTGCTGAGATTACAGGCATGTGCAACCATGTCCTGCTTAAATTTTTCTTAAAATGTATTATTTTACTCTTGATTAACACTGATAACTTAAACAAATTAATAGAGGAGTTCATTGTACTACCTCAACACAGAGATACTGTGTATGCTAATCAAATAGAGCCTCTTTTAATCCCCACTAACTCCACACTCAGAACCCCACCTCGCTAATCATAGAGTGGTTGGTCAAGCAGAAATTTCACAAATTACAAGGCAACATGGGAAATTTAGTGATACCCTATCTCAAAAAAATTTTAAGCACAAGGGATGTACCTCAGGGATAGAGTGCTGGGCTAACATGGAGGAGATACTGGGGTCAATCATCATTATGGCAGGGGAAATTAAAAAGGTGATCATCAGTTTGAGGTAATGTCCAACATTGGGAGTAGATATATTTGTTTTTCATGCTACAAAGTCTGTTATCATTAGTTGTAGGAGGGTTAACAGAAAAAATTCACATCATTTTAATAACAGGCAGAAGATCTAGTAAGAAATCGATGCCTAGACCCATAGTTTGAGTTAACTACTTTTAGAAAACATCTGAGAGAACTGCACTCAATAGCAGGGTCAATATATATCTGATGTGAACATAGAACAAACTCCATGACAGACCATATGACACCACTAAACACCCTCGGTAAACTTAAGAGGTTTAAGAAGGCTTGAACTCATGTGTAGTACGTTACCTGAACAGACACTGTGAAATTAGAAGTGAATATTGAAAAAGTTGAGGAATTTTGCAAAATAAAAGGAAGGCTACCAATGGATTTGTAAAAATCCATGTGATTTCTACACCTGCTATAAAATTATACTAACTGGCTGAGTGACTTAAACCAGAGACAGTTATTTTCTCATGGTCCTGGAGGCTGGAAGACTGGGATAGTTTCCCAAAGGGATGGATTTTCCTGAGATCATTTTCTTGGTTTAAATGTAATGAAGGATATGCTGTGTCTTCACATAAAGTTTTCTCTGTGCATGCATACATTTGTGTATGTGTCTCAGTCTCTGCTGTTCAAAAGGATTTTAGAGGACCAGCTTCATCTTTCTTCCCACTGCACAATGTTCTGATCATTGTAACAACTTTGGTAACACAGAAAGCCACTTTTTGGAAGGTGGTCAGACATGGCAATGGAGACCCTGTCCAAAATCTGCCTTGCAGAAGTATCGATGGGACAAGTGGCAGGGGGACGTAAGGCCTGGGAAAGGAAACTGGATGGAAAAGAGCCAGTGATCTGCATGTGCACAATCTATCTTCAGAGCTCTCCAGGGGCCATAAGACCTGAAAACAGAAGCATAAATGTGACCTGACTGTGGAAGTTTTAAATATTTGACATCAAAATGCCATAGATTGCACTTCTGCGGGAACTCAGATAAAGCATGCATATTGTCCATAAGAGCAGCCTACCATTCCTGGCAAAATAGCCCAGGCAAACTTCACCATCACGGCCCACCTGCAAAGGGCAACAGCTTAGGAATGCTAGTGGTATACGGGTAGTAAAATTGTTCACCTGCAGAAACTCTAAAATTAGTGCTCTTTCAAGTCAATGCAAAGAAGCAACTAAAAGCAAGCAAACATAGGGACTTTAGGTGTTTTCTTGGTTTAAAAGATATCTTTCTGATGCAATTTGAACAGATGGGGAGAAAAGGATGAATTAAGAATTGAAATGTGTTGCATACATGTGTCAGCTCTCCCAGAGGAATGTAATTATCATGTATTTCAAACAGGTATTAATGAAAAATAAAAATAGAAAAATTGTCTTTTTTTTAAATAAGGGTGTTTTGAAAGTTCTTTATACATTCTCCATATGACAGCTGATTTGGTAGTTGATGTGCAAGTATTTTTTACCCACTTGAAGCCTGACTTTTCATGCTGACTTTATTGATGCAAATATTTTTTTTCATTTTGAGTTAGTCCAAATGGTCAGCTTTTATTTTATGAATCACGCTCATTGTGTCATGTTTGAGACTCTGTTACCTAACCATAGCTAATTAAGATTTGACTTTGTGTTTGCTTCTAAAATTCTTGTGTTTTTTAATACTAAATATATTCAGACATCATGAAAATGAAGTGGACAAAGCTGTCAACTTAGCAGGAGTCAAAGTCTGGTGTCTATTGGAATATGTACTCAAGTTTTTCTTTTCTTGAAGAAAAATTAGACATTTTAATTTTAGCATCTGGTTATTTACTTCTTCAACTACCTCTTATTGAGAAAGACAATACATTTCTATTAAACTAGTTTCATTTTAGAAAAATAAGTTGGCCTTAGTTCTGCAGTGTTATCTCCAGAATTTATTACATTACATAGATGGAAATGTGTATCCTTTAGCCAAGGTCTCATTCTCTTTTTGATTAACATTTTGAAGTAAATCTTAAAAACAGGGAAAATGATTTCAACAAGGCTTCTGAAAAAATGTTCTGCTAGGATTTTATTTGTCAAATCTTTGAAGTACAGATGTTTTTGGTGAGAATTAACTGTTTGGGACAGTTCAGGAACACAAGATGGTTCTCTTTTTATCATGATCTTTGTTTCTTTCTTAGGCATTTTGCAAGTATCAGCACACAGATATTGTAAATGCTTCTTTGAGGCATGTGACATGTGAGTATGTTATTTACTGAGGCTGTTTTTAAAATGATGTTTAAATCACTTCAGTTTCCGAAGTTTATAACATTACATGGAAACATAATTTATATTTATGTGTTGACTGTGTCTGTCATGATCTTACTGGTCTCACTTATTAGTTTGAAGAAATGTGTGAAAAAGCCTTAAATTATTAAAGATAAATAACTATGTCTTAAGAAAAATTAAAGTTTAAAATGCACAACTGAAATGAATACTTTTCAGAAAAAGTACAAATGGGCCATAATCACATGGAGAAAAGCTGATCGCTTCTGGCCATTACAGAAATGCAAATGGGAACAACCCTGAGATCCTATCTTGTTCAAGAAAGGATGACTATAATCACCAATCAAATACTAGTGACTGCTGGTTATTAGGTGAGGAAAAAGTCACCTTCCCATATCATTAGTGGGAATACGCACTAGTACAATCAGAATAGAAATAATTATGAAGATGACTCAAAAAATTAGAAATAGAAATTTTATTGGTCCCAACTGTTCCCTTTGTGTGTATCCTCTAGCAAGATTTAGGAGATACGATATTACAGTGATACATTCATAATCATTTTTTTTAGCATCAGAACTCATAATAGCAAAATCTTAGGACAGTCTTTAGGCCTATATGTTTATCAACATGTGAATGGATAAAGAAAA
This sequence comes from Hydrochoerus hydrochaeris, assembly GCA_004027455.1. Classification (NCBI taxonomy): domain Eukaryota; kingdom Metazoa; phylum Chordata; class Mammalia; order Rodentia; family Hydrochaeridae; genus Hydrochoerus; species Hydrochoerus hydrochaeris. The sequence continues at coordinate 144,563 of PVLA01002562.1, read as the reverse complement.
TGTGATCTTAATGCATAGTGGAAACTTCCTCTGAGATAAAGATACATTTGAGTCATTTTTAGGATAATGCAATAACTTGGAGACTTTAATTGAAGTAAATCAGACATAAAAGCTTTATCTCACAGTTTCTCTTAGAGACCTAAATAATAAAGAGCAAAAAGCTATAAATGAGGGAAAACAGGGTGCTAGTTATTTTAGAGAAGGGGAAGGGACCTAGAGACAAAGGGAGGGAGCAGGGAGTAGAGTGGGGAGTGCGATGCAAGTGAATGTCACGTACATTTATGCATGTCATGTACATTTAACAAACTCCAATGATAAATGTAATCATTATGTTCCACAACCACGTATTTGTAAGATTTAAACAATGAAAAAATAAATTTTCAACTTCCAATTTCACTCCCTTCGGATTTTGAGGTAGGTTTGTGAACAACAATATAGGAATCCAAGCAGCCAAGTTGATAAATTTGGAATTTAATCAGCTGAGCTCAGGACCACTTGTATACAGACCCCCACTGTTTCAGAGTCCAAACAAGTGGCACCAAACTAGAAAGTGACAGAGTTTTTAAAAGAGAGAATCACAAAAGGCATCCTGTTGGAAACACTTTAGTTTGAATCTTTCATTAATTTTCAATTGACACCTGTATCCTGCTTCTTTTGTTGAGCACATTAATTTTTCTCCTGTGAGTGCTGCTCATTCTACTTTTCTCATGGGACTTGTAGCCTGAGTAATTTTCCATTTTCCTGAATACAGGGCACTAGTTGTACGCAGGGCTCAAGATGGCGTTAGCTGTGCCAAGCTACAGCAGACTCGCGTGTCTTAGGAAGGTACTTCAGGTGAAACGGGGTCCTAAGTGTGGATCCCTGTTCCCATACAACTGCTGTCTCTGCTAGAACAAATGGAGACAACGTGTGTCAGTCTTTTTCTCTTCTCTCCTCTCCTGTCCTCTCCTCTCCTCTCCCCTCATCTACCCTCCTCTCCCCTCCTCTCCCCTCCTGTCCCCTCCCCACCTATCCCCTCCTTTCCTCTCCTGCCCTACCTATCTCCACCTTCCTTTTCCCTCCCCTCCTTTTCTCTCTTGCCTCTCCTCCTCTCCCCTCTGCTTCTCTTCCCTTCCTCTCCCCTCCTCTCCCCTCCGCTCCCCACTTCTCCTTTCCCTTCCTCTCCACTCTTCTCTTCCTTTTCCCTCTTTTCCTCTCTTCTCCCCTCCTCTCCCCTCCCTCCCCCTCCCCATCTGTCTCCACATACACAAAAAATAAGTGGTAGGTGCACAAACAGAAAGAAGGTGGCAAAAGGAAAAAAAGAAAAAAACGTGGCCGTCAGCAGTCAGGCACAGAAATTCACCATTCAAAACCCAACAAGGCTGTTCAAGCAGGAGGTTTACAAGTTACAAGGAAACCTGCGCAATTTAGTGGTACTTTTTTTCAGAATTAAAAAAAAACACCTGAAGACGTAGATCAGTGGTACAGTTCTGACCTAGCATGCAGGAGACCCTTGGGGTCAATGTTCAGTACTCCGTGGGTGGCAAGAAGATGATTGTCAGAAAGCTAGTTCCAACACACATCTCAAATTTCATAGTAATACATGGTATGCACCAATTTTTATAGCATTGGAACTCATAGCAGCAGAATCTTAAAACAACATGAAAAGCATATCGCAAAACAGATGAATGGAAAGAAAGCAAGAGTCATAAAAATGATTAATACATCCTAGTTTAAGGAAAAGCACCTCGAAAATAATCTCACCTACAACACAGAGACAGAACATGAGCAAAGCCACTCAAAATGAGCATAAGTAAGGGAGCAATAAATGAAGGATAATGTAGAAAGAACGAAGCAGAGAATAAAAATAATCTCAGTTAGGGGTCACAATAATGGCCTGTGAGTGTGTAAGCAAGTCCTGACTCAAAGACAGGATCCCCACATGAGCCAAGTCTCCCCCACTTGTCAGCCCCACACCCTCAAGAAGGATTTCCAAGGGAGACCATTTTCCACCTAGGGAATCTCAAGAGCTAGAGCCTTGGTCTGGGGGAAAAAGACTTAGGTCAAAAGAGCATGGTGATTCTGGCTCTGCAGGAGATTATGTCAAGACCCTTGGAAGAAAGGAGAGACCACGGGAATCCCATTCCAGTCCTCCAGTCAGTGGGGGGGAGCCCAGGGATCCTGCTGGTTGTCACCTCCACTTGTGGGGTCTGAGAGCACTGAGGTCTCTTCTGCTTTTCTGGCTTTAGGTGAGGGGAGAAGAGAGGGCAGAGCTCAATTAGGCATAACACTGGGGGACTGAAGGGAGTTAAGGAACTCCCATCTTAGGGAGAGGGTCTCCAAACAAGGCAGATTTACCCATGTTGTCAGCCCCGTAGCACTGGGAAGAAACCTTATCTTGGGATTCCTTTGTCCTCAGTGGACCCCGAGTTCAGAGACTGAGAACTGTCATAAGTCCCAGTTTCCAGGAAGGAGGAGGATCTGAGATCAAATAAATTCAAGGAGAGGCTAAGGAGTATTGAGGAAGCCGTGCCACAGACAGAGGGTCCAAGAACAATCTAGAAAAACTTCTTCTGCCTCCCATGTACCTTGACACACATAATTCTCAGGACGGTGCCCTCTTTCACCTCTCTGGGATGCGACAGTAAATCAGAGCCTTGTGGCAGCAACATCTAGGACCTGCCTCAGTGAGGTCAAGGTGAGAGGTAGTGGAGACCAAGGAACCCCTTCCCAGGTAGAGGAACCACAGATGACACAGACCCGCCTCTGTTATCAGAGCCGCACCACACTGGGGGAGATTTGGGAGGATGAACCCCTCGCCAGCCATTGTCAGCGCGGGGGTCTAGGGAGTCCCTGCCCTGTCCTCAGGTCTGTGCCTCTGTGGGGAGATGAGGCAGGACCAGGGCTCAGTTAGCTCATGGTGAGGGGCTGACCTGGAGGGACTGAGGAAGCCCCTTCCTGACGGGATCCCAGAATAATCCAGGGCTCCCTCTGCTGTCCTCTGCTCCCTAGAGCAGGATTCTCAGGTGAGTGGAAACAACCTGGACAGTTAGAGCCTTGTTCTGAGGGTCAGCTTCAGGGGGCAGAAGAGACCACCTGGGCTCAGTTGTCAGCTTCAGGCTCTGTGGGAACAGGGAGCCCCACAGCAGACAGTGGGTCCTTAAATAATCATCCAGTTCTGCCTCTTTTCACAACCCTGCACCACTCAGTGCAAAGGAGACTCCTCCCCCATTTATACCCCAGGGGACCTTTAGTGTGAGAGTCTGGTTTTGAGGTTCACCTTACAAATATGGGGAGCAGAGGGCCCTTGACTGTTTTGCAGTCATGTGGAGATGCTGTGGAGGATGAGGAAGCTGCTCCCCAGACAGAGTGTTCCCCAACAACTCAGGAATGGTTCTGCGATGGACTGACTCTATACATTTTGACACAGACTTCTCAGATGAGCTCACTTTCTTCTCAGGGACTCTGGGCACCATACCATTATTCTGAGTGCTGTGCCTCTGGTCTTTGTAGCTGAGAGGGCCCAGACTCTGCTATGTAAAGGCGAGATGCTGAAGGAAGAGCCAGGAAACCTCGGCAGGTCGGGGGTCCTCGGGTACTGTAACCTTTCTGCTGTTCTCATCTCTGCAACCCAGAGCTGACTTGTCATGTGACTACACTGCTGCAGCAACCCTTTTCTGCTTAGAGGTGTGTAGGTGTCTAAGCCATGTTCTAGGGGACCCAATTGAGCTTGGTATGTGGCAGGTGTGGAGGAAAGTGACCATCCCCAGCTGAGGCCCAGGACACCAGGAAGTCATAGCCTTTGTGTGACAGGGCAAACTTGTTGTACCTCAAAAGGCTACACCCCAAAATAAAATGAAAATTGTGAAAGGCAAAAAGAATGAAAAGGCCAAGAAGTCTTGGAGGGAAAAGAAGAGAGCACTTATTTATTTATTTATTTAGGCTAGTATCCAGCGACACAGAGTGAGGGTGGAATTTACACTGCTGTGCAACTGGGCTAAGATTTGGGGGTGGTTTATAAAGGGAAAAAAAAACCGCAAAGATGTGGGGGGCCCACACTTGTGCATTCCTGAGGAAATGGGACATCCTGTTTTCTCCTTTTTCTAAAGGTCAAAGGGCGTGGTGCATACAGAACAGAATGGCGGCGCTAAGAGTTTAATTACAACAATACTCACTTAACCTAAGTTCTACCTGGAGCTAAGATCAGTAGAGAGGAAGGAAGGGGTGGACATATTCCACATGTGTATAGCAGTCCCATCTCTGCCCCAGGGTACCACCCCCAGGCATGGATGCTGATTGTGTGCTCCTTTAACTTCTATGGTGGGGTCTGAGAGAGATAAGGCCTTAGTTACTAAGGGGGTTATCTCAGTTCCTAGAACAGGGGGGTCTCCACGGAAGTCTGCCCCTGCTGTGATTGTAGGGCAGCCCTATGCACAGTGACCAGGCAGATTTCCAATCCCTGTAACCTGGTCTGAGTGGGCTCAGAGGATTCAGAGAAGGATCTCAGCATTGCCACACTGAGGGTCCCAGGCAGTTTCCAATGTCAAGCAATGGATGAAAAGAGGCAGGACTGATGGGCCCACGACAGATGGGAACAAGTCTGCCCAAGGGTTCAAACTGAATTGTGTCCTGTATTCTGACACTGGAACCTGAGAAAGCAGAACTCATATCCCAAAGGGATGTGGCTCATTCCAGGCCTGTAGGGGAGGGTCACTGAAGAGCCTTTGTACGCCAGACCTTCACACAGATATGCTGATAATGGGGCACACCGGGGGAATCCAAGTGGCTTCATGAACAGAAGAGTCACTTTTTTTCATTTCTTTACAGGGTACTAATCACCTTTTTGTTTTTACCCTCTAGGAATTGATGAAGGAGGTTGTTAGAGGTGGCAGCTTCCAAACCTGGACAAAAGCAACGGGATGTGCACCAAATGATCATTTTAATTCCTTGTTAGGCAATCTCCTGGGGTCCTGCGGAGGCTGAGGAAAAGGCAGGCATGGTTTGTGGAACATGAAATCTGAGGTTACAAATGCTAAATACCAGGTGGTCAGAGCAGCAGTGAGCAAAGATATTTGTATCTCGGTGGCTCAAAGCTGCCCCTCGGCAGGATGACTGTTGCTAACACACACTGGGGTCAGCATTTTTGATACATAGTCTACCATCCCATGGTGAATGGTCCCTCTGGAACAACATGATGTCACCAAGAGGTGGGCAGGAAGTGTCATGCAAGCTCCAATTTGCTGACATCAGGTTTTCGAGGCGTGCTCAGTGGTGCTGTGGTGAGGAAGGCACCCCAGCATCTTCCTTAAGGAGTGAACTGGTTTTGGCCAATAAGGACTAGACCAGATATTGAGCCAGTAGCCCAGGATCTAGGAAAGAATCTTGTATTCGTAAGAGTCTTTCAGATTCTAAAATATGATCACTTGTGAAGTTTAAAGTACCTGAGATTCAAACTAAGTCAAAGGAGGACTTGAAGAAAAAAGCCTGGGGAAACAGGATTACTCTCTGTCCTAAAAAGACATTGCATGGTGACACTCTTACTTTGTGGGACCTTGATGCCACACAACTTGATGTACTCCAAATCTTGACCACTAGCTCAGACTTCTTTCCTCTGAGCAGCAGAATAGCTACCCAGGTCATTACCAGCCATCTTACCCCGGACCTCGCACACGCGGAACTATCCTGATGTGCCAGGATAAACAGACCGTTTTCCTCCCTCTTCTGCTCCTCCACTTTAAAAAATGGCACTCAAGAATAATTGCTTCATTAATAATTTTCTAAGTAAAATTTTATTTTCGTTCATTAAAAAACTTCATTTCATTCAACAAAATGCTTCATTCTTCTGGTGCACAGTGTAGTGAGTTTTGACAATGAATAGTTGCTACTACCAGAGCCAAGACTCATTCCTACCCCAGATACAGATTTCTTCAAGTTGTCACTTGTAACAAAACTTCCTGTCCACAACATAACTCCTGACAACCATTGGTCAGTTCTCCATCCTTACAGCTTTTCCTTTTCTAGTACATCAAAGAAACGAAAACATAGTGTGTATGGCTTTCCAGAGCAACGGCTTTCTCTAGATATGGTGCATTTGTGATGTTAGCATATTGATCTGCAGATTAACAGTTTGCCCTTTATATTGCTAAGTACTATTCCTTTGGAAGGATGGGTTATAGTTTATTTATCCATGTCTCAGATGAGACATGTTTGTTCCCAGTTCCTGTTTGACATTTATGAATAAAGCTGCTATAAGTATTGTACTATAGGGTTTTTCTAAATATGTGTGTGGAGGGCTGCCACATCACCCTGCCCAGGACAAGTCAGGAACCGAGATGCCCCCACACATGGCAAATAAATATATGAAAAATGTTCAGCATCATTTGTCATTAGAGAAATGCACATTAAAACAACACTGAGATTCCCTCTTACTCCAGAAAGAATGGGCAAAATCAAGAAATCAAGCAATAACAAATGCTAGAAGGGCTATGGGGAAAAAGGAATTTTTTTCTCCCTTTAAAATAACAAAGTTTTAAAACTAGATTGTGTTTATTTTATTGGTGAGTTTTGAGAGATCTTGATATTTTCTTGATAGGAGTCAGATATTTAATTAGTAAATCCTTTCTATAACCTATAGCTTGCATTTTCATTATTTTAACCATGTCTTTTAGGGAATGTTTTAAAATTTTAAAATACAGAATACAAAATTCATTATACTCCTCTGCTACAAACCATGCTGTTGCATTTTTTTTAATTGCCCATCCTGAAGTCACCCAGATTATTTCCTGTGCTTTCATAGAGAATTTTGTAATTTTATGTTTGTCGTTTAAATCTTTGATCCACTTTGAGCTTATTTATATATAGGATTTGAGACATTCTGGAGCTGAAAGTGTAGCTCAGTGGTAGAGATCACGTTCATTATTTTTTAGGTCCTGGGTTCAATACAAAACATCACATAAGAAAAAGAAATGAGGTGAGCATAAATAAGCTGTTTCAATTTTTGAATCCTTGGATTTCATTTGTTATAATTTTGTTGATGGATGCCCAACTGTTTAAGTATCATTTGTTGAAAATGATTATATTTCTTCATTAATTGCCATTGAAATTTATAAAAGATACCAATTAGTCATATTAGTTAAGGTCTATTTCTAAGTCTTTGGGGTTTTTTTCCATTTATTTTTCTGTCTCCCTGTCAACCAATACCACAGTCATATTTTGGCTTGCGATAACGTTATATAAAATCTAAGGAACAGTGTCAAACTTCCCGTTGGGTTCTACTTTTGGAAAATTTTCTTTCTATTTCGTTTTAAATTCTTTTCCATATGAAATTCAGAAACAATTTTCAATATCTACCAACAGTCTTCCGTGTATCTAGGCTTGGTGGCACATATCTGTAATTCCTAGGTGGCTGAGGCAGAAGGATTGCCAGTTTAAGCTCAGGCTAGGCCACTTACTGAAGAAAATAGACTGTGTCCCAAAGTGAAAAATAAAAAAATGGGCTACGGATGTACATCAGTGTGAAGGTTGCATGTTATATCCCCATTATTGCCAATAAATAAATAAATAAATAAATACCTGCTGAGATTTTGATGGGACTATAGTCATAGATCAACAAGTAGAAAACTAGTATTTTAATAATAATGAGTCTTTCCACGCATGCTGATACTGTGTCTTTTTAGTATGTAGATTTTCTTTGATTTTCATCAGCATCGTTTTGTAGTTTTCATTATGCAGAGCCTGCAAGTCATTTTCAATATTTGTACCCAAGTTTTTAGGTGTTACTGTAAGTGCTGCTGCTTTTTATATTATGCTAAGTGAAATAAACCAGTAACAAAGAACACACAAGGCACAATTCCACTTACAAGCGGCGATAAAAAGAGTCAAACTTGTAGAAGCAGAGACTAGAATGATGTTATTCGGATCTGGGAGGAGAAGGAAATGGGAGGCTGTTGCACCCCATTTAGTATGATGGGGTGCAACAGCTTAATTGATGTTTCAATTATGCAAAGAGAGTGAGATCTAGAAATCTTTTGCACAACGTGTGCCTATGGTTAACATTAGGGTGTTGTGAGCTTCAAACTTTGTTAACGTGCTAAATCTTTTGCTGTTTGCTAGCACATTAAAATCAAGGCATAGTGAAATATAAGGAAACTTTTGAAGTGATGCATAGGTTTATCACCTTGATAATCATGATGGCTGTATGGGTGTGCAGATATATGCAAATGAACCAAATTCTATAAATTAAACATTTGCAGTTTTTGAACAAAAACCACATTTCAGTAAAGGTGATATGTCCATTTTACAAATGTTAGTCTTTGAAGGTATAAAAGTAAAAATAATTTCTGGGTTCAGTATTGAACTTAAATATTTTGACTGTAAATTTTGCTGAGAAATTTAAAGAACTATTTTAAATTTCACTGGATTTTTTTTATTTGGACACTGACTGTTTGCCAATGAAAATAGTTTTATTTCTTCCTTTATATTGTGTGTATAACATGACTGCTGAAACCAAATATCCTTGCTTTGTTCTCAACCTGTAAGAAAACGTTTTCATTTTTCACTTTGATGTATGGCACTAGTGCTAGGATTTTCAGGAATTTTCTTTGTTAGATTCTAAGACTCACTATTTATTAGGGTTGTGCAAAGACTTTTACAAATCATTAATGAGTACTGGCTTTCAGCCGATGCTTTTCCCACACCAACTGATATGATTGCATGGCTTTTTACTTTACTGTCGCATACTGTTTTCTAATGTTGAACCAACCTTGCCCTTTTAGGATAAATGCACCAGATCACAATCAATTATCCATTTTAGTCTTGGTGAATTTCATTGGATAATATTTGGGTGAGAACACTACATTGTATATTTACAGGTGATAGTGGTTTGTAGCTTACTCTATTATTGCCTTTGTCTAAACTTTTTAATCAAATTAATGCTGATCTCATAAAATGAAGTTAAAAGTATATCCACCACTTCTATTTTTTAAACAGTTTGTGATATGAGATATGTATGGTTTCTCCCTCAAATATTTTAAAGACTTTACCAATGTGACAATATATACATTTCTGTTATGGAATGCTTTTAATTTATGAATGTAATTTCTTTAATAAAAGTAAGACATATAAATTATTTATTTCTTCTTAATTATTTGTGTGAGTTTTATCTTTCAGGGATATTGTTCCTTTGCATCAGTGCTCTCAAAGTTATGGGCACAAGGTTTTCCCTGTTAGTCTCTAGTAGCTTCTTTAATGTATACGGCGTCTGTAGTGAGAGCTTGCTCTTTGTTTCACATACTGGAATTTGAATCCTTTCTCTTTACCTAGTTAGTCTGGTGAGAGGATTATTCACATTATTGACAGAAAGAAAGATTTTCCTTCATTCCCTGATATTTCATAACATCCTTTTGTAATCAGAGCCAATGTTTTCTGCTATTATCATTAGCATTTTCTTCTTTTAGAATTCTGCTTGATTTATCTTTACTTTCTTTTGTGATTTTAGTGTCACTATGTGGAAGACTAGTATTGCTAGTATGAGATTTTGCTATAGTAAACATTATATATTAGTACATGTTTCCCAAAGCACTAGGGGCAAATTCTTGCCACTGTCCTTCCCTTGATAGCCAAATGAAGTTACTGAAAAAGTTAGCTAGCACCTCTGTTGGCTAGCAAACTCCTGATGTCATTATTTTAGTCTTTGGTGGCGCTGTTACCTTTCAGTAGGGTAACTCATATCTTTAGTCCTTTTGAGGGCCTTGAGTTGATTTCAGCATAAGGAAGGATGCAGCAATCATTAGTATGAGAAAGATTGCCTACAAGTGTTTAACTTCTGTGCTTTCATGGGTGTGTGACACACTCATCCACCCCATCTAAGTTCTGGTAACATCCACCCTCATGCTGCCACTCCAATCCTGCACCTTACAAACATGCAAAAACACAACGCCTTTTCACTGATGACTGAGACACAGTGTTGAGTATGTTAGTCTTCATTATTCAGCACTTACCCAGTCTTTGCCCTCTGTGTTGAAGGAGACAGGTTTTACTATTACTTTTACGTCTTCCTTACTCACATTTGTTTGTGAGGAAGAGTCTTGAAAACAGATGATAACACTCTTCGATTGGTTTACTTAAAGGACAATTACTGTAATGATCTAATAGCCCTTCTAAGAATCCTGTTATTGCTACTTGGCCAAGTCATACTAGGCTCCTCTCAATCAAGAAACCAAACATGAAGACTCACCATGTAGTTTTAGAGAAATTTATCTGAGGACAGGGGAGGATCCTTGATGGGAGGATTCAAAAGGAGTGTAGGTGGGTCTACTTGCCTTGTTTTTGGACCTGTGTTGAGAATGGATCCTCTATTTCCTCAATATCCCTCCAAGGTGCCGGTGAGTTTCTGTCCATTTTTGTGGTGTCTGCGCCTCCCAGTGGTCTACAACAGACATCTTGCTCTCTCTTTCCAAACCCTTCCCCAGAACACCTAGGGACCACATCTTGTGTTTTGTAGAGTCAGTAAGTCCCACCCTCAGCCCAGCAGGAGTTTAGACATCACATCTACACAGATCCATGGGAACAGGGTTCTGGTGAGTTAGCCAAGATAGTCTGGTTGGAGAAAGCAGGAATTTTCTAAGAAATCCAAAACAGATTTGCACACTGATCTGCCACCCCTCAAGCTCCATTACTGTGGGTGACAGGAAAGGGAGAAGTTTGTTTCCTCCATACTTTTCAGTCAGACAACCCATTCACTGGTACACTTTCTGTTCCTTTCACCATTGCCTACTTTATGTGTTGGTATTTGAAATTCATCCATGCTAACCTGGCCTCAACTGTGTATCAGTAGAGCTGTGGATCAGCTCTCTCTTCCTTCAAATTCATCTGTGCCCACTGAAATCAGTTCTCTGATTGGCAATTACTAAGGGATATGTCGATCTCACCTGCTCTTCCTGTGTTCCCTTAGTAATCGCTAGTTTAGCCTCTTAAATTTTCTGTGAATAAACTTGTGTTAGTGGGAATTCTAGGCTCGTTTACAACCCAAGGGGCTTGCTGTCAGCAAGTGTAATAACCAGGCTTGGATTTTAGCAATGCAAGAAAGACGAGGCAAGAGATAATGTGCCAGAAGTACGTGGGACATTTGCATGTAAGGAAAAATTTTGACAAAACACCACACCATTTTCCATAGTGGCTTATAATAAAAAGTGAAGAACAATGCTTTCACAGACTAGGGTGTGTTTTGGTGGGATTTCTCAACATCTACTCAAAGGAGCAAGGTATTTTCAATGGCCTCTATTATAGTCAGGTTTTGCGAGGAAATGGATTTAATGCAAGACACAAAATTTGTAGGATTATTTTATAATATTGACCCAAAAAGTGAAATGTAGAAGACAGCAAGAGATCTGTTTGTGTGCTAGAGAACCAAGTAACCCAGCAGAGGGCCTGGACCCCTAGGCAATGTCCTGCATGGGTCCAGCTAAAGATCTAAATCCCAAAGCAATATCCTTCAAGAGTCTTACCAGAGGTCTAGATCCCTTGGCAATGACTCATGTAATTCTGAATCAAGGATCTGCCCTGGGAAGGCAGAAATGCCTGTGGTAGAAGCTGAAAGTCTGAGCTGGCAGGGGAAGGATCTTTGCCAGTAGAGTGAGAGATCTTCACTTGATCCAAGAAACAATGCTCGAGGCAAAGTTCCAAGCTCCCAAGAAGAGAACAGAAGCCATCCCTGGCAATAGTGAGGACTGTGCTCCTCAGAAGCAAAGAACAACCTAGTTCTTATCAGGAAAACCAGCTACAACAAGCTTCTCCAGGGAGATCAACAGCATACAATTATCCTTTTACATCACTGAAAATAATCATCAAGTGGGTCTTCTAGGCAAAGAACTCAGTTCAGCTGGGGCATTTCCACTTAAATTGACATTAGTTAATCCAACACAGCCTCCACATTGGAAGGAGAGAAGTAAAACTCTTTACAAAAAATAAGATTGTATGCATAAATTTCAATTAAGGAAGAAACTGTTCTAGAATTAATAATTGAATTTCAATATGTTTCTGGACACAAAATTATAATGCTTGCATTTTATATTAAAAATAAGCAACTTGAAATTGTGCAGTATTATTTTTAAATTAAAGATTCTGAATTAAAAGAGATGAATCTCACAAAAGATTCAGAAGATCTGTACACTAGGACATATATTATACTGGGAAGAAGAGATGACAAAATTCTAAATAAATAGATATATAAGTCTTCATTGCTCAGGTGATTTAACACTATTACAATAACCAGTTCTTCCTAAATATATTGATAAATCTAATGGCCATCAAAGAAAAATTCTAATTCTAATATCCATAAAAAATTGATTGATTGTCCATTTTGATGCTTTGCTACTTCTAAGATAACAATATATAATTTATCAACTAGTGGTTTATTACTTTTTTTTACTATTCATTTCTTACTCTAATGTTTTTTTAAATTCTGTATTATTTCTACACTTTTTTCTGTTTTGCTTTTTTTCTCTAAATAAAATTTTTAAAAAATCAGACCTAGAACAACCACAGAAAACTTTTAACATGGAATAAAGTTGAAAGAGTTAGCCTATGTCATTTCAGGAGTTATAAACTAACAAAAAACAAGACAGTGAAATAACTCTAAAAAAATCAGTGTAAGAGAATTACATCCAGAAACAGATTCACTGGTACCTGCATATACAAACAAATAATTATAGTAAAGATGTAAATGAAGATTATAGGATAGTCTCTAAACTAGTTCTGAAACCACTGCATATCCATATGCAAAGACTGACCAGATCTATATATCTTTATTAATAATATTAATGATAACAGATATTTCTTTATGAGTTTTCTCATTACTGGGACAAAATACTGACAACCACAAGTGAAAGGAGGAGAAGTTTATTGTGACTGACAGTTTTCAGCCAAAAGCAAAGCAAGTAAGACAGAGAATATACCCTTTCAGAATTCATGCCAGTGACCTACCACATTTTATCGGGTCCCACCTCTAAATGGAAGATGGGCAGAGGATATTTAAAAGTGAATCACAAAAATTTATCTCTCAAGAAGAATTGAATCACTAATAGGGATATTTTTATGAATTAATTTACACTTGTGTCATCTGTGACACTTGAAACCTTATTTTTCTTAAAACATATTACATTACTTTTGATTAATGTATATAAATTATCACATTATTACAAAGATTCATCACATGAAAAAGACGTGGACTCATTTAGGTCAAGGTGAGGACTGAGGAAATTTCATCCCAGAGAAAGGGTCCCAGAACCTTCTAGAAATATGCCTGTCACCTGCTTCATGCTGTACATGTGGTACAGAATTCTCAGGAGAATACCCCATTTTTCCTACCTTAAGACTTAGAGAATATCAAAGCCTTGTTCTGAGAACTGAACTTCAGGTGAGAAGGAAAGAGTGAGCCTGAGGTTAATAATGTCTAACCAAGGAATTGTGGGGAGTTCTGAGAAATGCTCAACCCAGTGAAAGGATCTCAGAATGTTCTAGAAAAGCCTCATTTGCCTACCCTGCACCACGTAGTACAAGATTCTTAGGAAAGAGCACACTTTCTTCTCACTGGATATGTAGAGTCAGAGTCTTTTTCTGAGAAATGAGCTTCAAGTTAAAAGGAGCAAAAGGTCAGGTAGTCAGGTCAGTTAAAGCAGGGCTGAGGGTAGTGTGAGGATAACCCACCTGAGAAAAGGGTTCCCATGGTGACCCAGACCTGCCTCTGTTATTGATCCAGCACCAGTTGAGAATCCTCAATGGAGCACAAATTTCAGGACACCAGGTAAGGAGAATTACAGCCTAGTAACGAGGACTGGGCTTCAGATCTAGATGGCAGAGAGGCCTGCACTTGGTGAGAGGCTAGGGGTCCACAGCTAAACTTTCTCCTCACATGGAGTTTTTCCAGTGAATCCATATCTACCTCTGTTGTTGGCTCTGCAGGACACAAGTAGAGAGTTTTAGATATGGGCCCTTTGCCCAACTGTGTCACATGTGAACCTGGTCATCAGGGACATTGTGAAATCTGCCCTTCAGGTAGACACATAAGATAGGACTTGTGAAGGCTTAGGTTAAGCTCAGGGCCTGAGGGTGATAATGGAGGCCTTACCCGAGTTGAAAATAACCCATAGCTATCCATGTTGACTGCCCTGAACTGTGCAGTAGATAATTCTTAGAACTTCTTTTACCTCAGAGTAACCCTGGAATTCTGAGTTCCCTGCTTAAGGTGGGAGCAGCAAAGAGCACATGGGGCCAGCTAGTTCAGGGCTGGGGCATAAGTATAGAAACCCTGAGACAAGTGGTGGTTCCCTCTATAATCAATACCTGCCTGTGTTGTTAGCCTTGTACCTGGAACACACTTGCCAGACACCCCACATCCACTCCCTACACCTGATGACCTTTCTGCCTTAGAAATCCTTGAGTGTCAGACACTTTGTCCAAAGGGAAGCACAGTGGAGTTGACACAGGACACGAGAACCTGGATTTGGGAGAGATGAGTTGAGTTCTGAGAGAGGACAGAGGGATCCAGCGATCATTCTTTCCAGAACTTCCTGTCTACTCTGCGAAGGTACATGCGAAGCAACCATCAATGTCTGCCTCTGGCATCAGAGAGAGTGGAGGGCCTCGTTCTGATGTCTGTCTTTTATGTGTGGGGAGCAGAGAGAACCTGTTCCCACTCCAGGTGAGGTCCTGGAGGTAAGGAAACCCCAGGACAGGAAGACTCTCTGAAAATCTGGATCCATCTTTGCAGGACCATACAGGGGCAGGTTATAATGATGAGTCCTCTCCATTCTTTTGGCCTTCATGTGACAAGACATACTCAGTAAACAGGGATGAGTATTCAGATGGTCAGGAACCAGAGTCAGGACCCAGAGGGAATCTGCAGGGTCCAACTCCTCACCATTAGAGGAATGCTATGAAGAACTACTGTGCCCCAGTTTTCACCTGGCAAGACTTGGACATGATGCCTTGATGTGTGATCACCCAAACTTTATGGGTGAGGCCCTGAGAATGGTAACACTCTTTGTCACAGAGGATTGTCCTTTACATTCCACAACAGAGAAGAACCCACAGTAGCTCCCCGCTGCTCTGAGTCCAGAATAGCTGCACGAAGGGTTATTGGGCAGGGAATTCAGACTTCTACAGCAGGGTCTGAGGGATGTTAGGGTCTTTGAAGAAAGAGCAGGCCCTTAGGCAAAAGGAAGACACAGGCCCTGGCATAACTGCGGGGCCCAGGATACAAGATAGAAGGGATCTAGCCTGTCCATTGTTTCAGTCTGAGTGACATCCTGCATTCCTATATTGAATCTGAGCAAAGACTCAGGTCAGGGAGGGGTGGGGCTGCTTCCAGGACTCAAGGGAAAGACATACAGTGAATTTGAGGGGACAATGCACCCTACATCACAAGGTGACCTCCACCAAGATGTCTGCCTTTGGCAGATGCTGTGCTCCTTTTTCCATGCATCTTTTGGTCGGGCAGAAGGAGACCTTGGTCTGAGCAGTGTGGCTTCAGGTCAGCAGATCCAAGACATGGAAATCCTGTCCCTGCTAGCAGTCTGGGGCGGCCTCAGGCAGGACTGTGAAAAAGAGTCACCCTGCCCTCTAACTCCACTTCTGCAGTCCTAGGCAGTTGGTGGACTTGATTTGCCACATGCAGCCACAAGTCAGAAGTAAGGATATATGAATTCCTGGATCTGCACCAACAAGAGAGGGCCTCGGGATTCTACTCTTCTGTAAGTCTGGGGAAACTCCATACAGAGGTGTCCAGAGAGGCCGCATTTTTGTCTCCCTGGTCTAAGGAAGGTGGGCCTTGCTGTGAGGATCTTCACCAGAGCACAGGAAGAGTCTGATCCTGTCAGCAAGGGAAGCAAGTTCTGCCGGGAATCGAGGTGAGGAACTTGGGTAGAGAAGTGGATGTTGTTTTTATTGTGCATGTTTGTAATACCTAATTATTGCACTCATCATGAGGTGTTGGTACAAGCAGATGACACATGTGCATTTGTTTTTATCACTTTTCTGTCCTCCCTCCCCTTCCTTGCATGGCTTTATTTTTTATTTTTAGTAAATTATTCAAATTCACTCACTGACATTGGATTATTCATGAATTTTGTATCTTGTTTCAGCTTTGGGTGTTCATATATACCTAGGAATTTATATTTCCTTTAAAGTCTCCATTTTATTAAGTTCTTAAAGTGGTTATGAATGAACTTCATGATTTTAAGACTCTACTGTGATTTTGCCTTTAACATTTCTAATGGCTTCAATTTGGTCTATTTTTTCCCTGCTTCAGTAAGAATGGGTACAGGTTTGACAACTCTGTTTATTTTTTTCTTGAAACAATATTCAATTTATTCCTTCTTTGCATCTTTTTAGACTCTACAAAGGCTGGAATAATCAATGCCTAGATTTTGAAATCCAAAGCAAGTCAGAGTAGGCCTGGACTCTGGCTACAAAGGAGGGTCTACGCCTTTTCCAGCTAAGCTGAAAATCCTCAGGGGTTCCGTTTCTAGTCTGCTCCCTGTGCATAGCTGTTTAATGAGAACATCTCTCGTCCAGTCACCATGGGAAAGTAACACTGGGCATCCTGAAGGGATGCTGTCCTGTGGCTGTTCTGAGGCCCCAATTCAAACATTCAACATTTTCCTGGGATGGAACCCTGACACATTCACTCTCCCAGGATATGGCTGGCACCTGTACAGGGGTCAAGCTCATGCTGTTTCCTGTATAGGGACTTTGTGGGAGCAGATCTCCACACTGTCCCTGCAGATCACAGAGAGCACTGGTCCATTAAATTACCACTTTTTCTCCCTGAGATCTTCTGAAGTCCCGCGGTTTCACTTCATTTCTATACATTCAATCCCTTTCTCAAGAGCCAGGAGCCAGGGAGCATGCCCAGACTTATTTGTTCCTTTCTGTACAAGGTTATCTGTCACTTTAATGTCTCCATTGTTTTTTATTAGTATATTTTTGCATGGAATAATGATCACATTCATCATGGGAGATTTGTACATGTACATAACACATTTTAATTCTCTTTTCTTTTTCCCCTCCCTATTTACAAAAGTTTTACATCCATGTTTTTCAATTCTTATTTTTTTTCTTTAAATCCATTTTCCATTCCTTCCCTCACCATTTCTACCACCTTTTGTTCTTCTTATCTGAAAAGTTCTTCATATTCCTTATATTTAGCAACAATTTTGCTCCTTGTTTATATTTTGGGTTCTTTCCACAAGACAGTGCCATATTTAAACATGTACATCTGATTAACTTCACTCGAGTATGGTCTTGTGGTACATTCATTTACCTAAAAAGTGTCTCAAGTTTACCCTTTTTAATGGAACAGTGGCACTCCGATATATATAGGCTCCACATTTTCTCTACTCATTCATCTGTTAGAGGACATATGAGCTATTAACAGCACAGCTGGTAGTAGCTAACTCTTGTAAGTGGTCTCTGCTGTTTTCTGTTTTTAACTTTATTTTTATTAGTATATATTTGTCATATGTATAGATGACATTCATCATAGATAATTTTTACCTGTGTGTAATATATTTTAATTCTTTTTT
Organism: Hydrochoerus hydrochaeris; assembly: GCA_004027455.1. Classification (NCBI taxonomy): domain Eukaryota; kingdom Metazoa; phylum Chordata; class Mammalia; order Rodentia; family Hydrochaeridae; genus Hydrochoerus; species Hydrochoerus hydrochaeris. Next base: position 127,002 of record PVLA01002562.1, on the reverse strand, counting down.
TCCATTCTTCCCTCCTTCCAACCCTTCTTCTCCACAATTATAAAAGTTTTGTTTCCATTTTTTCCTGCCATTCTTCATTTTTCTTTTCCCTTACTTTCTTTCCTTCTCATTCCTGCCTATTCCACTTCCAATTTGAATATGCTCCTCTAAATTCCCGATATCTATCCACCATTATGCTCCTTATTTATCCTTTGGATTTTTCACACAAGATAATGTGATAATTAAACTTGTGTGTCCAATTCATTTTACTTCAGGTTGTGGTCACAAGGTGCATCTTTCCTACAAATGACTCAAGTTTATCCATTCTTACGACAGAGGAGTATTCCATTGTACATACATACCATATTTTCTTTATCCATTCATCTGTTCATGGGCATGTAGGCGGTTTCCAAAATTTAACTATTATAAATTCTGCTGCTATAGACATAGGTATACATATATCACTGTGGTATGATGGTCTTAAGTCTTTCAGAGAGATACTTAGATGGGGAGTACCTGAGTCAATCAGAACCTTCAGTTGTAGTTTTTTCATAGTAGTTTTGCCAGTTTACATTGTCAAAAACAATAAAGAAGAGTTTCTTTTTCCCTTTAGCCATACCAGCATTTGTATTATTTGATTTCTTGATGATAGTAATTTTTTTCTGCAGTGAGATGAAATTTCAGTTTTGCTTTAATTTGCATTTTTTTCAATGGTAAGTAGTATAGATAATTTTTAGGTACTTACCCTCTGTTTATATTTGTTCAGCTGAGAAATGTCTATTCATTTCAGATGCCCATTTTTGGACTAGGGCTTTAAATTTGGAGATCTGATTTTGTTGATTTCTTTGTATCTTCCAGATATTAAATGTCCTTTGTCTGAGAAGTAAAGGGTATTTTTTTCCCATTTCATGGATTTTCTCTTCACTCTGGTGATTTCTTTCACTATTCAAAAGTTGTTTTTTTTTTAAATTTGATATGACCCCAGGTGTTGATTATTTGTAATAACTCCTGTAAACTGAGTTTTGTTCATAAATATTTGCTTACACATATATCTTCTAGAGTTTTATCAATTCTATCTTCCAACAGATTTTTTCTTTTATTATATTTAGATCTTTGATCCATTTTGATTTTTATTTACTCCATGGTGAGAGATGAGTCTAGGTTCAGTTTTTGGCATGTGGAAAGCCAGTTTCCCAGCATCATTTATTAAAAAGTGTATCATTCTTCCAGTAAAGGTCTTTGATCCCTTTGTCAAAGTTAAGGTAGCTAAGGATGTCTGTAGTTGTTTCTGCACCTTCTGTTCTGTTCCATTGAATGTAGTTGCTTATTTCCCAGTACCATGCTATTTTTATCATGGGGCCTTTGTAATATAAAGTCATATTGGTGATTAAAACGCCCCTGTTTTGCCCTTACTGGTCAGAATTGCTTTTGCTATAATAAGTCTCTCCTGTTTCCATAGGATTTTTAGGAATTTTTTTCTCTAATTTTGTGTGGTATGCTATTGGTATTTTGTTTGTGACTGCATTAAATCTGTACAACAGTTTTGGAAGTATAACCATTTCCACGTTGTTGGTTCTGCCTATCCTAGAACAAGGGAGATGTTTCTATTTTGTGATATCTTTTTAATCTTTTTCAGAGTAGTGTAGTTTTCAATGTGCAGTTCTTCCACTTCTTTAGTTAGATTGATTCCTACATATTTCCTTTTTCTTGGCGCTATTTTGCAATGTGATGTGTTCCTAATTTCTCTCTGTGAATTTGTTATTCATGCACAAGTACTCTATTGATTTTTGAGTGTTGACTTTATCCTTCCATGCTTCCAAATATGTTTAATTCTACGACTCTTTCAGTGAAGTTTTGGGGACTTCTGTGTGGAGTATCATCTCACTAGCAAAAAATGGTAACTCAACTTCTTCCTTTCCTATCCGTGTTCATTCCATTTCTTCCCCTTTTCTAATTGCTCCAAGTGATGTTTACAAAACTCATTGTAGTTTTCAGATTTCATGTCAAATCCTTCAGGGGTCCTTAGGGAGCTACTTCTTTTTTATTTTTCTTTTGTTTCTCTTCCTCAGTTTGGATTTTCCAGAGTCTAGATTGTGAATTGTGGAGAAGCAGAATTGATATCACTCACCACTTTGCTATTCTCTAGCAAAGATTTGAAGGTAACACAAAAGGACTGCACAAACTTGGTTACAACTGTAGTCAGCCTTATGTTCATGGTGAAGTTTGGTGATATAAACTGCTCACAATTCCACTGAGTGTTTTTACGTGGGAGATCTCTCACAGCGGTGAGGACATTGATCTAAGTGGTGACCACAAGTAAGGAGAGGGAGCTACATATGGTTACTAAATTGAGAATCCCAGGCATTGACAGATCTAAGGTATGGGCCCTTCCTGAGGACTTGGGGTGTCTGCATATCAGAGACAACAGATCCAACAGAGTCTTTCTCTTACACAATTCAGCCCTGGAAAAATCTAATTGGCAGGCTCAGTTATACCATGGCCCTGAGGCAATTCTGGGGATGAACTCTTGGAAGAGATCAAGTCATCTCTGGAAAATGTGATGAGACAGGGGAGGCACTTACAGGAGGGAGGAGCAATGCTGCAGAAGCACGTAGGGCTGCAGTACTGATGTGCTCATTGCAATACTGATGTGCTCAATGCTGATTTATAACACCTGACACTTGTGGTTTAATGAAGACAAGTTGATTTGGGCTCACCATTTGTAAATTTTAGTCTTTGGTCAGCCAGCTCCAAGGCAGAACAGAGGAGTGGAAGGGCTTATTGGGAGGAACACTGCTCACCACTAGTCCCCCTAGAAGTAGAGGGTGAAGATGAGAATTAAGAAGGAAGATATAACCTGCCCTGTCACACCCACATGACCCTCCTCTTCCTAAAAGTCCCACAGCCTGATATTAAAATATCTATAAGCCCCATAATTCAATCATCTTTCAAAGATCCTGCCTGTGATGCCATGTGAATTCCCAGGGAAATCTAGATTTAAACCGTATCAGAAATCCTGCATCATTGGAGAGATGGGCACAGTACCTTGCTGTCTGCACTAATGCTCCCATGTAAGGGTGACATGATGGGTGCCTGCTCACTCCTTTTGAGCATCATAGAGATCTCAGGGAAGCGAGAGACTCAATCTGAGGTCTTCAGATAGAACTCCATTTGGCACATAGAACTACATTTGGTCTGTGATCCTCTGATATTGGACCTCAGCTTGCCATCATTCTAGGAAGCCTGGGAAAGGCTGTCAGCCTGATGCTGCTTTTCTAATTCTGCATCATTCGTCTCAGAGAGATGAAGGCCTTAGTACAAGGTGGATTGAATGTGGACAGCAGAAGTAGAAACCAGGGTCCATCAAGCATCTAGGTGAGGCAGAGCTAATCCTTTCACCTGAACACACAACACCCTAGCTTTAAATTGTCCCTTTGGTCACCTGTAGTCAGACCCAGGGAACATAGGTTAATGCCTGTTCCTCCACTTTTTCTTTGAGTGTCCTTCTGTGATATTGCTGTGTTTTAAGGAAGATGGCTAAAGTCATTGAAGGTAGAGCCCTAGACCTAAATATTTATCAAGATAAAGATGAAAAAGTTTCCCTTTCCTAGGATGCATGTAGACCTCTGAGTTTTTGTACCTCCATCTATGGCTTCCAGGCAGCAGTGGGAAGATGTGTATCACCCTCAGATACTTTGGACCCTTCCAGAGAGGGAGACACTTATTCTGAGAGTTTGCCTAGCCCACAGCATACTGGGGTCCAGGACCTGCTCAAGGACAGGTCAGGTCCCTGGGTGAGCAGAGACAGGGGACCATTTACGACCAGAGTCCTGCCCACCCCTTCTGTGAGGGGCAGGGAAGCAGGACTGTGAAGACAGTCTACAGCCTGAGGGACCTCCATGTTTTCTATAGGAACCACAGGAACCAGGCAGTGAAAGTCTTCTGTGAGGCAGCATCCCCAGATCGTGCAGCAGAGGAGGTCCAGAATTCAAGGTGAGGCATATACTCTGAATCACATATGGTTCCCCCTTTCCCGCAGTAAGGGCACCTCATAGTCCCCAGGCTCCATATGCCATACTGTCTACCCTAGAGCCTTGTCCTCTGCAGTTCAACTACAACTTGAACTTCATTTCCCAGGATCATGGGGACAAGACCTGTAGCAGGACAGGAGGCTGTGAAGCCCTCGGGTGGCCCCCTAAGAGAAGACATATAATGGGCCTTTGTGGGAGGCAAAAAGTGTGTGGTTCTCAGCTGAGAAAAATTAATAGTGTCCCTCTCTCCTCCAGGCATCCGAGTCTTCAATAATAAGGCTGCACTGTCCTCAAGGAACATCATGATGCCTCATGGTCAGAGGAGCCAAGAGAGCACAGTAGAGGGAGGCCATCCTGCTCAAAGAAGAACAGTCATGCGTGTGCCAGTTCTCAAGAACGTGGAGGAGAAAGCCGCTACTGGTTCCTCTACGCACTCTTTCTCCTGTACTGTAATCAGTGCCACACCAAGACTAGAGCTGGGGCTTTGGACACTAAATTCTGCTTCGAATCATGAAGGCATCTTCTGTCCTCTCACTGCCAGGGCATCCACTGAAAGGATTCAATTCAGTGAGAGCAGCAGCACACAGAAATCTAAGGGTTCAAGCCCCTCGCAGGCCATGATCTTCTCTCAGATCGTGCGCAGTGTGCTCCTAAATGACTAGTTGCATGACTTGGTGTCCTTCTTGCTGTGCAAGTGTCAAAAAGAAGGAGCAGATTACCATGGAGGAAACGCCACACACTGTGCACCGTGATTACTGTGAACACTTCCCTTCGATTTTCAGGGTACTCTGTGAATCCATGTGTCTGAGTTTTGGCATTGATACGAGGGAAGTGGATTCCCCTGGCCACACATATGTCCTATCTCCATCTTGGACCTCACCCAAATTGGCTTCCTGGATGATGATGACCAGATAATTCCCAAGATTGACCTCCTGGTGTATATCATCACTGCAACCTTCATAAATGGCAACTGGGTCAGTGACGAAGAATTAAGGAAACATGTCACAAGATGGGCAATATTAGCTCAGAGGGAGCACCTTGTTACAGTAGAGCCCTGGAAATTTGTCACTAAGGATTCGGTATAGGAACAGTGCTTGGAGTATAGTGATCCTGCTTGCTATGAGTTCCTGTGTGGTCCAAGGGCCCACACAGGGCCTTTTCTAAGACTTTCTAAGATGAAAGTCTTAGAGCACATGGCCAAGCTTAATAAGGCAGATCCCAGATTTCACGTAAGAAAGATTTGAGAGAGAAAAAAGCTATAGTCGGGACCCCTGAGGAGCAAGATGTGAAACGTGAAAGGGACGGGCAGTGTTCTCCAGCTACTTCACTGGTTGAGTGGCCAGTACAGGGCTAATGAAGCCCATTCTCTGTTTGTGGAGAGCAGGCAGTTTTCTAAGTAGTGAAGGGCCAGGAGAGGAGATGAAATTCCATGCATAGCATCTTGATGTCTCTTCTATTTTTGTTATGTGGAATTGTACTTATGATTTCTTAATGACTCTTTGATGCCTAGTTCACTTTTTGCCAGATTGAAGTAGCTTGCACATCATGTTTGAAGAATGATACTCATCCCACATGTATGATTAGGATTTTTTATGTTAATACTTGGTTGTGTTTTCTGATGTCAATATGATTTTGTGCGATACTGACCACAAATGGAATTCCTTTTCCATTCCTAGTGTAAGAGTCTTTCCCATTTTGTCAAACAGGAAAACCATTAAATTTATTTATGAAAAAATAGTACTAGAACAGGAATTGCCTTGGAAATGTGTAAGAAATTGATGCTAACAAAGATGGAGCCTAGAAATAGACATAGGAATGACAATCAAATATTGGCTTCTTATTTCTTGTATTGATCTATACTATATACATTTACTGTTTACCTGAATCTCTTTGATTTCTTCAATTATATTAGAGAAATTTACTCTCAATAAAGAATCTCATCTGCTTGCAGTCCCATTGACTCCAAACCTTAATTGTATGCGTGCCCTTTGGAACACCCTGTGTCTGTGACCGAGAAGTGGGTACACTAGATTGAGCAGGATCAAACCCACCCCATGGGATGGTAGAGTCCAGCAGAACCACGAGCATCAGGGAGATAGATGTCCTCAAAGAGCATCCAAGAGTGAGTGTTGAGTCACAAGTAGTTTGAAGTTTGTGGTAGCTGCCATTGCTTCTGTAGAAGCTGATCTTAATACAGCTGCAAGGTGGCGAGGGCCAGACACTCAGATGAGATATCTTGGTCCTGAGATAAAAGCCTGACAGGTTGAAAGACTGATCTAAGCAATGCTTTTATATAGTGGATGAAACCTTGAGAAATTTTCACCTGGGACAGATATGAGATTAGTCTTACCCGGGGCACAATCCGGCAGACTTACCCCTGCATTCACAAGGATTTCCTGAGAGTTAAGGGTGACTCTCAGGTGAAGAGAGGCCCTAATGTCCCTGACCTGGTGCTCCTCAGTCTGCTGGGAGGGTCCATTTTCCATGCTATTACTGTACCCAGTTGACTTCTTTTCCTAGGGAAAACTTCCTATGAGTCCACTTTGCTTCAGTACTCTTACAAGCTGTACAGAAGGATCTGGCCAGTCACACTGGCCACTTACACGAGTGGTCAGATAAGTGCCTGACAAAGTGCTTCACCTTCCAGAGCCCCTTCTCAGTGTCATTAAGCATCTTCCCTGTCTTGCACCAGGAATAAATCTGGGCCAGATTTCAATATTTCCCTTCTGAAGGAAGCATATTCTAGTAATGTCAGGATACATAATTTTTCTTGAAGTTTCTTGGAACTGCATCTGTGATGAACTGGCTTTATCACTAGAACGGTCAAAGTTTTAGGCCTCATGGTTACAGAGGTCTTGTGAGCCCAAAGGTTAGATTTTGATGATGGCGAGATGATTGAATATAGTTCTTCTAGGGGAAGAGAAGCTGGGGGGAGGGGACTATACATCCGAAATTCTTCTAGGTAGTTTAATATGCTTCTTACATTCCACTGATCCTACAAAAAAGTGTGAAAACCTTGCTTTATAGGTGAAGAACCTGAGGTCTACTGACCTTAGGAACTTCTCAGGATCCCTGTGTGGGAAATGACAAGGCCAGGACTAGACTCTTAGCGTGAGGTCACTTAGAGGTCACCTAGTTCCCAATCCTCCCGCCCTGAAATCAGATGTGTTTCTGAATTTATTTGTATACTCAGATAATTTTTTCAAAAATCTCCCAGGTTGTAGAATGACCCTGTGTCCAACGCATTAAAACCTGGCCTGAATTAAGAATGTGAAAATGAGCAGGAGATGGGTGCACGCAGAGGAAATGCCCAGACTCACCTGCCCTCACTCATGATCCCGCCTCTCAGTTTACTCACCCTGGAATTTTTCCAACAGCAGTAGCCTTTGTGACATAAAAGTTAATTTTGGACTATGATTTTTAAACTCTGGAATATGTCCCTATAGAACAAAATAACACAGTATCAAACTTTCCCAAACAGGTGATAAGTAATTTGAAATGTGACACAATCTTCTCCTTGGCTTGGGAGGTAAGTTAGTATAGTTTACGAGACAATTTTGAAATTTTTGTAAGGTTTAATGGAATGAGTCACTAGAAAAGGTCCACATAGCACCCGGGCAGGTGCATGAGCTTACGTAGGTGGTCAGAGCCACCGCTGCCTGAGAAGCTGCAGGTGACGCAGGACCACATTGACCAGGGTGGAGGAGAGAAAATCAGCTGCTGAGGCTGAGTTCCCCCAAACGCTGAAGTCCTCTGAGTAGGTGGTGAGTGCTGCTTTTATTGATCTTTAAATAAAAATAAAAACAAAACCACATTCCTTCTCCAAACTGTGGTTTGTGTCCCACCCCACAGGGAGGTCCTGGTTTGCAGTGTGCTAAATGGCACTAGGCCTAATGTTCAGACAAGGACAGTCATGTGGTCTGCAGCAGCAACTCACTGGTTAGGAGACTGATCATGAATCCCAAGGCAGAAGGAAATTCTCAGGCTGTGAAGATTGGAGATTATTGTGACAGGAACAATAGAGACATGCTAATGAGTGAAGATCCTCCTGCTATTAAGAGTACAGCAATATGTGAATGAGGTTGATCCCGTATCTGAAGCACCTGTCACATAGCAAGTGGGCGTGTGAAAAGGCTGGGGAAGTTCTGTGCCTATCTCACCTGCTCAAACATTTTCCCAGGAAGAATTCTTCCCAGAAAGAATCTTAATAAATCATAATTATTGCTTTTAATTGAGCATCACTATTTGACCTCTTATGCTGACACTTCACATCCTTACAAACCCATAGCATGTGCTTCCTGCTTTATTGGACATGATACCATTTTAGTCCATTTGTCTTTGGAAAGAGTCTTAAGATGAACTTGTGTCACTGAAATACCAACAGACCCATGGCTTATTCATTACAGCCATTTCTTTAGGAAGTATGATGGGAGAGCTGAATTAATCCCTGACCCCTTGGGTTGGTATCCCCTAGAAGTCTAAGTCATGCATATTCACTTCTTTGACAGGAGCCTGCTAATTCTGTACCTTGAAGGCGCTGGGCAGGAGTTGACCCACAAATGCTGACTGTGTGGTTTTCTGCATGCTGCTCACAACCTTCAGGCTCCTGAACACCCCTGTCAATCCCATGACAGTCATTGTGTCCTCCCCAGTGTAAATGGCAGGTTGTAGGGAAAAATCTCTCAAATTCCTGTCACCCCTGGAAGTATTTTCCTCCTGTTGCTGCACCCCATTGGCCTGCCAGCTCCTGGACTCAGACTCAGCTTGCCCAGTTTCCAGCAGAGCGCTCTCTTATGTCCCTGCTAACATCCCATCAATGCAAACCAGGACCCGGTGCCGATAGTAACAGGCAAATGCCTACACCTCAAGTTTCCGGCTAAGAACTATGTTATGAAGTTACTTCTGTATGGTTCCGGGGGAGCTAAGTTGTAGAACAAGTAGAAATGTACAAAGGACAGATTTTCTTTTTCCACATGAGAACTTTTAAACCAGACTAGGGTTAAAAACTGAGCTGAGATCAGGTACTCCACAGCCAGACGGCAGGGACATGAGCCTTGATTTAAACAGACACGTCTAAGAGAGTCGAACTGCTCATTCCATAGCAGAAAAGTTCTCACCCTCAGAGGACTGCTCCTCAAGGAATCTGCTTGATCTATTCCTGAAGCAGTTCTTAAGAGAAGGGTTACTTCAACATGCTGTGCCCTTTACTGTCATTGACTCCTAAACCACAGGACTAGTCTACTGCCACGGGAGGGTGTCCTCAGTCTCAGACAGAACCTGGGCTGTTCATGGGGAGTGATGCAGGCCACTTAAATTCAGACTTCTTCCAAATAGGAAAGAAAGGATTTATCTAAAGCTCACTAGAGGACATAGAAGAGCCCACGAGCCTCAAATTGCGATCTCGCCTTGTGCAAATGAGGAAGAGTCTTTCAGATTTAAAAACAACTGGAGAGGAACCCAGAGATAACGCGGATCTCCACTCCTGCCTTATTACTCTCAGCAGTCTCAACACATCCTGCTCTAAAGCAAGCTTCAGCCTCCTGGGGTTCGTGGCATACTCTGCTTCTGTGTTCTGAAGCAGAGAGATTTTCCTTATGAAGTCAGCAGGAAGAAGCTTGGATCAGTTGCTTGTTCATAAAAGCAGAAAAATTAATTTATACTTTGCTTTTGCATTGCCAGTCACAGTAGCTCACAGGGTAATGTAACACAGACCTCCTTACTTCAGGGTTCTGAGCCCCTGGTCTCTAAATCCTTTCCAGGCTATTAAGAGTGACCTTGCCTTGTTACCATAGAAACCAGACTGAGGATGCTCAGACACATTCAAGGGGATCGCTGGAAGGCCTCTCTCTCTTCCTTGCATGTAAGAGCATCGCTGCCTTGTTATAAAGAGGTCAACTGATGGGGGGAAAGATGGGATTGGGACTCCTGTCTATTCCTGCTAGCACCAGTTCACAAGGACCATATGACCCACAGTGAAGGTGGGGGAAGATAGTGCAGTCCTGCAGCATTGCACAGACAAGACCCTGGGTATAAGAAATCCATCCCTAGCACCACAAAGAAGGACTCATGTGGCAGCTAAAGTGTAAAGCTCCCTAGGATTCTCGCCATTTCCCTTGGTGTAAATGTTTCCCTTGAAAAATGAATACATTCCACCAGTGCTGTTCAATACACAGCCACCACTTGTTGCTACTTATTACTGAAATGTAGTGAAATGTAATGAAATGTACTGAAACCTATTACCGAGGAACTTTAATTTTAAATTAATTTATATAGTTCAAACTGCAAATAGGTAAGATTTTTGGGACAGCACAGATGGCAAATCTAAAGCTGTGAGACAGGAAGTACAAAATCCCACGGAAGACACAGGGAGTTATAAGACATGGGGTCACTCCACATCTCTATTTATGGATCCTGTGTTCTACTTACTGCAGGTAGGTGAGGATAGTGCATCTAGAATGTATTCTGTTATGGAAGATGACAGACAGCCCAACTTTGCAAGGGAACACTTTTTCATCTGCAACTCATTTGAACTTTAATGTAATTATCCCATTGCTCCAGAGCACCAGCAGCTAATGGGTGGTCCACTATGAGACAGCAACTTTGCGTTTCCTATCCTGGGCCACCCACTGACGACCTGCATTGCTCTAGGTCCTATTATAGTTCAGATGATCATATGAAATATCTGAATTCAAGAATCCAGCTCCCTTGAAGTGTTCTTCTACTGAAAGCAAAATACTACAAAAGAGGTAGTCAAACCCAACTCGACACATCTGCAATTTCCAGTAAAGAAGAATCTTTACACCCTGGGACGCAACCATTCACATATGGAAACATGGTCTCTGTGAGGAATGTGCCATACTGGGGATTCAGCACTCGCCCTTGTTCCTCGCAACAGGGACTGGATAAGCCAGTGGCAGTAGCAGTAGCTGGATAAGCTTTAATGACTGGGATACTGTGCAAGTGAACTCGTACAGAGCATGCGTTCCTTCCACCAGGCAGGCAGGTGTGCAGCACTGATGCTGTCGGTGACAGAGGATGGTAGAAAACTGCTCTGGTCATTCTGTCTTGAATTTTCAGTTTCTCCTCATCATGAATTCCATTTGTACATTAAAATATAGTACAATTTTCTTAATATTTAGTGTATTCTCCCATACTTTCTCTTTTAATTTTTATTTTATTTTAAAGAGAATTTTAAAACAAAAGAGAATAGAACAAAGCAAATCAGAACAGAACAATGCAAGCAACACAGCACTTCACGATAAGACAACTGGATATCAACAGTAGCTACCATAATGTCTCTTTCTTTGAAATAGTTGAGCGTAGCTTCACACACAATAATATCAAACATAACAAGACAGTATAAAACCATTCAAGAGAATGAAAGTATTACAGGACATTCAAAACCAAATAACAGAGAATGAACAATAGCTACTAGAATATCTCATTTTCCTTAAAAATTTGTTTATACTATCATATATTAAAATCCAATAAGACACAACATGGTAGAATCAATGGAAACAGAAGAACAAAAGCATGTTAGGACTTCAAAGCAAGATGATGTTGACTCAGCAATGGCTGCCATAATGTCTTTTTTCTTCAAAGTAACTGTTCAAACTATCACACATAATAAAATCAAACAAAACAGAATAAAACCATTCCAACTAATGAATTAAAACATTATAATATTTCAAAGTAATGTAACAGGGAACCATGATTACTATAAAATCTTATATGCTCATCATTTCTTACACTAGGGAGACTATACAGTATTTATACATGTGACTTTGATTTATTTCACTTATGAATATGGCCTCAAGTTGTGTCCATTTATTTATAAATATCTCAATGTGATCATTCTTTATAGCTGAGTAGTAACCCATTGTATAAAAGTACCACATCTTTTTTATCCATTCCTCAGTTGATGGGCACTTAGGTTGTTTCCAAGTCTGGCTATTACAAATTGTGCTGCTATAAACATGGGTGCACATATATCACTGTGGTACGATGTTTTCAGTTCTTCTGGGAATATGCCTAGGAGTGGAATAGCTGGGTCAAATGGGACTTCCAATCCTAGTTTTTGAGGAATCTCCAGACTGACCTCCACAGTAGTTGCACCAGTCTACACTCCCGCCAACTGTGCAAAAGAGTTCCTTTTTCCCCACAGCCTCTCCAGAATTTGTTGTTGGTAGTTTTCTTGATCCTGGCCATTGTTTCTGGAGTAAGATGGAACCTCAGTGTGGTTTTAATTTGCATATCCTTAATGACCAATGATGCTGAACATTTTTTCATTTATTTATTTGCCATTTGTATTTCTTCATCTGAGAACTCTGAGTTTATCTCAGATGCCAATTTTTGGATTGGGTCTTTGAATTTCGGGTGTCTGATTTTTTAAAATTCTTTATATGTTCTAGAAAGAAGTCCTTTGTCTGAGGGACAATTCACGAAGATTTTTTCCCAATTTGGAACCATTACCTGCAGCACATACCAGTAGGTCTCTCCCCTCTCACACACACCTCTTCCTTCCCTGTTTAATGCACAAGCAAGGAAGAGCACACAGACATCTGCTGATCTTGGCTTTATTTTCATCACACTTGTGTACCAGTTAGAATAAAAGTCACTGTCTGTACAGCTGGCCGTGTCCCAGGAGCCTGACCTGTGGAAACTCCACGGACAGTTCTAAGGCCTCTGGCCTCACCCAAGTCACAGCTGCCCATGTCTTTCCTTCAGAGCGTGCAGTTCCCCATACTGGGTCGGTCCTGTTCTGGGTCATCTTGATGGTGTTTCCCCTTCAGCTGCTGCAAATGGCTGTAACCTGCTGGCAGTCTCTGTTCTTCAGGTTTGTTTGCAGGGACGGGTGCTCTGGGGGAGGCCTTTTTCCTCAGCCCCATGTGTAGGGATCTTTGGAACTTCCTTATTCTGCTGTGTACCTGAAATGACACAGGGAGGGCACAGCAGGGCACCGGCTTGGGATGGGACTGTGGTGACGTGATGGGAACAGAAGCTACATGAGCAGACTACAGTCTGAGATTTGGGGAGGTGTGTTAGTATGAGGATTCCAGAGGAAGTAGAAAACGTACTTGAGTGGGGGTGCTCACCTTGTGTTTGGAACAGGATTAAAGGCTGGGTCTTCCGATTATTCCCTTGTATTCTGCAATATGGCTAAATGACCATTCCAGTAACTCATGAGTTTCATTCCATCCCTGAAGTGTCCAAGCCTCCCTTGGTCTCACGGACCTGCTGAACTCTCTTAATACACTACTCCCAGGAAAATAGGTGTCAACACCTTGGGAGTTCTTGGTTCATCAAGTCACATCCCCAGCCCATCTATTCCTGGGAGGAGGGGCTAATATGTCACATAGTCCCCCTAGTATACGCCACTGAGAAATGGCTTCTGCTGAGAGGATGAAGATGGTCTGTTTGAAGAAAGGAGGAATTTCCTGTTTCATTATATTTTTGACTTTTAAAATTTTTATTTATGTATTTATTTTTGTATGCATTTTCCATGCATAATGTTCACATCCATCCTAGATAACTTGTTTCTGTACATAATATATCTTAATACATTTTTCCCAATCTTCTTTCCCTTTCCCCCAATTTTAAATGAAAAACTTGGACACACAAGTTTAAATATCACATTTTTTCTCTTGTGTGATGAAACCCAAAAGGTAAATAAGGAACAAAATGGACAGGATAAATATTGGGAATTAAGAAGACCATGATAAAATGGGAAAGGAAACAAGGAAACAGGGAGGAGAAGGAAAGAATTGGAAAAATGTTTAAAAAGAGAAAGAGAGAACAGAAAATATTTTTTTAAAATTCCTAAAAAGACATCCATATTGATGCAACAATGCAGTTCATCTTCCCAAGCCTACATTGGTGGATGCTGAGGCAAACGTTCTCTATTTCTTCCACTTTTCCACAGATACACAGTTCAGTTGTGCATTCTGTTTCCCCTACCACCACAGCCTGTGTTTTTGCGGCTTACCTGGAACTCATCCATACTAACCCGGCCATGTCTAAGTCTATCTGGAGATGTGAATCATCCCACTTCTTGCCTTCAAATATTTCTATGCCCCCAAAGAAGGAATTTTTGTATCTCACATTTTCTTCCCAAGGTTTCCTTAGTTTCCACTAGTTTTTTGTGCTTCTTCAAGAAATCAGCTGGTTCAGCCTATCAAGAATTCATTGAATAAACATGTCAAAATGGTTGTCCTAACCTTGTTCACAATCAGTGGTGTCTGTACTAAGAGTAGTACCCAGACTCAGTTTAATAGCTTAGGAGAGCTGGGGCAGGTATTCATGAGCCAGAAGTTACAGGGGATCTTGGCCTATAGGAAACAATTTAAGATACCTGGTTTCTACAGTGGCTTGACTAATATTCACCCTAAGACTCATGATTTCACAGAGTGGTGTGGGGTTTGTGGTATTATTCAGTACTGTCTTTGTGTTTGTGTCCAATGTAGAAAGATATTTGAAGGACTACAAGATTGAAAAAGGAGAAGTAAAATTATCTATTTATAATAATAGGAAATGTAATAATTAACATTTTATAAGGTAAGGACATGCTTCTGAAAGAAATTATGGTCTTTAGTGTTGTGACAGGATTGAGATTCATTATACAGGAGTTAGGAGATGGAAATTATACATTATGTAAACTTTATTACCTATAAAATCTAATGAATTTACAAAGTCATTTCTTCCCAAATAATTTGATAAATTCAATGTCATACAAAACAAACTTCCAGGATTTTAAATAGAAATTGGGATGCCACTTTAGCATTCATATAAAAATTTTAGAAACCTCAAAGAATCAAAGACAACTGTTAAACACAGAACAAAGTTGGCAGAACTACCTCACTTCATTTCAGGGGTTATGAACTAACAACAGCCGAGACATTGAGATGACTCTAGAAATACATCGAGGGGGCAGGATGAAGTCCAGGGACAAGTCCACCGTGAGGTAGGTGTGGAGGGAGGGACAGGTTGTGCTTTCCCTGGGAGAGACCCTGCCCTCCCACACGCACCACCTCTCCCCGGCCAGGTGGGAATCAGTGCACTGACGCGGAGAAACAGCATCCTCTATGCCTATGGGACAAATGTTCAGGAAGAAATAGTTTTTGCAGCTCAGGCCTGAGCAAGGCCTTCTCTGCCAGTTCCATAGCCAGTGACATATCCCTTTGAACACACCATGTGCACCAGGGACATACCATGGCCCTCCTCTCACACCCACCTCTTTACTTGTCTCCCTTCAAGATCACAGAAGATGTACACACTCCTGCTCATAAGGAGTCGGATTGATTCTCATCACACTTGTGTACCAGTTGGGACAAAACTCACAACAGTGCTGCCCAGTTTGCAATTGCCTGACCTCTGGAGATTCCTAGTGCACTCCTAAATTCTCTCATCTCGTGTCAGTCTACTCATGCCCTCGCTCCAGGTAACAGAGTTCCTAATGCTCTGCTGTTTCTGCCGTGGTTCATGTCGCTAGTGTTTCTCATTCAAGCTGGTAGAAATAGCAGAGTTGCGTTGATCGTCTTCCCTTCCCGGGTTTACCAGTAGATGTGGCTGTTCTGTGGGAGTTTCATTCCTCGGATCCCCTTACAGAGGCGCCTAAAAACAGAGGAAGGTCACAGAAAGGCACGGGACAGGGAAGAAGAAGGAGAAAGATGGTAACAGGGGCTCCACTGAAAGGGTGAGGACTGAGGCGAGAGCAGGAGCCTTGGTGGGAGGACCCAGGGGAGGAAGGCGAAGCACTTGTGTCGGTCAATCCACCGTGTGTGGAGAAGGTTGCAGAAAGGGTTCGTCTGCTCATTCACCGGTTTCTCTTGTACTGTGTGGTTCGTTGTCCGTTCCATTTATTAGTAGATTTCTTCCCGTCTTTTATGTCTGAACTTTTTGTTCTAATACAGCCTCCTGACTTCCTTTGCTACATCTTACCCAGGACAATGGGTGGACACATGTGCATAATGAGGATTATAGGAAACAGTGCACTGTCTCATAAAGACCAGTTATGAAACAATTGGATATTCTTGTGAAAAAATCAATCACAATTTAAATTATATCTATTCGTATCTATATTGAGTGATTTATATGTATCTATATCCTTCTTAGATTTTCTGTGCCTGGTAGAAAATACCAATCAATTGTAAGTCAAAGCGAGAGAACGTATTACGGGTTACACTTTTCAGAACATTCAGTCCATGTTTAGCTGGCTCCATAGCATGGCAGAAGAACTTGGAGCAGAAATGCCACTTATAAGATGGAGGCAAATGGAGAGAGAGAGAGAGACAGAGACAGAGACATACAGAGAGACAGAAAGAGACAGAGACAGACAGAGACAAAGACAGAGATACAGAGACACAGAAAGGCAGAGACAGAGAGAGATGAGCCAGAGACAGAGAGTGAGAAAGAAAAAAGAAAAGAAAAGAAAAGAAAAGAGAAGAAAAGAAAAGAAAAGAAAGCTGGTGCAACGTATAAGAACACACACTTTGAGATCATTCCCCAAGTGACTTTCTTCTTCTAAAAGGGCTCACCACAGAACATCAAGATTTCTAGGAAATATTTACTTTATAACTTTCCTCCCCTGAAACCTAAGACTTGCACATGCGCCTCTATACTCAAAACAGTCTGTGTCTGAGTGTCCAAAGCCTTAATAGGTGCATAACTGTACAAAATTCCAAGTCCAAAGTCTCTCCCATGAGATGCCAGCTCTAGTCTCTGGTAATAAAAAGAAAAGAATATGAATATCTGAATATTCACATAGGAGGGGGAAGACGGAAGGAAAAAAGAATGGAAGGCAAAAATGGAAATAAAGGGCCGGGGATTTAGCTCAGTGGCATAAGCACCTGCCTGGCAAGCGCAAGGTTGCGAGTTCAATCCCTGGTACAAAAAAAAAAAAAGGCAACAAAGCCTGTAGAAATGGGGAGGAAGAAGAGTTGAAGGGAGTGAAGGAGAATGAAATAAAGAAGGAACTGAGGTGCTCCATGTACAGGACAAACTCCCAATGACAAATGTGATCAATACATATGACAAATGTATACTAATAAAAGAATATAATTTTTAAAAATAAAAGAGTTAGAATCTCTCTAAGATACACATTCAAATGGTAAGCATCCCATTGCAGAGGAGCAAAACGGGGGTGAGACTGGAATCAGAGCAGGACTAGACTAGTCTCAGGACAGCACACTCTAAGGCCCGTTGATCCATGTCCACTAACTAGGGCAGGCTGTGGTGAGCTGTGGGCTATACACGGTTTGGCAGCACTGGCCCTACGGACATTCCAGTTGTAACCCACATTGCCTTTTGCTTGAGCAAGCGCCACAAAGTGCTGTGGTCTCCTTCAAATGAAAATCCACTCATCAACCCAGCTTTCTGGGCATCCTTACAGTAAATTTCCTCTAATGCCCGAGCTTCATACACATCTCTTTCATGAGCTCTGGTCTCTCCGGATCCCTGTCTCTCACTTTCTGCATTCCTGAAAACCCGGTACCATGTGAATAACGAAAGGCTTGTCCATTGCCTGGTACAGAATCCAGGTCCCATTGCCACATGACTGCAGTGTCCACTGAGGGGCTGTCTGGTTGAACTCAGGGATATACTTCCCTAGAGTGCCCAGAAGAAATGGCCTCGGAGTGTCCCAAGGACTCTCTGTGCAGCTTTATATCCTGGATTGTGGAAGGATGGAGTCTTAGAGGTTTTTGTATGCCCTCAAGGCATGTTTCTCCATGAGTCTTTACAAAATCCATGGCTACATTTAAATGCTAATCTTTCAGCTACCATTCTCTCATTAGACACAGTATGCAGGTGCTGCTTTCTGGGGAAACACTGGAACTTCAAAGCCATTCAGCTCTGCCATTGCCTCATGACACTGCAGAGTTTCCTGCCGGCATTCAGCAATACACACGACACAACCCGAACATTGCTTGATCTCATAATTTCCATCACCAACCTAGTTAGGCCTTTGCCATTAGTCTCCATCCTCCATAAAGTTTCCACAGAAGGACAAAACACAGACCAATTTTCTGTCATAGCATAAAATATATGGCATCTAGTACACCACTGCCAAGGGACAACTGTTCCCCAATGAAAACGCCCAAGTCTGGCCTTTACAGTAACCATGCTTATTAGTTTCTGGTTCATCTGATCTCTGACCAGTTTTGCACGATAAGGAAAATTCACAGAATTACAGGGCTTGGCTACTCTGCATCCACATAGCTTGCAAAATTCCGATATTTTATCTGTGTTCTAACCCACTGCTTCTCCACAACTCTCTTAAAAATTTTCTAACGCTGGATATTTCAGCTTCTACGATTATTGAAATAACAATTTGATTTCATATATATTATTCTTTTTATTTCTAACTTCAATTTCATTAATTTCTGTTCCTATCTATAATATTTTTTTCCACTTTATTTTTTCTTTGTATAGTTTGTTAAAGTGGAAGGTTAGATTATTGATTGGAATGTTTCTGTCTTTTCTGATATAAGCATGAAATAAATTTCTCTTCATATATGGCTTTGACAGAATTCCACAAGTTCTGCTATGTTGTGTTTTTATTTTCTTTATGTTGAAATGAGTGCTTTGATTTCTCTGAATAATTAATTTCTTCTGAAATTTGCATTAGTAAAAAATACTGTTGCATTTCTAAATATTTAAGGATTTGTGCATATTTTTGTAACATACTTTAGTTCTATTAAGCTTGATGGACACACCATCTCACTGCATTTTTGTTGCTATAGACTAATTATTTTGAGAGAGGCAGGTCTGAAACTCACAGAAATCCTCCTGCCTCAGCCTCCTGAGTTCTGAGTTTACAGGCATGTGGCACACACCTGGCAACTACAGACTAATTAGTGATGAATACAAATGTATTGGCTCATGTTCTGGTGCCCAGGAAATCCACAGTAATGGCCCCAGCATATGCCCAGGCTCTACTTGCTGCCTCATTCCATGGCAGAAGGGTAAGAACTGAACACAAGCGGGAAGTGATCAAACGTACAGACTCTAGAACTTTTATTACAGGCGTCAATCCATTCATGAGGGTGAAGCGCTCATGGCCTAAACATCTCCCCTAGGTCCCTTCTCCCAACACTGTTGCTTTGGACATTAAGTTTATACCACATGCTCTGTGATGATGCATTCTTAGTATGATTCTACTTTTTCATATGATTCCAACTGGTTTAAAATTGTAAGATATATTTTATGGCTCATTTTGGTGAATATTCCATGTACACTTGAAAATAATTTGTATCGTTGTGTGAGCTAACACAAGATTTCTCTCTAATTGTGAGTATTCTGTCTACTGTCATTTAACTTTGATGAGTGGTAAAGACTCCAAATTGAATTAGAGATTTGGCAGTTTACGTTCCTGTTAGGTTTTGTTTTGTGTACTTGGAGACTGTATTTTCAGGCGGACACAGATAGATTTATGATATGTTTCTGGTGGAATGTTTCTTTTCTAATTATATAATTATATAATGTCCACTTCTTGTAGTGTCTATTAACATTTATTGGCATATGGAAAGGGGACAGTGAAGAAAGGAAGGAGAAAAAATTAGAATTGAGATGCGTTGTTCACCTGTAACAACTCTCTGTGAGGAATGTGATTTTTACATATCAAAAACTTGCACTTGTGTAAAATAAAAATGGAAAAAGTTATATTTTTTCATTTCTAATATAGATGTTTTGAGAGGTTTTTTAATATATTCTCAGTATGAGACATTTATTGTATAGATGATGCACAAGTATTTTCTATCCATATGAAGCTTGTCTTTTGGCGCTGTTGTTCTAAATTTATTTACTTATTAATAAAACCATTTTTTATTATAAGAGAAAAATTAAAATAACAGTAAAACAATTTAAAAATAGGTTAGTAGGACAGTTGCAATAATTGTCTTCATAGTAGTTATTCAGAGTACAAGGTAAAGGCATGAGATCTTGGCCAAACAATATTAGTACTTTCTTCTCAATGAGCTTAGAGAAAATATCTGTATTTTCACCTTAGCTATCTTGTGTATAAATTTATTTTTTTTTCTTTTTCCCTTCCTTCCTTCCTTGCATCTGCTTCTCTTTTCTTTTGAAGAGTTTCTTCCCAGTTCACAACATCGATTGTATATTTTGTATCTTATTTATTCATTTAGTTTTTCACACTACTGAGACAACATGAGGTTTACACATGCAAGTTTAATTTATTTCACTTATGAATATGATCCCTTTACCTATAAAAGTCTCAAAATTATCCTCCTTTACGGCCAAGTAATACTTCACTATATAAAACAAGCCCACATATTTTTAATCTATTACTCAGTAAATAGGCATTTAGGCTATTTCCAAGATCTAGCTATTACACATTGTACTACTATAAGCATAAGTACACATATATCATTGTGGTATGTTGTTTTTAATTTTTCTGGGGAAATACCTAGAAAAGGAATAAAAAGCTGGGTCAAATGGGACCTATTAGTTATTTAAGGAAATTCTCCCCTGATTTGCACAGTGGTTGCACCAATCTACATTCCCACTGACAGTAGGAACACCGAAAGTGTCCCTTTTTCCCCACAACCCCTCCAGTATTTGTCATCGGTTGATTTCTAGGTGACGGCTATTCTTTCAGATGGGACATGGAATCTCAGTGTTGTTTTAATTTGCGTTTCTCAAATAACCAGTGGTGTTGAACATTTTTCATCTATTTATTTGCCATTTGTATTTCTTCATCTGAGAAATGTACATGCATATCACATGCCCATTGTTGGACTGAGTCTTTGAATTTTCAGTTCTTTACATGTCCTAGATATAAGTCCTTTGTCTGAGGGACAACAGGATATGGTTTTTCCTGCTCTATGGGTTGTATTTTCACTCTGTTAGTGATTTCTTTTGATGTGCAAAAGGTTTTTAGTAAAATGAGAACTCAATTGTTGAGTTTTTGAATTATTTTCTGTGCAATCTGAGTTTTGTTCACGAACTCTCCATCTACACTTATGTCTGAGATTTCTACTTATTTTCTCTTCCAGTAAATTTAGTGTTTCTATTTTAATATTTAGATATTTGAACCATTTTGACTTTAGTTTAGGGCATGATGATATACGTGGATCTAGTTTTGGTCTTCAGTACATTGACAATTTTTCCAGCACCATATATTAAAAAGACTATCTTTCTTTCAGTAGAATATTTTTGCCTCCCTTGACAAGGACAAGATAACTGAGTGTGTTTGGGATGCTGTCTCCATCTTCTATTCTGTTCCACTAACTGATCCTCAGGACAGTTTTTTTTGTGTGTGTTTGTTTTGTGCTGTTTTTTTTGCCAATACTGTGTTTATTTTATTATAGTAACTTTTTGGTATAATTTCAGGTCAGGCAGTAGTGACACTCCCCTGCCTTGCCCCTGTTGCCCATAATTGCTTTTGTTATTCTAGGTCTTCTTTTGGTTCCAGATTAATTTTAGGAGTGTTTTCTCTAGCTCTGTGAATTATGCTTATTGTATTTTGATTTGAATTGCATTAAATCTGTATACCAATTTTGCGAATATGGTCATTATTACTATTTTGGTTCTTCCTATCCAAAAATAAGGGATATCTTTCCATTTTCTGATATCCTCTTTGATCTCCTTTTTAGGGTACTGTAATTTTCACTGTAAAGATCTTTTAATTCCTTTGTTAGAATGATTCCTAAGTATTTCATTATTTTAGATACCTCTGTGAAGGATGGGATTTCCCTAATTTATCTTTCTGGGCATTTGTTGCTTGTGTACAGGAATGTTATTGATTTTTGATTTTTGACTTTATATCCTGCTACACCATTGAATTTGGACATTAAATCCATAAGTTTTTTGGTGGAGTTTTTGTGGTCTTCTAAGTATAGTCTCATATCATCTGAAAATAATGACAATTTAACTTCTTCCTTTCCCATTTTTATTCATTTTATGTTATTCTCTGGTCTAATTGCGCTGGCTAGCTAATGCTGCTGCTTAGCTAACACTGAATCAGAATGACCACAATGGACATCTTTGTACAGTTTCCATTGATGAGAGTGCTTTTCATTTTGACTAAGTCTAAGTAATCATTTTTTTCTTTTGTGAATCATGCCTGTCATGTCATATTTTTTTTTTGCAGTACTAGGGAAGTCATTTAAGAGTTCATGATCTAACTCTAGAACATGAAAGTTTGACTCCATGATTTCTATTACATTTCTTGTATTTTCTCATTGAATATATATGATACATTTTGAAATTATTTTATATAAAGTATGAATATTTGTCTTTCTAAAGTTCCAGTATTAACATGGATATTTACTTCTTTCAATATAAGTTATTGAAAAAGGCCATTTTTTTATTTAAACTGATTAATTTTTAGAAAAAAAGTGACTTGGTCATATTTCTGGATTTTCATATTTTTGCAATATATATATATATATATATATATATATATACACCCTTTTAAATACCATACTGTATTTTTTACTATAACTTTGAAGGAAATCTTAAAATCAGTGAGCAGGATTCCTTTGGCTTGGTTTTAGTTTTTAGTTGTATATTTCTGGTTTTTTGCTATTTCGTGTTCTTTTTCGGATGGGTTTACCTATATCTACAGCAGCCTTCTGTGGGGGTTCTGCTCATCACAGCTTTGAAAGTACAGCTTATTTTGCTTCACTGTATTGAGACAGTTCACGGACACAGGATGGTTCTCCTTTTATCATGGACTTGGGGTCTCTCTGCAGTTATCAATACACACATTCTGTGCATGGTTTTCAGGTGTGAGTATTATATTTACTGAGGCTATTAAAATGGTATGTAAAGAATTTAAGTTTCCAAATTTTGTAACAATTACATGGAAATGTCATTTATGTTTATTTATGGACCGTATCTATCATGAGCTCTTACTAATCTCACCTATTAGTGAAATTATTATTAGTAGTAGTAGTGAAATTATTATTAGTGAAATTATTGAATATTTGTGAAATTTCCTTAAATTTCATAACAAAAATATCTACTACGTCTTATGACAAATTAAAGTTTAAAAGGACAATTGCTATTGACACCTCTCATAGGACATACAGAGAGTTAATAAATACATGAAGGTCAGCTCATCTTCTCCAGACATTAGAGAAATGCAAATTGAAGCAACCCTGAGATTCCATCTCATTCTAGAAAGAATGGTGGTAATCAACCATCAAATAATAAGAAATCCTGGAGATGATTATAGAAAAAAAAGAAGCTTTCTACGTTGTTATTGTGAAGGTATACTAGCACATCAATGTGGAAATCAGTTTGGAGATGCCTCAGAAATTAAAAATTAAAATTTCATTGGAACTAGCTGTTCCCCTTGTAGGCACCTTACACACCACAAAGACATAAGAAACATCATATTAAAGTGGTACATTCATTCCTAGTAATATAGCAGCATAACTCATAAGAGATAAATCTTGGAAATACCCTATGGTCTATATGACCATCAACACATGAGTGGATTAAAATGTGGTGTTTATATGCCATGGATTACTATTATGAGATGTAGATATACATACTTGAGTCATTGGTAGGAAAATGTATGCACTCTGAGACCATAATAAATGTAAATCTTACCTAAAAGCTTTAGTTATGTCATTGGTTTCCTCATATTGAAGCAGAAAGAAAAATGTAGAATAAGAGAAAATATAAACAATAGAAAATAAGAGGAGAGATTTTTTTGTAAATGAGAAAGGCAGCAAAGGATAAAAGAAAGGGGAGGAAGTAGAGGAGAAGAGGGGATAAAACTCAAGGCAGGATGCGTTCAGGAGCCAACTGCTCGTGATGGATGCAATCATTATGCTCTACAGCGATGCACTTGGGACATTTTCAAAATTTTAAGAAATAAATTTCTAACTTTCTCTTTAAGAGATTTGAGAAGATACTAAGATGAAGTACGATTTTCAGTATCAACCCATATTTCTGTACACCTGCTGTCCTTGGAAGAACATATAGAGAAAACGGATGTCAACTTTTTTTATTTTAAAGAGTCATAAAGGAAAAATAAAAATTAAATATTCAAAACAGGATAATAGGAGAATAACAAAAAATAATACATTGTGTATTGTTATCTTCGTATTATTTATTCAGAGTAAAAGATATAGGCATAAAACATTTTCCAAACAATATTAGCACAAATATTTCTTTTCAAAAAGTAAGAGAAACAGCTGTGTAACTATGTTAACTAGGTTTTTTTGTATTCCTTTTCTATCCCTTCCTTTCTTCTTCCATCGCAGTTTCTCTTTTCCTTTGAACAGTGGCTTCCCAACTCACAATATGTAGTGTACATTTTACATCTTTAACTCACTCAATTCCTCACATTAGTGACACAGCATGATGTTTAAATACGTGGGTCTGATTTATTTCACTTTTAGTATGCTCTCGAGTTGCATCCATCTACCTGTGAAAGTCTCAAGTTTATCATACTTCATGGCTGAGTAGTACTGAACTATATAAAATAAATATCTCTTTTAACTACTCCTCAGTAAATGGGCATTTGGGTTATTTCCAAGGCTTAGTTATTAAAAATTTTATTTCTATAAACATGGGTGCCCATATATAACTGAGGTATGATATTTTTAATTCTTCCAGGAAGATACCCAGAAGGGAAATAGTTGGATGGAATGGTAACTCTAATCCTAATTTTTCAGGAATCTCCATATTGATTTTTTATAGTGGTTGCACCAGTATACACTCCCGCCAGCAGTGAAGGGTTCCTTTTTCCTCACAGCCTTATCAGCATTTGTTATTGATTGATTTCTTGATGACAGCTGTTCTTTCTGGGGTATGATGGAATTACAAGAGTTGTTTTAAATTGTAAGTCTCAGATGACCAATGATATTGAACCTTTTTGCATATATTTATTTGCCATTTGTATTTTTTCATTTAAGAATTGTGTGTTCATCTCAGATGCCCATTGTTGGACTGAGATGCCCATTGTTTGAATTAGAGGTACCTGATTTTTTTCCATTCTTTATATGTTCTAGATAGAAGTCTTTTGTCTGCAAGTCAACTGGCTATAAGTTTTTCCTACTCTAAGGGTTGTGTTTGTCTTTTCATTCTGTGCATGATATGTTTTGCATAGCAAAACTTTTTTAATTAGATTAGGTGCCATTTGCTGATTCTTTGTATTATTTTCCAAGAAATCTGAGTTTTGTTCATGAAGTTTCTGCCCACATCCACGTCTTCAAAATTTCCACATATTTTCTCTTCCAGTAGATTTAGTGTTTCTGTTTTTAATATTTCAATCTTTAATCCATTTTGACTTTTGCTTCTTGTGCAGTAATAGACACGAGTCTATGTTTAGTCTTACATATGTGGACAGCAAGTTTTTCCAGCACCATTTATTAAGAGACTATCTTTCTTCCAGTGAACATGTTTAGCTTCTTTGTAAAAGACAAGGTTGATGAGTGTGTTTGGAGTAGTTTCTGCATCTTCTATTCTGTTCCACTGATCCCCAGGTCTCTTTATTTTTTTTTCAAAAACCATGCTGGTTTTATCACAGTAACTTTGTAGCATAATTTCAGGCTAGGGATTGTTATTTCCACTGACTTGTCTTTGTTGCTCAGAATTGATTTTTCTTTTCTAGGTCTTCTCTGTTTCCAAATGAATTGTAGGATTTTTTGTACAATTTACTGCAATTGCAATCAAAACACCATTAGCATACATCACAGATGTCATGTTGTCCTCTCTATTCCTTCTTACCTTTCTCATTTCTCTCTCTCTCCGGTCCTCTCATCTCCCCCAGCCTCTCGCTGCATACAAGAGAAGAGGCCACATACAGACAAATCAAGAAGGCAGCCGTCATCCAGGCACAGAACCCAGCACTCTAAGCCCAGAGAATTTGTTCAAGCAAGAGGTTCACAAGATACAAAACCTCTGGACAAAATAGTGATATTGTATCTCAATTTTTTTTAAAAAAAAAAGCACCAGAGATGTAATTTAACCATAGTGTGCTGAGCTAGCATGCAGGAAACCCTGGGTTCAGTCCTTATTATAGCAGGGGGAGGAAATAAGAAATTGATCATTAACAAACCAGAAATAGATGCCTCACCAGAAACCAATATGTTTTCAGGCATTTTCATCTGGTTGACGGAGCAATCAGAACTGCAAGTAGATATATTTGTTTTTTAATTGAACCAATCTGTTGTAATTAGTTATGGATACACTAAAAGGTAAGTTCATAGTACTTTAAATAACAGGTAGAACGACTACACAGAAGATTGCTATGGGAATGGAAGACTAGAACACAGGTATGAGAGAACACGTTCCCACACACACCTGAGGGCACTATGTGCCCAACAATAGCAGTGTCAATATATGTCTGAAGTGCACAAGGAACTTCCTCCAGGACAGACCACATGGCACACCACTAAACACAATTAATTAAACACTAAACTTAAGAGATTTTAGAGGGTTGCAACTGATACGTAGTATGTTCCCCTAAAGAAAAGATCAAGAAATTAGAATTTAATAATAAGGAAATTGAGGGAGTTTACAAAGCGTAAGGAAGGAATCAATGCATTCCTATACATCCATCTGATTTCTAGGCCTGCCATAAAGTCACATTAACTGGATGAGAGCCTTAAACCATAGACATTTTTTTTATATTCCCAGAGGCTGTAAGATGTAGATAGAGTCGCCTACAGGGTTGCATTCTTCTAGAGCCAGCTCTGAGGCTTGCAGGTGGTCATAGACACACTATATCTTCATGTAATCATCTTGTGTGTATGCAGACCCTTGATATTTCCCAATGTATGTGTCACCATTTCCTCTATGCAAAAACATGTTAGCAAACCAAGGTCTTTCTGGTTATTGCATAATGTTCGGATCACTGCAACGAGTTTGGTGACATGGAAAGACTTCTTTGCAAAGCGTTCAAGCATGACAACGAAAACCAACTATGAAATCTGCTGTTCCAGGGACACTGATGAGATGGACAGGGAGGATGCTTTAAGACCTGGGTAAAGGTAACTGGACACAAAAATTCAGATATGCATGTGCACAATAAATATTCATAGCTCTCCAGCGGTCATGTTCTGCAAATGGAAGCATTAACATAATCTGAGTGTGGAATTTTTGGAACTTTTACAGCAAACTGACACCCATTGGACACCTGCCCAAATTCCAGTGATGCGTGGATGATGTACACAAAAGCACCTTCCCAGTCCT
Organism: Hydrochoerus hydrochaeris; assembly: GCA_004027455.1. Classification (NCBI taxonomy): domain Eukaryota; kingdom Metazoa; phylum Chordata; class Mammalia; order Rodentia; family Hydrochaeridae; genus Hydrochoerus; species Hydrochoerus hydrochaeris. Next base: position 99,823 of record PVLA01002562.1, on the reverse strand, counting down.
TGAAAAGTAAACTAAACAAAATTTATATGATCATGACACACCTTACAAAGACAGTACCTATCAAAATGCTAGTGACCTATATATAGAATTGTTAAGCAGCAGTAACTCCAAAATTAGTGGTTTTTAAAAATGAATGCAAAGAAATATCTTAAAGCAAGTAAACATGAGGCTTACTAAGGAAATTCTCTTTAAAGGCAATAACCAGATGGAATCTGATCTCAGCCTAATGATTGAGTTTTACCTCCACTGCTTGTTTAAAGAACCTATGGCCAAAACAAAGTCACATTCTGAGTTACTGCAAGGGGACAAATAAATCACTATGTTGCTACAGGACAAGATTCTGTACATAATGATAGCCAATGGATCAACAGACATGTCAGTGAGGGAAACTAGAAAGAACCTGGAAATGAAAAAAAAAAAAACCAAAAAATGTATATCACATAGAGATGCTTCATATCTCAGTTGGTGGAGCTCTTGTCTAGCATACATTAGTCCCTAGTCCAACACTGCACAAAAGAAATGAAATAGAAAAAAAGGAGACAAAAACATATCACAAAATATCTGTATTCAAATAAAGCAGGAGCAGAAACACACGCTATGCAACCTACTTTAAAGAGAAAAAGGACCTTGAACAATAACCTTGCCTACAACACATAGAGGAAATGGGCATGCCCACCTAAAATAAGCAGAATAATGTAGGACCAGGTAGAATGAATGAAATACAGGTTAAAAATAAGTGGAGAAATTCCTACAAGGAAAGTTCAAATTTTGACAAGATTCATGAAATCGGCATGTCTGTAGCTGGATTATGCAAGATAATAGAGCAGAGCTCCCAAAGCAGTAAATCATTCCAAAAGGCTCTATAGTGGGTGATTATATGACTTTCTGGAGAAGGCAATATAAGAGAGGTGATAAAAAGATGCCTGACTGACAGTGGTTCATGGAGGAGAGAGACTGATTAGTTAAAGAGAGGGGAATTTTTCGGGTAGGAAATCTATTCTGAATAATACTGTAACTGAAATTCCTTCATGAATACCTATTTGCCAAAAAACTGTTGAAATAATAGTGAGATAAATTTAAGTTATTTCCACCCTTGAAATGAATGTGTCAACAAGAATGGTGTAAAATCAGTGTACGGGGCAGAAAAATGATCAGGGGCACAGTGCCTCCCTGGCAAGTGCAAGGTCATGACTTTGACACCCCATACAAAGAAAAAAATCAATGTGCATAGTATTGCCCTGACATCCCAAGTTGTGGCAAAGACAATGAAGTATGTTGCTCTAGCAACGCCAAAAATGAACATGAGAGGCTGGAGGAAGTCACATTACAGGGCATTTCTGGGGAACTGATTGTGCTCCTCAGAAGGACTGTCCCTTACACAGTTTGGAGGAGAGACGTCTCACGAAGGTGAGCTGGGAATACGTCTTGGTGGCCCCCTCTATGGCCAACATCCACAGCTCAATGTACAGATCACTGTCCTACTTAACAAGCACTGAGCATTGCCCGCCCAGGTCTAGAACAAGTTACACTATGTCTTCAGGACTTAGAGACATGATATGTACCATTGGAGACAAGAGATTTGTGTAGGTTAAAGCAAAGCCACATCAATGAATTCATAGTTGAATCAAAAGTCACATTCATATTCACAAATACGAAAAAATTCAGAGAAAATATTCCTTAGACACAAAGTAAAATGTCACTTCTAACTACATTGTTCCTTTGTAGTAGGCATTCACATAGAGACAATATTAGATACTAGTTCAAATCAATTTTTCAGAAAAGAGAATTTGCCTTGAATCTCAGAAAACATTTATATGTAGCTTTTCAAAAAGTGGATTATAGACTTTGGGCAAGGGATTATCGCATTTTTAGCCATATGGAAGATAATTATATTAAGTTAAATGGGATTATAAACAATATTACTGTCTTTATTTGGAACGTAAATATGGTTTAAAAAGATATGTTTGGATGTGAAATTCAAAGGAGCTAACTTTGATGGTTAATGCTTTTTTAAAGAAGAAAAACAACAGAAAAAATGACAAAGAATTTCAAACCAAGATGACAAGAGTTTAACAATGGTTAATATTTTGCATATTGTTATCTTCAAAGTAGTTGCTCAGATTATAAGATATAGGCATGAAAAATTGATTAAACAGTATAAGCACAAGCTATTCTTTTTGATGAACTAATAGAAATTAGTAGTAAAATTATCTATTGTATATTTGTTATTTTGTTTCTCTTTCAGTTTCTTTCACTAGGGAGACAATAGGATGTTTAAATAGGATGATTTATTTCACTTATGAGTTTGGTCTCATATTTCATTCATTTGCCTATAAAAAGCCTCAAGATTATCCTTCTTTACATCTGAGTAGTACTCCATTGTATAAAAATACCACATCTTTTGTATCCATTTCTTGTTTGATGGACAATTCAATTGTTTCTAAGATTTTTCTATTATAAATTGTGATGCTATAAACATTGGTGTACACATATTGCTGTGGTATGATGTTTTTAATTTTTCTGCAAAATACCAAGAAACGGAGTAGCTCGGTCAAATAGGACTCTAATTCTAGTTTTTTGAGGAATCTCCACACTGATTTCCACAGTGGTTATACCAGTCTACACTCCCATGAACAGTGGAGAAAGGTTCCATTTTGCCCAGAGTCCCTCCAGCATTTATTGATTAATTTTTTGATGATAGCCATTGTTTCTGCAGTGAAATGGAATCTCAGTGTTGTGTTAATTTATATGTCTCCAATGACCAATGATGTTGAACCTTTATTCATGTATTTATTTTCCATGTGTGTTTCTTCATTTGGGAAGTATGTATTCATCTCAGATGCCCATTTTTGAATTGGGCCTTTGAATTTGGGTGATCTGATTTTTTCCAGTTCTTTAGATCTAGATAGGTGTGTTTTGTCTGAGGGATAGTTGGCTAACATTTTTCCTACTCTGTGGATTTTCTTTTCACTCTGTTGGAAGTACTTCATAGAATCAACAGGGATCCCATCTTATTAAAAAGCTTTTGATCATTAATCTTGACAAATCAACAAGCAGGTTAATCCAGATGTCTAAGAAAGCATGCTCCTGGACGTGGCGAGGGGGCAGGGAAGCGTGACCTGCAGTAATGTATATATGGTCTCTGGCCCCTTCCACTCCAGTACATTTCATTAGCTCTGCTTCCCAGCCACCGTGAAAAAGAAACTTTGTGCCTCCAAGAGCTTCTCCCATGCTGTTTCTGCCTTAGACACAGCCTATTATAGTCTGAAAACGTAAAGAAATTAACCCTTAGATCCTTGCCATTGTACTTATTTTAGCAAAGTGAAAAGGAAGTGTGAATTACTGTCTTGTGCTTCTGGAATTTACCATGGAAAACAACAGCAAAGAGAGAGATGGAAGACCTAGCAGCCCACATACGCCACTCACTGGAAACAGCAAAGCATGAGGAAGGCCTGGGGGAGGCTGAAGGCCGTGGAGCTGGTCCCCGTGTGTGCGTGGATAGGGGCAGGAAGCTGAGGGCTGCGCAGGTAGCACAGAACAGCGTCAGCCAGGGGAAAGCTTTGAAACTCCTGCCTCTGAATCACTGCACTTCATACCAGAGATGTCAGTGACCTATGAACAACAACAGGGTAGTGACCACCTGACATTCCCCTGGTGGGTGAGGACTGGCTTTCAAATGATTCACTACTTTAATGGAATACAAAGAATGTAATAAAATTAGAATAGCAAGTAAAAATTGAATCATACATTGAAAAAGTAGATACGCTTTTATCAAATAAGCATATGAAGTGTACCTACATCTAGGTGCAAATGTATTCATACAAATATATACATAAAATACTTATCCATGTGACATATATAATAGATAAACTAATACATGTGCACATATACTCCACAGACACCTGCTCTACATAGACATTTCATACAATAGAAATAATAAAAACAGAAACAAACAAACATTTAGCAGAGATGTCAAATAGCTTCTGGACTCTAAATGAACTTTGGAAGGTGAAAATTATGTCCTGGATTATGAAGCATTAGATCACCTCACATAAACAGGTTTTGCCCCCAAATCCCGATGCTGCTCACCCTCTTCCCACTCAACATTAATGTTTTAAAAATAAAAGATGAGGAGATCTGCTTCGCCCTGATAAAAGATGTCATAAGAGGGCATGATTGTGCTTAATGAGGGCACAAAATCCCTGGGGTCCTCTGCCTAGCCCTGAAGATCAGTGCCGGGAACACCCAGCAGTGATGGCAACCTGAACACTCTCTTCCTGGCTTACTGCTGCTGCCGCAGGAGACTCCCAGAGATTGAAGGAAGCAAACTGATATGGGCAGAACCAGGGTGGAGGCTCTGCTTGGAATGAAGATGACCACCCCATGGATGACAGAGGGGACCTGGAGAATTTTATTCTGCTTTTGCAGTCAGGTCCTACGCATAACGCTGGATGTGACATCCACTGACTGTCTGAACTGTGGTTCAAATCTTCCCTAGGGTCTTAGTTCTGATTCCTTTCTTCAGGTGAGGGTAACAGACAGACCCAAGCTCAACTAGGGTATCGAGGTGATAAGTTAGGGATATTGTAAGGAAGCCTCAACTCAAAGAGAGGTTCCAAAAACAAGCCACATCTCCCTCTCTGTAATCCCTGCACCATCAGGAAGGAGTTTCAGGGAGCCCTCTTCGCACTTAGAAGACTTTGGAAGCTACATCCTTGGTCTGAGGGGAATACATTCAGGTTCATAAGAAGATGAGGTTCCAGGCCCTGACAGGAGCTTAGGGAGGAAGGAAGTGACATCAAGACTTCTCCTTTCAGTCAGCTCTGAGAGATCCCAGGCATGTGGCTTATTGTGACCTCCCTGACTTGTCCTTGGGAGGTCAGTGCACAGTGAGGTCCATTCTGAGATCCTTGCTTCACGTGAGAGAAGCAGAGCTGGTTGTGCTCAGGGGTCCAGCAGTACTGTACTGTCTTGCTTTTGCTCTCACCTTATATGAAACCTTGGGAGCAGAGTCAAAGCCCTAATTTTGTTTTATCTCAAATTCCTTTCCATATGGAACTCAGAATCATTTTATTGATATTAAAAAAAGCCCGCCATGGCCCGGGGTATGGTGGCACATGCCTGTAATTCCTAGGTGGCCGAGGTAGGAGGATGGCAAGTTTCATCCCAGGCTGGGTAACTTAGTGGCACAAACAGACCCTGTCCCAAAAGGGGAAAAAAGAGCTATGATCATAGCTCAGCACAAAGCCCATAGAGTCGATCCCCACCCAGGCAAAACAAACACGTAAATCAATAAACCAAGCCTGCTGTGATTTGATGGTACTACAGCCATAGATCAATCTCTAGAGAACTGATACCGTAATGACAATGGGTCTTCCAATTCATGACCATACTTTGTCTTTCTAATGTTTACATCTTCTATTTTCATAGGTGTTGTTGTGTAGTTTTCTGCATTTCAAATCTACAAATAATTTGTCAGCTTTATACGTGTTTATAGGGTACTCTAAATGATGCTTCTTTTCATATTATACTGCATGAAATAAAGCACTAATAAAAAACACAGATGGAGTGCTTCACCCATACGCAGTATCAAAAACTGTCAAGCTCATAGAAGCAGAAAATAAAATTCTGGTTGTCAGGATCTCAGAAGGGAAGGAAATGGGGCATTATTGCTCAATTAGTATAACCTTTCAATTAAGAGGATAGAGTTCATGCTGTAAACTCTTACCAAATACAATGAAAGGAAAGGAAACTCTTGAATGAGATACATAGGTGTGTTATATTGATTATCATGATGGTTGTAATGTGTGTGATATATCCAAACTCATCTAATTGTATACATTAAATATTTAAAGTTTGCAAAGAAAAAAATTACACCGAGGCGCCAGCCCGAGGGCGCCGCTCGCGGCGGGGGACGAGGGTGAGGCTCGGAGCGCAGGGCTGGCGAGGCGCCCTGATCCCGGCCGCGTTACCGTCCGCGGTGGCCCTGCCGCCAAGCCTGCGTCCCCGCCAGCCAGCGGGAGCTCTGGGTGGATCTGGCGGCCGCAGCTGCTAAGCGCCTGGCCCAATGGGAGACCTGCGCGGATCCCGCGGCACTCGGCGGCTTTGGACTCCAGGAAGCGGAACGCGCTGGCCATGGCCTCCAACTGTAACGACATAGTCAAGCAGGGCTACCTGAAAATCCGCAGCAGAAAGCTGGGGAGTCACTGTGCAGGACAATGCAACTGAAGAGGCCCCAGAACCCACTTCCTGGAATTCATAGGACCCTTCTCCCATCCAAGCTTCCCAGGATTCCGTACAATAAAAGCTGAATATGTAGCCTAATTCTAAGATTGAACCAAGCAAATAACACTGAATGTTTCTTCGATAACTATGGCATTAAGAGGGTTTGAAATGTCATTTCAGAAAATCATTTCATCTAACTAAAGTGCACATGTATATTTAACAACATAGCACCCTTTCCTAGAGTCACTGTTTAGGGTTTGGCCCTTGTGAAAAGCAGCCCTCATAGAAAAAAACACAAGCATGTTTATAAACAAAGTAATGCTGTCTTCCATTTGTACTTAAGAAATGTGAATTTCACACTTGAACGCTAAAGAAGTTATTTTTTATAAACTAAATATGGGAGAACATCATTTAAAAACTTTAATGACATTTTTTACTTAAAATAATCTAGTATTTAGAAGAGCAAACTCAAATGAGAAAATTAGTGGTTCTGCGAATCTTAATAAGTAGGCTAAGTTTGTAAAACTCTAAGCAAATATGTGTGCCTTCATAACTAAAAATACTCATATACCCACATCGCAGAAATGGGAACTAAATAAATATGAATTTTTTAAAATAATTAACTATGTAGTCCTAATTTTATAGACTCAAAACACATATTTCCAAATAAGATTTTTTTTAAACTCTAAGGATACATGATGATTCTTGTAAGGTTTATGGCCAATACTGAATTTCAGAATACAAATAATTCTAATTCAATATTCATAATTATTTTGATATATTAGGAAGTGAACCCATGCTTTCAAAAACCAAATTTTATAATACTCTAATAGAAGTACAAAGCCTGGGTAGAAGGCAAATTGCATCAGAGTGTGACTTGAAAACATATTTTGTGATGAAACGTTCTAATGTATCATTTATTCTTCACAAATTAGTGTTTAGTATAATGATGAAGAAAAAAAGAAAAGCATTTTTGCCTTCTAGGGCAAGGGATCAGCATTCTAGAACTAATTCTAGGTTGAAATTAGTGAATCACCTCTGCCTTGTGTCTTTTTGGAGAATCTACTATGGTTTGTTGAATATAGCTCCTTAGGCAACAATTTGGGCAAAAAAATTTGACTCTCATCTTGGAAATTTGTCTTGACTCATTCATTAGCTTTTCTTCCACTTGGGAAAATAATTTCAAGAATCAAAAAGAATAATTTCCCTGAAGTTTATTTTACTATTGCTCTTTAAAAATGTCTATTGTCTTTAAATTTTTGTAGGTAAATTTTCTGTGTATGAAGTTTTCAGTACATAATGATATAACTTTTATAGTTATTCCTTTAGATTCTGTGGAATTCATTATATCACTGCTTCTATGAATGTATACTTTTGCAGTTTTAAAACGCCCTTAGAATTGTCTAGTTTTTCTAGCCCTATTTTTTTACATGATTGGTATTATAATTCATAAGCTGCTATAACAACCAGTTTTTGTTTTTTTATAAAAATCGTTCTTATAAACACTCATTAAAGTAAAACAAAAGCATGGCCCACATTCTTCATCTCTTAGCCTTGCTTAACTATTTTCTTCTTAGTGCAGATGGATTAATTTTAGTAAGCAAAGCATGTATTGCAGAATATCCAATCTGTTCTTGATTTGCAGCCAAACTAAGAAACTAATCATTGAAACCATTAATAACCTAATATCTTGCTTATTGAATCTATAAATTTATCAAAAATAAATGCAGCATTATGAGTACTATCCATCATCCTCACCAACTTCTTGAATAAATTCTATATTGCTATAATTAAAAAAAAGAAAAAAGAAAAAATTACACCTCAATAAAGGTGATAAAATGTCAATTTCCATAGTTTAATTGTCTAGTGTATACAAACACAAATAATTTTTGGGTCCAGTATTGAACTTATGTAGTAGGACTATCAATTTTTTGTTGACCAAGGAGTTAATTTAGCCTTCACTGGATTTTTACTTAGACAGTGATTCTCTGCTAATAAAGGGTTTTATTTCCTCCTTTCCAAAGTGTGTTAAACAGGACCAGTGAAAACAAATATTCTTGCTTTGTTCTCAACCTAAAAAGAAAACATCACTTCTTACACTTTAAAGAATATTGCTGGCCTTAGAATGATAGTGGATGGTCTTCATTAGGGAGTGAGAATTACCTTTTACTCCTCCTGTGAGATTTTTAAAAATCAGAAATGGTATTGGTTTTTACCTAATGATTTTCCTACAACAATTGATACGATTTTGTGTTTTTCTTATTTACTAAGACATACTGAGTGATTTTTTTAATGTTGAGCCAGCCTTGTTTTTTATTTTAAATCTACCTGGTTGTGCTATATTATCATTTTTAATCTGGTTGGTTTGAATTTGATAAAATTGGGAGAGAACTTTACCATTTATATTCACAGGTGACAGTGTTCTGTAGCTTATTGTACTGCCTTTGTCCAGTCTTGGAAGTCAAACTAATGCTGACCTCATAAAAAAGAATTTAGAAGTATTTCCACATTTTCAGTTCTTGTGCTGAGCTCTTGGCTTCAAGAGGGAGATGAGAATACTAATCAAATTGAGAACAAGCTGACTGCTGAGCGACAGCTAAGGAAGCTCCATTCCAGAGAGAAGGTTTCATAGTATTCTAGAAACGCCTCTGCTTCCTCTTCATGGGTTACATGTGATAGAAAATTCCCAGGTGAGAACCCCCTTTCTTCTTCCTGGGACCTTAAAGGATTTCGGATCCTTGTTCTGAGGCCTGTGCTGCAGGTGAGAGGAATAGAGAGAGCTTGGGATCGGGTATGTCCAAATGAGGGGCAACAGCTAGTTCTGAGGAATTTGCACTCCACTGAGGTCGTGGAATGTCCTGTAATAATCTCTTTCACGTGCCCTGTCCTACCCAGTGCAAGGTTCTCAGGAGACTGCCCCTTTCTCCTCACTGGGGAGTGAGAGTCAGAGTTTTTCTAAGGACTGTCCTTCAAGTAGAAAGAGCAAAAGGCCTGAGGTCAGCTATGCCAAGGCAAGGCTGGAGGCAGAGTCAAGAAGTCCCACCTGAGAGAGAGGCTACCCAGAGCTGAGTTTGTTGTTAGCCCTCCGGCAGGTGAAAATTCTCAAAGCAGCATCATTTTCATCTCGGCCACCAGGTTAGAGCTAGTGCTTATCTCTGAGGACTGGGCGTCAGCTCTTGAAAACAGAGATTTAATTCAGGTAAAACAAAGTGATGCCACAGGGACACTGCTGAAGCCTCACCTGAGATGGAGTTCCCTTAACTAATCCAGAGCTACCTCTGCTGCCCCACCTGGCCCGCACAGGCACAGGTTTTTAGCATAAGCCTTTCGCGCATGTCTGTCACAGGTGACCCTGGAAGTCAGAGACTTGTTCTGAGGTCTGCACTTCAGGTGTGCTGAGAAGAACCAAGATGCTTAAATTCAGAGGTTGAGCCTAGGAAAGGAGGCCCCACTCTAGGCTGAGAGTCTGAAAATACCCATGTCTGCCTATGTTGAAAGCTGTGCACTGTGCAATGAATTCTCAGGTGAGCACCCCCACTTGCCTCAGGATACCCTGGAATATAGAACCTGGTTCTAGTTCCCTGCTTAAATGGAGAGCAGCAGAGAGGACCTGGGAGAGCTAGGTCAGCGAGGGGCCGTGGGGTAAGTGTGGAAGCCCTGAGCCAGGACGCGGGTCCCAAACAGTAGACACGTGTCTGTGTTGCTAGCCTTCTACCTGGGACACACTCGCCGGGCCACTGCACTCCACTCCCCATGCCCATCATGACCCTTCTGCCTTAGACATACCTGTGTCAGACTTTTTTTTTTTTGCAAAGGGGGACACACTGGAATTTACATAGAATGTGGGATGGTGGCTTTGGGAAAGGCAAGGTGAGGTCCGATGGAGGACAGAGAGCCTAAAGAAAACTTCCTGTCGGCTCTGTGAAGGTCTGTGAGAGACAACCACAGACTTCTGCCTTTGGCATCAGACAGAGATAAGGGACTCGTTCTGCTGTGTGTCCTTCATGCAAGGGGAGCAGAGAGAACCAGGTGAGCTCCTGAAGGGGGTCAGAGGAATAGAATCCAGAGGCCCTCCCTTGTCTGGTGCACATCCGACTGTTCACATTTCCCCACTGCTGACCAGCGGGTGCATCTGGCAAATCAAGCCCACCATCTCCTGAGCACAGCAGACGTCTTAGCCCAGCACAACTGTTTCTGAACAATCCAGATCCGTCTGTTATTGGTTTAGGATCCACAGGGGCAGGATTAGAAGAAAGATCCCTCTCTTTCTTTTGGCCTTGATGTGACAAGGCACACTCAGAAAACTGGGATAAGGAGTTTGGATTGTCTGGAACCAGGGTGCCCACCCTTCCTCACTAGATGAATCCCCATAGGGGATTCTCTGCCCCCGTTGTCAGGCCTGGAACACCCTGATGCCTGGAGGTGTGGTCTTCCAACTTCCAAGAGTGGGCTCTGAAAATGGTGACAGTCTTGGTCTCAGGGGAAGTTGCCTTACACTTTGGAACACAGTATAATCCATGAAATCCTGCAAGTGTTCTGAGTCCAGGGAGCCCCATGTAGGATTATCAGGCAGGGGATGCCTGACGTCAACAGGGTTTTAGGGACCCTAGGGACTTTGAATAAAGAACAAGTTCTGAGATAAAAGGGGGACACAGACTGTGGCCCAGCCAAGATGAAAAATGAGGCAGGACTGCAGGGTCCAGGACACTTGAAAGAGAACTACTTTATTTTTCTAACCTTAGTGGATACCAGTATTCTCACTTAGAATTTGAGGGAGGATGGATCCAGGACTCAAGGGGTGGACTTTCAGGGACATTGAGAGGACACATCGCTAGATCAGAAGGTGACCTCCACACAGACATCATCCCCTGGGGGATGCAGAGCACTTTTCCGTTGGCTCATGGTACCAGGCAGAAAGGGCCTTAGTTTGAGCACCGTGGTCTCAGGTCAGCAGAGTCTCAGGTCAGCAGATCTAAGACATGGAAGTCTGTCCCTGCTGGCAGGCTGGGTTGGCCTCAGGCAGGACCGTGTAGAGGAAACTGCCTGCCCTGTATTTCCACCTCTGGTACTCCAGGGAGATGGTGGACTTGGTTTGCCAGATGCATCCGCAGGTCAGCAGTGAGGAAACAGGAACAGCTGGGCCTGCACCAGACAAGGAAGGCCCTCTGCCTCTACTCCTCTGTCAGTCTGGAGAAATTATTGCAGAGGTGTCCAGATGTGCTTTTTCTGTCGCTGTGATCTCAGGAGGTGGCCTTTGCTGTGAGTATCATCAGGTCATTAGAAGACCTTTCCTGTCGGCAATAGGAGCAGCCCACGATCTGCCTGGAATCGAGGCTAAGAACTTGCTTGAGGAATGAAAGTTGCTTTTATTGGAACATGTTTGCAGTACAAGAATACATTTATTGTAGGAGATTGGTACAATTATATGAGACATTTATATCCTTTATATCCTTTTCTCCTGTCTTTCCTCCTTCTCCTTGCATGGGTTGAAAATATATACATATATATATATATATATATATATGCATTATAACATGTTTGCAGTCCATAATGATCACTTTCCTTATAGGATCTTGGTAGTTGTCAAACTTCAAAATACCTCTTTTATTGCTTCCCCTTTCTAAATCTCTTGATTCCCTCCCCATATGCTAAAAATATATCTCAGTATTTACTCTTTTCTGTATTTTCTTCTGCTCTCTATACTTTGGCTTTCTTATATGGGAGAAACTATGCACTACTTAAGATTGCATGTCTGATTTACTTCTTTTAACATTATGGTCTTGAGATCTATACATTTTCCTACAAATGGCACATGTTTCTTTTTTGTTGGAGAGTAGTACTGCAGCTTTCATAAATATCACATTTTATTATTTCTCCATCCATATGTTGGCTCTTTTACAGCTGTAGTTATTGGGAGATTGGCTGCTATAAATATGGGTGTATATCACTGCAATTTGATGGCTAATTTTCACAGCAAGAAACTTAGACAGGAAACACCTCAGCTGAACTTTATTTCTGCTGTGGTGTTCCAAGTAATCTCCATGGAGATTTCCATAGCATTTGTACCTGTCTACACTCCACCCAATGGTGAAGAGTTACTCCTTTTTGCCCTGTTAGCCTCACCAGCATTTTCTATCATTTGATTTCTATTCTATCTGGAGGAAGATGAAATCTCAGTTTTCTTTCAATTGCTATTTATCAAATGGTCAGCAACACTGACATTTTCATTGGTCATATGTACTTTTCATTTCAGAGGTGCCGTTATGTTCAGAAACTCATTCTTTCATTGGGTCTTTTAGTTGAGTGAGAATTCTTTTTGAAGTTTTGTATATTCTAGATTCTCATCCATTTCCTGAGGAACAACTATCAAGTTATTCCATTCTGTAAGATAATCTCTTCACTCTGTTTATTGTTTCCTTTGATGTGCGATAATTTTTAATTTGATATGATCCAATTTGTTGGGTTTTAGTATTATTTATTGTTCTCCTGAAATTCTGTATTTAAAAACTTGCCTAATCCTATCTGCCAGTTTTACCTACTTTATCTTTCAGCAGACTGTTTCTGCTTTATTATTTAGATCTTTGATGCATTTTGATTTTAGTTTAGTGCATGGTATGTGATACTGGTCTAGACTCAGTCTATAGCATGTGGAGAGCCAATTATCCCAGCACTGTTGGTCAAAGAGGCTGTTCTTCCTCCAGCAAGAGTATTTGTTTTTGTGTCAAAGAAAGGGTAGCTGATGTTGCTTGGTGTTGCTTCGGTTCTACTTATCCATAAGTCTATTTTTTTCCAGTAAAATGCTATTTTTCATTATGCTAAGTCTGTACTGTGATGTGAGGTCTGGAATTGCGATGCTTCCTGCCTTCAACTTGTGGCCTATGATTGCTCTTGTTCTTTAGGTCTCTGCTGGTTCCATATGAGTTTTGGGAAGGCTTTCCTTCATTCTATGAGAATTGCCATTGGTATTTGGACTGGGATTGTATTACATTTTTATACTAATAGTTTTGGAAGGATGACGGTTTTGACTACAGACATTCTGCCTGTGCAGCCACAGTATATCATCCAGTTTTCTTGTATCATTTCCAATTCTTTTTCTTTTCTCAGAGTAATGTGGTTTTCATTTAGAGGTTTTTCACTTCATTGGTTAGGTCAGTGCCTAAGTATTTCATTTTTCTTGCTGCTACTGTGAAAAGTAGTGTTTCCTTTTCTTTCTTGGTGAGTGTATTACTGAGGTACAGAAATGAGATTCTTTTTTTCGTGTGTTAACTTGGTGACTGGTAAGGCTACAGAATGGAGTTACTAACTCTAGCAGACTTTTAGTGAATTTGAGGGTGCTTGAGGTCATGTCCTCTTCAAATGCTTTTATTTCCCCTTTTCTATACATACTTCTTAGTTTCTTTCCTTGCAGGATTGTTCTGACTAATGTGTTGAGAATTTCACTGAACAGGAATTGTGACAGCATCATTCTTGTCCTTGTCCTGATTTTACAGGAAAAGCTTTCTGCTTCTCCCCACTCAATATGAATTCGGCCTTTGGGTTCTCTTAGGTGGTTTTATGAGATTGAATTGAGGTCCTTCTATACTTATTTTCTCATGGAGTCTCATCATGAGTGGATATCGGATTTTGTCAAATACTGTGTGTATTAATATGATCATGTGTTTTCATTCTATCTTTTTGTGCACTGTATTATATTTTTATTAGGTATGTTGAACCATGCATTCATCTGTGAATCGTACTTCATGTTGATGTGTGATCTTTTTGATTTGTTGCCTTCTGCTTGCCAGAATCTTACTAAGGAATGTGCATTCATGTTTCTGAAAGTGATTAGCTTGCAGTTTTCATTTCTGGTTGGGTTCATTTCCCAATTTGAAGTCTGGGTAATGCTTGTTTCCTGGAATGTCTTCGGGAATTTGGCTGCTCCCTCAATTTCATTAAGTATTTTGATTAATATTGGCATTTTGGTACTGAATCTCTCAAGACATAGGTTTTACTGTTACTTTTACAATCTTCAACTTTTTTGGATGATACTGGATTGTACACAAGCTTTATATCTTGTTTGAGCTTTGGGAGTTCATACATACCTAGGAATTTATGCATTTCTTAATTCTCTCTTTTATTGGTTTTTAAAGTAATTTTCAGCATTACAGTACAAACCATTGTGATTTTTGCCTTTTAACATTTGTAAGTTGTTCAAGGGGAAAAGGGAGCTAGGATGGTAGAGAGGGGAAAGAATGGAAGAGAAAAAGTGGGGAAAAAGCAAGTCAGTTATACTATCAGTGTCTCTTAGTTCATTAAAAGGGATTTGTGCTAATATCAGTTGGAAAAAAAATTAATGTCATTATCTTATACTCTGAATAACTAGTTTAAAGATAAAAATATGCACTGTATTAACTATTGTTATTCTCCTATTGTTTTGGCATGAGATTTTCTTTTACCTTTTCTCCCTAAAATAAAATGAAACATTTATAATTGCTTTGATTTGGGTCTGTTTATACAGAATATGTATACATATTCGCCATCCATACTGAGCACATTCATCATAGGAAATTTGGACCTGTATGTAATATATCCTATTTCCTTACCTCCCTTCAACCCTTCCTCTCCTTCCCATGAACAGAAGTTTTGTTTTCATTTTTCTCCTTTATTTATTTTTCCCTTCATTCCCTTCCCATTTGCCCCTCCCTTGTTCCCCTTCCCATTTGAACATGTTCTTCTGAATTCCCATTATCTATCTTCTATTATGCTTCTTATTTACCTTTGGAGTTTTTCATACAAGAGAATGTGATATGTAAACTTGTGACTCTGATTGACTGGTATCAGGAGTCCAGGTCACGACTTCAGACTTGCCAGGCAGGTACTGTACCACTGAGATATAGCCCTGAACTGAGTCTGATTTATTTTACTTAAGATTATGGTCACAAGCTGCATCCATTTTCCTACAAATGACTCAAGTTGATCCATCTTTATGGAAGAGTATTCCATTGTATATAAATACCACATTTTCCTTATCCATTGGTCTGTTGATAGGCTATTTTCAAGAGTTAGCTATTATAAATTTTGCTGCTGTAAATATCGATATGCAAATGTACCTGTGACATAACACTTTTAACTCTTTCAGGGAGATGCCTAGAAGGGGGAATAACTGGGTCAATTAGAACCTCTAGTTTTCATTTTAGACTTTTTTTTGAGAAATTTCCATATTGATTTCCATAGTGGTTGTAACAGTTTACATTCCCACAGCACTTCAGGAGTGTTCTTTTTTACTGACATCCTGACCAGCATTTTATTTCTTGATATCTTGATAGCCATTCTTTCTGGAATGAGATGAAAATTTTTAGTGTTTATTTTGTATTTCTCCAATGACCACTGATGTTGAGCATTTTCATCCATTTATATGCTATTTGTATGTCTTCATCTGAGAAATGTCTGTTTCAGTGGCTAATTTTAGTTCTTTATATATTCTATATGTTAGTCTTTTGTCTGAATAGCACATGATAAAAATTTTTCCATTCTCGGTTGTCCCTTCACATTGTTGGTTTCTTTTGCTGTTCAAAAGCTTTTTAATTTGATGTGATCCCAATTGTTGATTCTTTCAAAAAAGGTAATATCATAGAATGCAAAGATATCCATTATTCTTAGGCAGAACCAATATTGTGAAAATGTTCATAATTCCAAAAGTCATATATATATTTAATGCAATCTCAATCAAAATACCAATAGGATACCTTGTAGTACTAGAGAAAACATTCCTACATAATTGGTTTGTTGTTCATAAAGTGTCCACAACTGTATCTTCTAGGATTTTACCTATTCCATATTCCAGCAGATTGTTTCTGTTTTTATTTTTAGGTCTATCCATTCCAAGTGTAATTTAGTGTATTGTGAGAGGTATGGGTCTAGGTTCAACTTTTGGCCTGTGGAAAGTCAATTTTCTCAGCACCATTTATTGAAGATGCTATTGTTCTTCCAGTGAGAGGCATTTGGGCCCTTTGTTATAGATAAGGCAGCGGTCTATTTAGAGTCATTTCTGCACCTTCTACTTTGTTCCATTGACTCTCCTTTCCTTTTGTGTGCTGGTACCATGCTTTTTTATCATGGTAGATTTGAAGTATAACTTTGAATTGGGAATTGTGATACCCTTGCCTTGCTCTTGTTGCCCAGAATTGTTTTTGCTATATTAGGTGTCTTCTGGTTCCATGAAAATTTTAGGATTGATTTTTCTAGTACTGAAAATTATGCTATTGATATTTTGTTTGAAATTGCATTAAATATGTATAAGAGTTTTGAAAGTAAGACCATTTTAAAAATATTGGTTCTGCCTATCTAAGAACGAGGGATATCTGTGCATTTTCTGACATTATCTTTGATCTTATTTTTTCAGATTACTGTAGTTTTCAATGTTTAAGTCTTTTACTTCCTTTGTTAGGTTGATTCCTCAGTATTTCATTTTTCTTCATGCTATTATAAAAGGTACAATTTCCTCAATTTCTCTCTCAGTGAGTTATTTCATGTGCTAGAGTGCTATTTAATTTTGACTGTTGTCAGGCTTCTGTTTAGTTATTCTAGAAGTCTTTTGTGGACTTTTTGGGGTCTTCTATGTAGAGTACCATGTCACAAACAAATAATAACTTTGTCACTTCCTAGCCATATTCCTTTCACTTTTTTCTCTTGCCTAATTGCTCTGAATGTTTCCAGAACTCTCTGTAGTTTACAAATTTCATGTCAGGTAATTCAGGAGTCCTGGGTATCTGCTTAATTTTATTTCTCGTTTTTTCTCTCTTTCCTCAGTGGTAATTTTCAGTCTGGATTCGGAATCTTGGAGCAGCTGAACTGCTATTGCTCATCACTCTATTTTCCAGCACTGAAGGTTTGAAGGTAACATACCCACATAAACAGGAGGACCCCATAGAGGCTGGTTTCCCCTGTTATCAGCCTTGAGTTCCTGGTAAGAGTGACTATACAGCTCACCTGGAAACACACTATTTTACCATCAGCCTATCCATTTGGTTACCTGTAGTCAGACCTGGGGAACAGAGGTACACTGGCTGTCCCCTATTACCTGAGTGCTGAACAGCAGTATTGCAGTGGTTTTAAAAAGATGGCTCACAGTGCTACTAAGTGGTTGCATGTGGAAGAACTCACAGCGTCAGGAACTTCTTCCAAGATGTGACTATAAGTCAGCAGGAGTTATAGATGGTTAGTAAATGGAGGACCACAGGAGTCAATCAACCCAAGGTATGGTCCCTTTCTGAGGACTGAGTTTGTCTGCAGCCCAGAAAAAAGCAGAACCCAAAGAGTCTGCCCATTCCTGGTTCAGCCCTGGGAGGCTCCAATTGGCATGTTCCCTTCCACCATGGGGTCTAAGATGACTTCTAGGTCTCCAAGGGGGAGAGCAGCTTATCTTGGCAGGTGTGGCGCCGAGGGAGGACAAACAGAGACAGAAGAAAGATGGAGCGGCTACAGAAGCACAGATATTTTACCTTATGTTCTCATTGCTGAGATGCAGTACCTCACACTTGCAGTTTAATGGAATAAAAGTTGATTGGGCTCACAATTTGTGAAATTTTCAGTACATAGCCAGCTCCAAGATAGAACAGATCATCAGAAGGGCTTCGTGGAAGAAAAGTGGCTCACTATAAGCCCTCCAGCAAGCAGAGGGTGAAAGAAAGAGCCAGAAAGTAAGATATAACCTGACATGTCATAGCCACAGTGACCCTCTTCCTAAAAGGCCCCATCTCTTAGCAGCATGTCAGCTCTAAGCTTCCATAGTCCAATCCCCTTTCAGTCCTCTCCAAAGTTCCTGCCTGTGATCCCCTGGGCACAATGTGGTGAGGTCTAGACTTCCATCACAATAGGGCCTGCATTCCAGGAGAGATGTCTCCAAGTAGGAGTGATGGGATGGATACCTGCTCACTTCTTTTGATTCCAGGGGATCTCAAAGAAGTGTGAGGGACTTCATCTGAGGTGACTTCTGCAGGTTGGCACACAGAACTCCATCTGGTCAGATGCTACACTTTTCCTTTATCTTCCAAGAATCAAGGTGGAAACCCTAAGGAATGATTTAGGGTACTTGAACTCAGACAGGCATATGGTTCTTTGACATGGGACCTGTGATTTCTCTCATCTGAGGGAGACTGGGCATCGCTGACAGGCTGAGGCTGCTCTTTTAGTTCTGCACTATTAGCCTCAGTGAGGTGAAGGTCTTTCTTTGTACAGTGAGGCTGGAGTTGGGACAGCAGAAGCAGGTTCCTAGGGTCTAGGTGAGGCAGAGCAAATCTACTCATCTAAGCACATATTAACTTATCATCAGCCTATCCATTTTGTTATCAGTAGCCAGACCCAGGGAACAGAGGTAGACTGGCTTTCCCTATTTACTGAGTGTCTCACAGCAGTATTGCAGTGATTTTTAAAAAGATGGCCACAAGCCACTGCAGCAAGAGTCCTAGGCCTAAACATTTATCAAGATACAGATGGGTTAGGTTCCCTTTCCTAGGGCATATGGAACTCACCAAAATTTTCCCCCTGCAGCAGTTGCCTCCAGGCAACTGCAGCATGATATGTAGTCCCCTGAATTTTGATCCCTCTCAGAAAAGAGAAGAGAGATTGCTTCAGGCCAGGAGCTGTCATGAGTTAGGGTCCAGTGCCCATTCAAGGATAGCTGAGGGCCCTTAGTGAGCAGAGAGTGGAGCTCACAACCAGCCCACCCCTCAGGTGAAGTGTCAGGGAGCAGGGCTGTGCTTGAGGCCTGCAGCCTGAGGGCCTCCATGCCTCCTACAGGAGCTCCGGCTTCGTCCGAGGTGGTGTCCACACATATGCACCAGTGGAAGCCCGGGAGTCAAGGTGAAACGCAGGCCCTGTTACATACCTCGGTTTCCACCTATCCCAGACCAGGGAAATCTTATAGTCCCCAGGCTCCGTATGCTATGCTAACTTCCCTAGAGCCTTGCCTTCTGCAGTCCAACTGCTGCCTGAGAAGAAGCATCACTTTATGTACCAGGGGAAAAAAGGGACAGGTCCTGCAGGAAGACACAAGTCATTGAAGCTCTAGAACACCACGCAAAAAACCTATTGGGGGCCTTTGTGGGTTGCAACAAGTGTGTTGTCCTCAACTGAGAACACTAGTAACCTCTCTCTCTCACCTAGGCATTTGAATCTTCAACAACAAGCTCTTGCTGTCCCCATGGCTTACAGGCAAGGGGGTCTGTTCGCTGAGGATGCAAACCCCGAGGCCATAAACTTCTCTCGGATCCTGCAACATGTGCTCTTCAATGGCCAGTTACGGAAATTGACGCCATTTCTGCTCCGCAAGTATCAAAAGAGGGAGCGAGTTACCATGGATGAAATGCTACTCACTATGGACCATGATTACCGTCAGTACTTCCTTGGGATGTTCAGGGAATATTGTGAGTCCATATATCTGGGCTTTGGCATTGCTATAAGGCAGGCTGATCCCTTTGGGCAAATATATGACCTTGTCCCCATTTTGGGCCTCACTTACAGTGGGATGCTGGATGATGATGACCAGGTAATTATCAAAGTTGACATCCTGATATTTGTCCTGTCTCTAATCTTCATAGAGGGCAATCGTGTCAGTGAGGAGAAACTAAGGCAGCAGGTGGAAAGATGGGAGATGTTAGCTCAGAAGGAGAATATTAATTTTAGTGAGCCCTGGAGGTTTATTGTTGAAGATTTGGTATGGAAAGAGTACCTGAAGTACCAACAGGTTCCTAACAGCAATCCTGCTCGCTATGAGTTTCTCTGGGGTCCTAGGGCCCATGCTGAAACCAGCAAGATGAAAGTCCTCGTACATGCAGCTAGGCTTAACAGTGAAGATCCCAGGGCTTACCCAGAGCTCTATGAAGAGGCTTTACATGAAGAAAGATGTGCAGTCAGGGCCGGTGAATGGCACGATGTGTGACAGGGACAGGGAATGTTCTGCAAACACTTCACAGGCTTATTGCAACTCAATGCGAAACGATGCCCATTTTCAGTCTGTGTTTGCAGAGAGCAGGGATTTTCTAAGTAGTGAAGGACCAGGGGAGAGGGTCAAATATCACACATGCTATCTTGATGTCTCTTCTATTTCAGTTCCAAGGAAATGTACAAGAGTGTATTTATGACTTTTTGAAGTCTCGCTCCTTTTGCGGGGAGATTGACGTAGCTTGCAAATTTATTTGAAGAATGATATTTATCTTCCATGTATTTTTGTTTTGTGATACTGTTATGTGTTTTCTGATGTGAATGTGATTCTGTTTGATATTGACCACAAATTGAATTCCTTTCTCATTCCAAATATAAGAGTGTTTCTTATTTATCATACTAACAGGGAAACCATTCAAATTATTTATGATAGAATATGAGTTTCTTTGGAAACTTGTAAGAAGTTTACATCAAGTTAGAGGGACCCTAGAAAGTATAGTGAGAATGAAAATAAATCATAGTGTTCTTATTTCTCTTCCCCTGTTGATCTGTACTATTAAAATTATATTTACTGCATACCTGAATATGCTCATTTTCTTCTGTTTTACTAGGGAAATGTACTGTCAGTAAATAAGTCCATCTGATCCCAGCCACTCTGCCTGCAAAGCTTCATTGCCTGTGTGCCCACTGGAAGGCCCTGTTTCTGTGGTAGAGATTTTAGTACTCTAGACTGAGCAGGATCAAACCTCCTTCATAGGGTGGTAGAGATCAGACGTACCACCAGTGAGTAGAGATATACTCAGTGGTCTAATGGGCCTGAGAAAGAGTCCTTAGGTGTTGGAGTCTAACAGAGAACAGCTCTGGGTAAGTACTGAGCTAAGGCAGATTTTGGCTTGAGCTAATTGCTGTTCCTTCTGCAGGAACTGATTTTGAGGCAGCTGCAAGGTGGCCAACTACATATTCTCAAATAAGGAGTCATGGGACTGAGATAAGAAACCTCAGCTCTTAGATGGTAGATGAAGTTGAGAGGACCTCACCCAGGACAGCTATGAACCAGGATTTCCTGAGGGATGAGGGGAAGCTGCAGGTAAAGTGAGGTTGTAAAGTCCTTGAGCAGGTGCTCAGCTCTCTAGTGGGAGAGTCCAACTTCAAGGGTCTTGCATTGCCTCTTTGACTGCTTTCCTGGAACAACAATTCCTTGTGCATTCACTGTGCCTCAAACACTCTTTCACGTTGGCCATGAGGACTTGTCCATTTACACAAGTAGTCAGATTGACTGCCTGTCTGAGTGGTTCTTCCTCCAGAAACACTTGTTACCATTAGCAACTGCCTTTCCTCATCTTCTACCAGGACTTGATCTGGGCCATTTTCCAAATTTTCTTTGTGAAGGAAGTTTGTGCTAGTGTTGTTTGTGCGTTTAAATTTTACTTGAAGTTTCTTGGAGCTGCATCTGTATAGCGTCTTCACTAAAGCCTTTGGACCTCATTGTCATAGAGGCTTTGTGATTCCCAAGGCTAGATTTTGGTGAAGGTGAAATTGAAAATAGTTCTTCTAGTGGAAGAGAAACTGGCAGAGAGGGGTATATAATTCTTTACCCAAATTCCCAGAGTTGTGAATTAGTTGGTCCCAAGCAGGATAGAATCTCCAATGTCTAAGCATGTAATATGCACTATTAGAAAGAACGTATTGGGTGAACATTTACTGAGTAGCTTTTTTGCTTGGTTTGCTATCTAATTTTCCAATGACTTAAAAATTCCCTGGGAAACACTAATTTTCCAGTGGTAGTGTCAGAGCTTATGGTAATACTAGAACCAGATGCTTATGACTAATCATTCAATATAGGTCAGAAATTCTGTCAGGTAGTTTAATACATTTGCTACATTCCACTGCAGCCCCCCCAAAGAGTGTCAAACATCAGACCCATTTTAAAAAAGAATCTGAGGTCTACTGAGCTTAAGAACATTTTAGGATCCCCGTGTAGTAAATCACAAGACCAAAACTAAGCTCTTAGTATGAGGTCATCTACAGGCCACCCTGTTCCTATTCCTCCCACCCTGAAACCAGCTTTGTTTCTGAATTTATTTCCATATTCAGAAAAAGAAATATATATTTCCCAGCATGCAGAAAGACCCCAAGTCCAAGGCACTGAAGCCTAGGCTGAATTTAAAACATAAAAGTAATCAGGTAATGGGTGCACACTAATCTCAGGCGAATAGCTCAGAATCATCTGTCCTCATCCATGTCACATAGAAGGCCCTGTCTGTCCCTTTTCTCACCCCGGAAACCCAACAATAGCAACAACATTGTTGACATAAAAGGTAACTTTGGACTATGATGTTTAGACACAGTGTTATATCCCTGAAGAACAAACTAACATACTGTCAAATTTTACCAAATGGGTGATGATTTGGCCTTTCTGCCACAGGCAGAATCTCCTCCTCTTCTTGCCAGGTAAATTAGGATATGTTTTAAGACCATCTTCATATTTTCATAGGATTTTACGTGAATGAATTATTAGGATAGGTCAGCATAATACATGTATGTGAGCTTATGTAGGTGGTCAAAGCCACAGTTCCCTGAGATGCTCTGGGGGAGGCAGGACCATGCTCACCACAGTAGAGGAAGGAAAAACATCTGCTGAGGCTACATTCAAAACCCTGAAGTCCTCTAAGTAGGTGCTAAGTGCTGCTTTGTTGATCTTAAAGATACAGCACCTCTGTCTCTGGTCTCTTTTGTGTCCATCTCTACAAGTAAATCCTGGTTTTCAATATACTGAATGACAGTAGTCCTGAGGATTAGACAAGGATAGTCGTGCACTGTAGGAACAGCTCACAGGTGAGCAGACGGCCATGAAGTCAAAGACAGGAAGCAATTCTCAGCCTGATAAGGTTGGAGGTTACTGTTAAGGGAGTGACAGACCAGTGTTATTCAGTGACAAGCAAGAGCCCTCATTGTCACAAATGTTTGGCTGTAGTTATCAGTTTCATTTCAATGAGGGCTCTTGTTTGTCACTGAATAGCACTGGTCTGTCACTCCCTTAATAGTAACCTCCAATCTTAGCAGGCTCTTGAGAAAGGCTAGAGTATTTCTGTGCCTATCTCACCTGCTTGGAACTCCTCCCAGAAAGAGAATTTTATTTTAACAAGTCATATTATTTGTGTTAGAGTTGGCATAAGCAATCACACAGTAGATGCTCAACAAATCTTCACCAACACACAGCTTGTCTTTGCCATTTTTTGGACCCAGGAGCATTATAACCCATTTACGTAGGATTATTAGGTGATCTTGTGCCACTGAAATACCAGCAGACCCATTACTTATTTGTTACAGAGATTTCTATAAGTGATGCTCAGGATCCCTGGATTAATCCTTACACCGTGGCTACACAACATAGGGACCTCTTTGTTTGCATGGCAAGGAGGTTCAGCCATGCATGTTTGTTCCCTTTGTTTAGAGCAACCTGATTCTGTACCTTCAAGGCCCTGGGCAGGAGCCACCCCACAGATGTTGAGTGCATGGCTTCCTTCATGAAATCCACCACATTCAAAAGTCTGAGCACACCTGTCAACCCCACGACAGGTTGATGTCACCCCCAATCTGAATCAAAAGTGGTGATCAAAATGACCCAAAACTTTGTGGTGACTGGAGGTTTCCTCCTCATGTTATTGTGACCTATGGGCACACCTCTGTCCAGGCCTCAGCCTGCCCAGTTTGGAGAATTATGCCCTCTCTATCCCTAGTACCACTCACTAAGCCCAAAACAGGATGCTGTGCAGATGGTAATGTATCTCGACCAGAAAATGCCCAATAAGAATTATGTTAGGTTACTTCTGTATGGTTCCAAAGTTAAGGTGTGAACCATACACAAACATACAATGAACACATTTTTTCATGTGGTTTCTAGGCCTGCCATGGAATCACACTAATGGCTTAGCATCTTAAACCACACACTTTTATTTCCTTATAGTCCTGTAGGCTGGAAGACAGAGATAGAGTTGATCACAGGGAGGTATTCTCCCGACCTCATGTCCTCGGCTTGCAGATGGCCATACACATGGAACGCACTGAGTTTGTTTTACCTGTGTTGTCTTTTTAAAGAACTTGTGGCCAAACATAGGGCAGCTTCTGTGGTACTGCAACAGGACCGACACATGAATTTGGTACTAGAGGACCAAATTCAGTATATAATGATATCTAGTGGAGCACATAACATATCAAGACAAACTAGAAAAAACCATGAAATAGAAAAATGTGCATCACATGAGGTTGCTCTATATTTCATTTCATAGAGTTCTTGTCTGACACTCATGAGTCACATGGTTTGATACTGAAAACTGCAAAACAGAACTGAATGTAGGGAAAGCCCGAGTCAGAAACATGAGCCATATGCTTGCTTTAAAAAGAAGCAGGAGCACAAACAAAGACCTTGCCTACAATACAGAGAGAGGAAATGAGCAAATTTACCACCAAATAAGCATAAGGAAAGGAGGAATAATGAAGGCTGGCATAGAAAGAATGAAATAGAGAATTAAAATAAGTGGAGAAAGTGATGTGATTTGAATTTTGAAAAGATTCATGAAATTCAAATATCTTTAGGTGGATTAAGCAAGATAATACAGATACCCCCAAATTCCCAAAATCATTCTTAAAGGCTCTATAATGGTTATGTGACACTCTGGAAAAGGCAGTGTAAGAGAGAGAATACAAGATCCCTGACTGGCTGGATCATGGAGGAAGAATGGGAGAAAGTTGACTAGTTTAAGAGAGGGCAAGTTTTAGGGGGGAAAATCTGTTCGGAGTAATATTGTATTGGGGGTTCACAGATGCACATTTGTGGAAACCTGCTGAAATTGACGGTGAGGTTACTGTAGGCCTTCTCAACCCTTGAAAATGAATGTGTCAACAAGAATGGTGTTAAACTCGCTGTGTGTAGGGCTGCCATGCAATTCCGAGCTATGGCAAAGATAATGCAGGGTAGTGGTATGGTATTCCCATGGAGCATGAACCGGGAGTGCTGAGGGAAGGCACAGTGCCACGAGTGTCCAGGGAATTCAGTGGATTCTTCAGAAGAACCCTCCAAACAGTGTTTGGGGAGAAATTGGTCACCGTGTGCTGGGCCGGGAATATGTCTCAATGCATGGAGCCCTCTTCTAATGGACAAGGAGTAAGCCATGCCCCACCTAGAGCTAGAACAAGTTATATCACGGCTGCATGGCTTAGAAACAAGGTATCTCCCACGCAAGATTAGAGATTTTTAGGGGATGAAAGAAAACCACGTGAATGAAGACACAGTTGAATCAAAAGACATATATATATATATATATATATATATATATATATCTTCAAGAATATTTTAAAGAACAGGTAAAGTGTATCTTAACATCCAGAAAAGTGATACTTCTGCCTACATCATTTGTGTGTGCTATGCATTTCACATCTAAGTGAATTTTTACACCTATTCAAGTCAATTATCCTAGATAAAATTTTCCCGTGAGTCTCAGAAAGGACTTGACTCTGGCTTCTGAAAAATGCTGCAATTTGTGCTGACTTGGAGGAAGAGATTATTCCATTCTTGGTCCTATGAGGGACAGCTGTATTATGTTAAGTGGACTAAGGAACGTGATATTACTGCCTTTATTTGGAGATAACATATGATTTCAGAAGATGTGTTTGGGTATGAAATTTACAGGGGAAAAATTTTGCCTGTTAATCCTAAAAGATGAAGAGGCAGTTTAACCTAACAGTTTAAGGTAGGATGGTCCTGGATGTGTGGGGAAGGTCATGGAGGTGTGACCATCAGTCATATATATGGTCTCTGGCCCCTTCCCCTCTTGTACTGTTCTGCAGTTCTGCTTTCCGGCCACCATGAACCCAGTGGTTTTGTGCCTCCAAGACCTTCTCCCATGCTGTTTCAGCCTTAAACACAGCCTACTGTGGACTGAACACATAAACCAATTAACCCTTTGCTCCTCGCCATTGTGGTTGGTGTAGCAGCAATGTGACACAAGGGTGGGATACAGCTTTGTGCTTATGAATTAGCCATGGAAAAAGAGAGAGAAAGAGGCAGGTAGACAGACACAGACAAAGAGAGACAGAGATACAGCTACGACAGAGAGATAGAGACACAGAGGGAGAGAGATAGAGACAGAGACAGAGACAGCCTAGCAAACACACGTAAGCAACTCACTGTGAACACCAAAGTACAAGGAAGGCCTGGGGGAGACTGAAGACTGCAGAGCTGGTCCCCGTGTGTGCGTGCATAGGGGCAGGAAGCGGAGGGCTGCACAGGTAGCAGAGGACAGTGTAAGCAAGGGGAAAGTTTTCAAACTCCTGACTCTGAATCACTACACTAGCTGAGGCAGCACCTCATACCAGAGATGCCATGACCTACAGTAACAGGGGGAAAGCAGGAAAAAGAGACAGACAATTTGGTCCTAGAGATGAGCTAATAACCACCTGAACCCACCCTGGCGGGTGAAGACTGCCTTTCACAACCATCACTATTTCAGTGGGATGTACAGAGCGCATCACAAATAGAGCTCAAAGTGAAAACTGAATCATGTACAGTACCAGTAGATGTGCTTTCATCAAATAAGCAAATGTAGTGTATCTACTTCCATGTGCAAATGTATTTGTACAGATATGTAGTGAAATACTTATCCAACATATATATGAGCTAATACAAGTGCATAAATATTGTATATTAGGATAAAATACATGGTCACTCTGTATACCATCTTTCTATTAACATAAAGTCCACATGGAAATGTAATAGGGCAGTAAAATACCTTCCTGACTCCAAATAAACTTTGAAATGTGAAAATACAGCATTTTGAAGAATTACATAATCTCACATAAACAAAACTCTGCTGCTGTTTAACCTCTTCTCACAGAACATCAAACTTTCAGGGGAAAGAGTGAGATTTATCTCTGGCTGGCAAAGAGTCCTTACAGGAGGGGATGGTTATGCTTCACGAGGTCACAAATGTCCCGATGTCCTCAACCTAGCCATACAGATCAGTGCTGGGAATGCTTCACAGCAGTGATGGCCTGAAAACTCCTCTCCCGATCCATGGCTGCCATCATGAGGGCTTCCTGGAGACTGCAGGAAGCTGGCTGTGTAGGCGGCACCAGGGTCAAGGCTCTTCCAAGGTGACAATGCCAGGGACCTCAGTAAGACCCGCAGAATCATTTTCTGCTCCTGCAGTCTGACCATGGGCATATGACTGTATGTGCCTTTCACTGACTCCTTGACCCTTGAGGTCAAATCTACCTGAGAGACTTGTTCTGATTCCTTTCTTCTGGCGAGAGAAACAGCAAGACGCACTGTCTTACGGGGTCAAGATGATGTGCTATGGATGTTTTAAGGAATCCCAAACCCAAAGAGAGAGTCCCCAAACAACTAGGTCTCTCTCTCATGTCAGCCTTCTACCCTCATGAAGAGTTTTCAAGAGACACCTCCTTCCAATTATGGAATCTTCAGTCAGAGCTTTTCTCTGAAGAGAACAGAGTCATGTTGAAAAGGATGGCTGTCCAGGCTCTGCAGGAACTAAAAATCAAAGCAGAGGAAGGGGAAATCCCACATATCCCATTCTACTTTCAGTCAGCCAAGGGAAAACCCAGGCATGTTGCTGGTTGTGATACACCCTGATCTATCCTTGTGTAGTCAGAGAGGTGTGAGGTCTCTTCTGAGGCCTTGGCTGCAGATGAGGGAGCAGAGATGGCTGGGCTCAGGGCTCAGGTTGCTGGGTTGTGAGAAGTGAGGAAACCCCTTCCCCACACCACCCCAGGAGAGGGTCCTCAGACAATCCAAACTGACCTGGGTTGTCAACCCAGTACTCCTGAGAATTCTTACCTAAGAATCACTTTGTCCTCAGGGGACACCCAGTGCAAAGTCTGAGACTTTTTCTAATCCCCAGGTTTCAGGCAGACAGAGTGCGGAGGACCTAAGGTCAAGTGGGTCAAGGTGAGGACTGAGGGAGGGCCAAGGAAGCCCCGCTCCAAAGCAAATTTCCCAGAACATTCTGGAGAAGCCTCTGCTGCCTTCTCTGCCTATGTATTTGAAGAATTCTCAGGAAAGAAACCTCTTTCACTTCTCTGGTAACGGAAGAAATCAGAGCCTTCTGAGGTTCCTGATTCAGGTGGGAGAAACATCTGGGACCAGGCTCAGTGAGGTTAAGGTGAGGGGTTGTGGACAACCAAGGAAATTGCTCTCTAAGTAGAAGAAATACAGAGGATCCAGATTGGCCTCGGTTATCAGAATTGCACCACACTGTGGGAGATTTAGAATGAATCCCTCCCCCTTGCCAGCAACAGGGGTCCAGGCAGTCACAGCCTTGTCCTCAGGACTGTGCTTGTGTGAGGAGATGAGACAGGGGTTGGACTCAGGTCATAGGTCAAGGCTCAGTTAGAACCTGGTCATTTTCCTGTTTCAGGGGCAGAAAAGACAACCTGGGTTCAGTTGTCAGCTGCATGCTCTGTGGAAGGAGGAAGCCCCACAGCAGACAGTGGGTCCCTAAATAATAATCCAGCTCTGCCTCTTTTCACAGCCCTGCACCACACAGTGCGGAGCAAACACATCCCCCAGGTCTACCCCAGGGGACCCGGAGGGCGAGAGTCTGCTTGTGAGGTCCAGCCTGCAAGTATGGGGAGCACAGAGGCCTTGACCCTTTTAGAGGTCTTGGGGAGATGCTGTGGGGAATGAAAAAGTTGCTCCCCAGAGAGAGAGAGAGATAGAGAGAGGGAGAGAGAGATCTCCAATAACTCAGAAATGGCTCTGTGCCTGGCCCCATACATTTCTGTGATGCATAGGCTACCATGCCAGGCTAGATGGACCCCTGGAACAGCATGCAGTCACCAGGAGGAGGGCAGAAGTTTTCATGCATGCATCAGGTTTCCTGACATCAGGTGGTCAAGGTGTACTACCTACAGTGGTAGGAAGACAGATGCTCTAACATCTTCCTTAAAGAATGAACTGATTTTGGCCAAGAGAGGACCAGACTGGATATTGAGCCTGATGCACTGGATTTAGGGAAAATTCTTGTAGTTCTAAGTGTCTTCTACACTCTGAGATGTGATAGTTGGTGAAGCTTAAATCATTTGTTGATAAACCCAAATCAAAGGAAGATTAGAGAGGGCCCAAAGACATGGAATTACAGCCAGTCCTATAGAAATACTGCCTGGTGCCACTCTTGTTCTGTGGAAACCCAATGCCACACAACCTGATGGACTCTCAAATCTTGACCACTACTTTGGATTTTTCTCTCTGAGCAGCCAATGAGCTACCAGGCATTACCAGCCATCTCGCCCTGGACATCCCACACACAGGATTTGTCCCAATGTGCCAAGATAAACACACAGACTATCTTCCTCTCAACCTTGGCCTCTTATTCTCCCTCAGTTTAAGAAATGGAAACACTGACTCATATTAACACGCTACATACAAACTCATGAGTGATTGCTTATGAATGTTTGTGCGAGTCAAATTTTATTTACATTCAGATAAGCTTACTGTTCTGGTGTACAGTCTGGTGAGTTTTGATATTGAACAATCACCACTACCACAGCCAAGACGAACTGCTTCTCCAAGTACAGTGTTTTCCTGATACCTCTTGTAGCCAAGGTTTCCTCCCACCCACTACATAGCAGCTGGATCAGCTTGGCATCCTCACCACTTCTCCGCTTCCATGAGGTCACAGGAGTGAAAGCGCAGAGTATATGGCCTTTGCAGAGCGCTGCCTTCCCTCAGCCTGATCCACTGCTGATGTAACCATATTGCTGTGCGTATCAGCAGTTTCTTCTTCATGTTTCCCATTTACGTTCCATTGGATGGGAGGGGCATAATTTCTCCATTTCTCATCCAAGCATTTTAAAGCATTCTTCCAACATATGCCGTCACAGGTCATGTATGCAGGCCTCACTGCAGATGCCCCAGTTCCCTGCCCCAGGAAACACGAGCCCCTGGTGTC
Organism: Hydrochoerus hydrochaeris; assembly: GCA_004027455.1. Taxonomy (NCBI): domain Eukaryota; kingdom Metazoa; phylum Chordata; class Mammalia; order Rodentia; family Hydrochaeridae; genus Hydrochoerus; species Hydrochoerus hydrochaeris. The sequence continues at coordinate 69,710 of PVLA01002562.1, read as the reverse complement.
CACACCAGTGCTCTCTCCTATTTTGATGTTTACAATTTGGTTGCTTGTGCGTATTCTCTAGGTTTTACTCTCTCTCTCTATTCTATTGTTATTGAAGGTTAATTCAGGAAGCATAAGGCAGTCGTCAAACCTATTTGTCATTTTAGCCTCTACAGGTAAGGAATTTATAAGGAATTTAAGCAAAAGTGAGAGTTTTAACACATCCTGCTGCTTTTCAATGTATATGACACACTGCTCTATTTGTATCAAAATCATCCTTTTGCCTGAATCTCTCAGTAGGGTTTTACAGTTGTCTTTCAAAATACATAATTTTGTTAGACTTCTTTTTAGTGATTTCTGTGAGATTGATCTGGTGTAAACTAAAACTTTCAACTTTGTGCAAAATATAGTTGCCGGAACGAGTGGCCAATATTTTAAGTGAAATGCATCAGGTGTCATAAGGGCGGCTTCTGCACGTTCGCTCTGATATGTGGAAGCTGGATGTGGGACCTACTTACTGCACCTCACTGAGTTAGAGAGACAGGAGGGCATATTGTGAGGTTCAGGATTCAGGGGAGAGAAAGCAGGTGGGGTTGTGGGGGAGGGTAGCGATGTCCCCCTCAAGGGTCCCCAAACTACCTGATCCTCCTCTCTTGTCAACTCTGGGCCATATAAGGGTCTGTTTTTAGAACGAACTTCAGCCTCAGGGGACAGTGTGAAGTAGAGCTTTGGACAGTGGGGAGCAGAATCAGTTCCACAGAAGACCTGGAGCACAGGCTCTGCCAGGAACCAAAGTAATGATCCCTAGTGAGGATGTGTGGGCCTGGAGAAATCCTTTCCTTCCCTGCTGTCAGCTCTGGGAGTCCCTGTTTATGTTGCCTGATGTGACATCTGCTCACTCCCTCCTCTTTGGTTCAGAGCAACAGTACATTCTGTTCTGAGTTGTGTGCTTCAGGTGATAGAGAGGTAAGGGCTGTGCTCATTTAGGGGTAACACTGGGGGGGGAGTGAGGAAGCCCCACCCCAGAAAGAGAGAGACCTGGAACCATCCAGATTTTCCCTGTCTTTAGCCCTACATTGCAGGGAAGAAATCTCTGGTTTTGCCTTAGGGAATCCACAACATAGAGTAAAACCATTGTGCTGAGTGCCCACTTCAGGAGAGAGGAGTGAGGCAGACCTGGGTTCAGTGAGATCAAATTGAAAGCTATGATAAGAACATCCACCCCCTCCAGCAAGTGAGGGCCAAAGATCTGAGCATGTCTTGTGAGTTTGACTGTATGCGATATAGCAAATAAGGGGGATTTTCTTCTGCCATCTCTTTGAGGGCAAATATTTTTATCTCTGTTTTGCTCTGTTTTAATCAATGGTATTGCTCTATTCAATATTCTGTTCTTGTAATTTCAGTATTTCCTTCGATATTGCTCTGCCTGATTGAAGGAACAAATGTTGTGAAGAAAACCAGATGTGCTATTGTGCCTATTGCTGTTGTCCCGGTGGCCTGCTGTGAGGTTCTGTGCCAATTTCACTGCACTGCCTCAGTTGGCTATGTCCTGTCTTGTTCTGCTATATTTTACTACCTTCAAAATAAATAAAAAAATGATAATAAATAAGAAAAAATTTTAAAAAGTAAATGAAAACAACAACAAAACAGATCAGCAAGGTATTGAGCAACCAGAAACATGATATAACTAAACAGATAATGGACTTAAAAAGCAAAAGGAGGAAAAGCAGGTGCCCTAAAGGATATAACTGCATGTATATTTAAGGGGATAGGAATGATAATTATGTTGCTGAGTTTTTGTTGGATCAGAGAACAGAGCTGTTTGCAGCCTCACTGTCCACTTTGTATGCTTTGATTTTTTTTTCATTTTTTTATTTAAAGAGAAAAAAACAGGAAAAAGGTAGAAATATTACAGAATTTCAAGAAAAGAAGATAAATAGTAAGAAATCACTAGTTGATACATTACACATTGTTCTTTTAGAAATAGTTATTCAAGTTACAGGATTAAAGCACACAAAGTAGGCACTAAAGCAGTGAGAGTGCAAACAGATCTG
>PVLA01002562.1:0-67577 GCA_004027455.1 Hydrochoerus hydrochaeris | reverse complement strand
CACACCTAAACATACATGCAGCTATATATTTTATATGTATGTTTTGATTTTGTAACTTGAACAACTACATCCAGGAAGACAATATGTAATATATTAACTAGTGATTTCTTATTGTTCATTTTTTTTGAAATTCTGTATTGTTTCTACCTTTTTTCTGTTTTGCTTTATTTTCCCCTCTCTTTAAATAAAATTTAAAAAAGAAAGCTGTGATAAGACTGAGAAAGCCCCACCTCAGAGAGAGGGTCTCAGAACATTCTAGAAATGGATCTGTTGCCCCCTGCAACAGGAAGTGAAAAATTCTCAGGAGACTGCCACCTTCGGCCTCCTTGAGCCCTGAAAGTATATCAGAGCCTTTTTCAGAGAATTGAGCATTAGATAAGGAGAGCACAAAGAACTTAGGATAAGTTAGTACAAAGTGAGGGGCTGTTGGTGGTACTGAGGAATCCTAACCCCAGTGAGAAGATCTCAAAATGATCTAAAAAAAAAACCTCTCTATTGGACCTAAACCTCAGAGTGCAGAATTCTCAGGAATGTGCCCCTGTTCTTCTCAATAGGAACTGAGAGTCAGAGTTTTTATCTAAAGACTGTGACTCAGTTGGAAGGAGCAAAAGATCTGAGATCAGGAAGGTCAAGAGGGTCCTGCATCAGGGGAAAAATGTCTCAGGGGAGCAACCCTTTCCCTCCGGGCACCAGGAGAAGAGATTCAGGACTTAGTTCTCTGTTTAGAGAGGACCTGGGCTAAGTTAGGTCAAGAGGAGGCCCTGAGGGCACAGTGAGGAAGCCCCAAGCCAGGCACAGGGTCCATAAACAACCCAGATCTGCCTCTGTTACAGCCCAGCATCCTGGAGGGAAGAATTTTCAGGCCATGATGGCTTTTTGCATCAGGGCACCAGGAGAGGAGAGAGAGAGCCTTGCTTTGAGACCTGGGCTTCTTAACTAGCATGTAGAGAGGACAGGGCTTACTTCGGTCACAGTGAGAGGTTGAGAAGTCACTGTGATAAGGCTATGGGAAACTCAGCTCACATATAGTTTCCCCCCATATGAAGATTTCCCTGTGCTGTACTCACAGAGATATGACATACACCATACAGGAGCAGATATGATACAATGAGCTCCTTGTCATGTCTGCTACAGGTGACCTGAGAGTCTGAGCCTGGTTCTGAGGTCTGCTCTTCAAGTTGGCTGAGAAGAAAGGACTTGAGATTTCTTAGATTAAATTCAGGGGCTGGTGGCCAGAGAGAACGGCCCAGAAAAGTCTGACAGTCTGAAAATAACCCACATCTGCCTGTGTTCGAAGCCATGCACCTTGAAGTGGAGAATTCTCAGGTGAGTACCCACTTTTGCCTGAGGATACCCCCAGAATTCAGAACCTGGTTGTGAGGCCCTCGTTTAAGGCAGAAGTAGCAGAGAGGACTTGGGATCAGTTAGGTCAGGTTGATGAGCAGTGGGGGAAGTGTAGAAGTCCTGAACCAGGATGCAGGTCCCCAAGTAATCCATATCTGCCTGTGTTGTCAACCCTGTACCTGAGGACACTCTTTCCAGGGCACTCCACTTCCTCTGCACATGCCCATGGTGACCTTTCTGCCTTAAAAATGCCCAAGTGTCAGACACTTTGTCCAAAGGGGAGCACAGTGGAGTTGACATAGGACACAGGGACCTGGCATTTGGAGATATAGGTGAGGTCTAATGGAAGACTAGGGGCCTAGAGGCAGCTCCTTTTAGAACTTCCTGTCAGCTCTGTGAAGGTACATGTGAAACAAGCACAGACAGCTGCCTCTGGCATCAAAGAGGTGGGACCACTTTCTGCTGTCTGTCATTCATGTGAGGAGAGCAGAAGGAACCTGTTCCCACTCCAGATGAGCTCCTGGAGGAGGTAAGAAAACCCAGGCCAGCAAGACTGTCTCTGAACAATCCAGAGCCATCTCTGTGATACATGCTGGACCCCACAGGGTCAGGCTTGTAAGTATGAGTCCTCTCAATTCTTTGTCCTTGATAAGAAAAGGCACACACAGGATTGAGACTGCCAGGAAACCGGGTCAGGACCCACAGGGAGGAATGAGGAGATCCACCTCACCTCACTAATGGAGCTTTATGGGAGACTATTTTGCCCCAGTTATCAGGCCTGGCATACTCTGAGCATGGTGCCTGGCTGTGTGATCTCCCTCTATGGGTGAAGCCCTAAGGATGTTCACCGAGGAGGGTGGCTGAAACTGCTGAACAGAGGGGACCCCAGAGAAGCCTGCCCCTGCTCTTAGTCCAGGAAATCCCAGTGTAGGGTTATCAGGCAGGGGATTCCTGACTTCTTCAACAGGATCTAAGGGTATCTGAGGACCTTTGAAGAAGGAGCAATGTCTCAATTTGAAGGAGGACACAGGCCCTGGCCCGGTTAAGATGAGAAATGACGTAGGACTGCAGGGCTCAGGGCACATGACAGATGGGACCCGACTTGTGAATTCTTTCCATATGAGTAGAGTCCTGCATTCCTACCTGGAATCTGAGGGAGGACCTAGGTCAGAGACTTACAGGGACATTCAAGGGATACTGAACTGGTTGCTGGATCAGAAAGTGACCTACCAGTCACCATCCCTGCGGGATATGGTGCACCTTTACTCCTGGCTGCTGGTGTCAGAGAGATGAGGGCCTTGTTCTGAGCCATGTGGCCTCAGGTCAGCAGATCCAAGACATGGGAAGGCTGGCCCTGCTGGAAGGCTGGGGTGGCCTCAGGCAGAGCCGTGGAAAAGTGTCATCCTGTCCCATACCTCCAACTCTGCTGTGCGAGGGAGATGGTGGACTTGATCTGCCACCTGCATCTATAGGACAGCAGCAGAGAAATGTGACTAGCTGGACCTGCACCATGTGACAGAGTCCCCCTGGACTCTGCTCCTCTGTCAGTCTGGGGAAACGCTTACAGAAGTGTTGACATGTGCTGCATTTTTGTCTCCCTGGTCTCCTAGGGGTGGGCCTTGCTGTGAGGATCTTCACGGGCCACAGAAGGAGACACATCCTGTCTGGAAAGGGAGCAGACCAGAATCTCCTGGGAATAAAGGAGAGAAACCTGGGTGAGCACTGATGGTGGTTTCTACTGTAATTAATTATTACATTCATTGTGATTGAACATGAAGTATGTTCAATCATTTTTGTGTTTTTACTCTGTCCTCCACCTTCACTGTATCTCTTCAAAAACTGTATGTATGCATATGTTCATATGTAGGGATCATACACATATTGAGTATATGATCATAACCCGCCTTGTAGAAACTTGGTGCATATGGGAACATTGCAATTTCCCAGCTTTTTCTCTGTCTCTCACCTATTCCCATTGCTTTCAATCTCTTATTTTCCTAGTATATGCTATAGATATTTCTCAGTATTTCTACTTATCTATATTTGCCTTTAGTCTTTATAATTTGGTTTTCTCATGTAAGAGAAACCATTCAATATTTAAACTGGTGTATCTGATTTAGTTCACTTAATGTTACGATGATCAGGTACACACATTTTCCTACAAATGACTCAAATTCATAGTCTGTATGGGAAAGTGGTACTCCATTATGCACAAATGCCACATTTTCTCTATCCATTCGTTTGTTAATGGACACATAGGACCCTTCCAAAATTTAATTATTGTGGATGTTGCTGCTATATACATGGTTAAGCATGTGTCAACATAATTTTATGTCTTTATTTCTCTCAGGAAAAAAATCCTAGAAGGGAAATATCTCAGTGGAACGTAATTTCCAGTGGCAATTTTTCTAAATAACCTCCATTCTGATTTCCATACAAACAGTACTAGTTTATACTCCCACCAGTAATAAAGAGGTATTCCTTTTTACCTACAGCCTTACCAGCATTTGATAGCGTGATTTCTTGAAGATAATTACTCTTCCTGTCATGAGATAAAAACTCAATGTTTTTACTGAATGGCCAGCAATGTTGAACATTTTTTATGTATTCACTGTCTATAGTTGCTTTTTCCTCTAAGAAGTGCCATTCTGTTTATAAATTTATGCCTTGATTGGATCTTTTAATAGTGAGAGCCTATTTTTTGAGTTTTGTATATTCTAAATATTCCATATCTATTGGGCCGGAGATTTAGCTCAATGGTATAAGCACCTGCATTACAAGTGCACTGTCGTGAGTTTGATCCCCGGGGAAAAAAAAGTCCATACCTATTGCCTGTGGTATCCCATTCTGTAGACTACCTCTTCCCAAGGTTGTTTTCTTTTATTTACTGTGCAGAAAATTTTTAATTTGACATAATCCCATGTGTTGATTCTTGCTATTATTTTTTCTTGCTGTTATTTCCTGTGCACCTGGAGTTCTGTTCATAAAGACCTTGCCTAAGCCTATGCCTACCAGTTTTTCCTATTTTGATTTTGGAAGATTTTTTTCTGCTTTAATACTTAGAACTTTGATGCATTTTGATTTTAGTTTAGCTCATAGGTCAAGGTTCAGTCTTTGGCATATGAATAGCGAATTCTCCCAGCCCCATTTGTCAAAGAGGCCCTCTTCCCTTCAACAAAAGTATTTGGCCCCTTGTCCAAGATAAGGTAGCTGAGGAAACTTGCTATTGTTTCTTTAACTTGTGTTCTGTTCTACTCATGCAGAAGTCTCTTTGTTTCCAGTAGCGTGTTGTTTTTATTACTGTAGGTTTATACTTTAACTTGATGTCTGGGTTGTGGTGCTTCATGCCTTACATTTGTTGCCTGGGATTGTTTTTGTTATTCTAAGTATCTAAAATAACCTATTAATTGTAGGAGTGTGTGTGTGTGTGTGTGTGTGTGGTGCTGGGGATCAAACCTGGAGTCTTTCATATGGTAGGCAAGTATCCTACCTCTGAGCTATATCCCCAGAACCCTGTGTGATTGTTTTGTAAAGTTCTGTGAGGAAAGCCACTGTTATTTGAATTGGGATTGCATTAAATTTGTATGCTAATAATTTTGGAAATATCACCAAAATGAGTACATTCATTCTGCCTAAGAACAGGATATCTTTCCATTTTATGGTATTCTCTTCAAACTCCTTTTTTCAGAATATCGTAGGTCTCATAGTATATAGGTCTTTCACTTCCTTGATCAAATTAACTATTTCATTTTTCTTGATGCTACTGTAAAAATTATTGTTAACCTCATTTCATTCTTGATGAGTTTATTACTGGTGTACAGAAATACTACTGATTTCAAGGTGCTGATTTTTAACCTGCTACACTACTAAATTTGGTTATTTTTTCTGGGGCACTTTTGGTTATTTTTTTCTGGGACACTTTTGGTGGAATTTTTTCAGTGTTGCGTCACACCCTTTTGAGGGCTGTGTCATTTCCAAATAATGACAATTTATTTCTTATTTCCTAAATGTATGTCTTAATTTCTTTCTCTTACCAGCCTTCTAATGTGTTGAGATTTTCATCAAACAGTAATAGTGATGGTGGACATCCATTATTTTTTCCTGATTTTAGAGGAAAAGCATTTCACTTCTCTCCATTTAACATAGGTTTGGCCATTGCATTGTCACTGGTGTCTTTTAAATGACTGAAATGAAATTATTCAATACTTATTTTCTGCAGAATCTCATCATAAATGGATATTGGATTTTGTCAACTATTTGCATCTATTGAAACAATCATGAATTTTTGTACTTTCTTCTATTTATGCATTGCATCATATATATTTTTTTAATTTGGGCATGTTGAACCATCCTTGCATCCCAGGAATGAATACTACTTCTTCATGATGTATGATCTTTTTGACAATTTGTTGTGTTAGGTTGTCCATCATCTTATGAAGGATTGTGCATCTATGGCTATGAAGATGATTGGACCATATTTCTCTTTTTCGTTGGGATTTCTTTATGCTTTGGGGATCATGGTAATGCTTTCTTCCTGAAATGACATGGGAAATCTTGCTTCTCGTTCAATTTCATCAAGAAGTTTTATTAATGCTGGCTAGTAGTATATCTTTTCCCAAGTACTTAGAGAATTTGACAGTGAATCTTATTTAATAAATTCTTCAAATTTATTCCCTGATATTTTATTATTTGCAATTTTTATACCTCATTTCATCTTTGAAATTTCATATATATATATATATATATATATATATATATATGTATACATTTCTTCTGAATGCTCTGCTTTATTAGCTTCTTAATGTATATATGAGTGATCTTCAGGATTTGCACCAAGTCCATTGTGATTGTACCTTTAACATTTCTAATTACTTAGATTTTGGTCTATATTTTCATTGTTTTGTTAAGAATGTGTAGGAGTTTAAAGGTTTGTTTATCCTTCAAGTTAGTTGTTGAACTAACTTCAATTTATTCATACTTTGCATTGTTTTAGTATCTGTAAGAGCTCAAATAATGCCTAGCTTTTCAAATCCAGAGCAACTCAGACTAGGTTTGATCACTGGCTACCAGTGCAAAGCCTATGCCCTTCCCAACTGAGCTGAAAACCCTCAGAGGTTCTGTTTCTAGTCTTCTCCCTGTCCAAGACTGTTACATGACAATGTCTCTCACACAGTCACTGTGGGAGAGTAACACTGGAAACCCTAAATTGAAGCTGACCTCTGGTTGTTCTGAGGCCCAGTTTCAAATACTCAACACTTTCCTGGAATGGAACCCAAGCCTGTGCACTCTCTAAAGATATGGCTGGAACCTGCACAGAGGTCAATTCCCCACTGTTTCCTTTATAAACATTCTTGGGAGTAGAACTCCACATTGTCCCTGAAGATCAGAACAAATACGGGTCCACTAAAACACAGCTTTTCCTCCCTGGTACCTCCTGAAGTCCCTAGGATTTACATTGGTTCTACAGTTTCAATGTCTTTTGCAAGAGCCAGGCACCAATGAAAAAGTCCAGACTGATTTGTTCCCTGCTCCACAATATAGTCTGTCTCTTCAAGGTCTCTGTTTATCATTGTTATTGTTTTGTTTTCTTTTTCTTTGCTATTTGTAATTAATACATGGGTGGATAGGCTGTTCAAAGCATATGGAAAGCCAGTTCTTTCAGCACCATTTATTAAAGAGATTTCCAGTGGATGTGTTGGGCTCTTTTTTAAAAAGCTACTTTTTAGGTAGCTGTGTGTGTTTACAGTTGTTTGTGCATCTTCTATTCTTTTCCATTGATCCTTGAGTCTGCTTATAGTGATACCATGGTGTTTTTATCAAAATAGATTTATAGTATAACTTCAATTTGGGAGCCTTTATGAAACCTGCCTTGACATGGCTGCTCCAATAGATCTCTTCTGCTTCCAAATGAATTTTGGGATTGTGTTCTCTAGTTCTGTGATTTGTTCTATGGGTATCTTGAATGGGATTGAATTTAATATTTTTAACAGTTCTGGAAGTATGGTCATTTTCACTACAATGGATCTGTGTATTCAAGAACAGGGGATAGCACTCCATTGTCTGATATTCTCTTTGATCTTCTTTTCACTGTACTGTAGTTTCAATAGATAGTTCTTTCATTTCCTTTGTAAGATTGCTAAGTATTTCAGATTTCTTGATTCTACTGTGAAAGATGTGTTTTCCCTAATTTCTTTGTCAGTAAGTTTACTATTCATGTAGGAAAGTTATCAATTTCCCAGTGCTGATTTTGTATACTACTATGCTCCTGAATTTGGATATTAACTCTAGGAGTATTTTGGTGGAGTGTTTGGGGTCTTTTATGTAGAGTATAATGTCATCAGCATTTAATAACATATTCCTTTCCCATCCATATTTGTTTTATTCTTTTTTCTTGTCTAATTGCTCTGCCTAATGTTTACAGAACTCTTTGTAGTTTACAAATTTGATGTTATAACTTTCAATAGTCCTTGCGATCTACTTTTTATTTGTCTTTGTTTTTCTCTTGCTCAGTTGCAGTTTTCCAGAGTCTGGATTCTGAATCTTAGAGAAATTGAATTGTGATTGCTCACCACTCTGCTATTTTTCATCACAGACTGTTTGAAGGTAACCTACACTCATAAAAAAGGGACCTCACAGTGCCTAGTTTTCCCTGTGGCCAGCCTGCAGTTCCCATGATGGTGACTGTATAGTAACTACTTTCAATACTACTATGTGGTTGTAGCTGGTAGAACTCACAGATGTGAGGACCTTTCTCCAAGAGCTGACTACAAGTCAGTAGAAGGTGCTATATATGGTTATCAAATAAAGGCACCAGGAGTTGAAAGACCAGAGGTATGAATCCTCCCTAAGGACTAAGTAACTCCATGTCAGAAACCACAGATGCCACAGCATCTTCCTGTTCCCTAGGTTAACCCTGGGAGCCTATAACTGGCATGCTCCCTTCCCCATTGTGTGGGAAGGGAGTTTTTGGGGAGAGAACTATATCTCCAAAGGTCAGATCAGTTCATCTCGGTAGCCATGAGATTAAGGAAGGGGAAGCACTGATTAGAAGAAGATGAAGAACTTCAGAAACACAGAGAACACCTTACTTATGTTCTCATTACCACGACACATTACATAATACTTGTAGTTTAAAGGAAGAAAAGTTTATTTGAGCTTACAATTTATAGACATTTCAGTCCCTAGTCAACCAGTTCTAATTCAGGGCAACAGAGTGAAAGGACCTGATGGGTAGAAAGCTGCTCATCTCAAGTCCTCCTGACAGCAGAGGGTGAAGAGAAGAGCCAGGAAGGAAGATAACCTGCCACGCCATGCGCATCTCTTTGGAAAAGACCTCACTTCAATGAGACCAAGAAAGACAGATTTGAGCCCCATAATCCAATTGCATCCCAAATGTCCTGCCTATGATCCCTATAGACTTTGGGGGGAAATCTGCACTTAAAGCATTATAGGGGTCCTGGCTCACAGGAGAGATGGGCACAGGTTTTGGTGTCAGCACAGAAATCCTCATGTAGGGGCAATGAGATGGGAGGCTACTCAGTTCTTTCAAGAATCCTGGAGTTCTTACGGAGACAAAGGACTGTCTGAGATAGTGCCTAGGGGTTGGCACAGGTAACTCCATCCAATAAAGAGACACACAGGTGTCCCAGAGTCTGTCAAGAGTCAAGATGAAGGTCCTAAGGGAGGACGTGGGGTATTCGTGACCTTGACACAGATAGGTTATAGTCCTTGACATTGGACCTGTGCTCGCTATCATCCAAGGAAGTCTGGGCAGGAGTGTCAGGCCGAGGCTCCGCTCTTAGTTCAGTATCATTGGTCTCAGTGTGTAAAGGCCTTCGTACAAGGGGACTGTGATAGCAGACAACAGATGTGGGATAGCAGGGTCTATCAAGTGTCCATGTGAGTTAGAGGGAACCCACTGCCCTGGACACAGGGTACGCTAGCCTCAACCTGTCCCTTTTGTCAACTGTAGTGCGAATCAGGGAACATAGACAGAGTGGCTTTCCTCCACTTCCTCTTTGAGTGTCTCACAGTGATATTGATGTGGTTTAAACTAGGGGGCTCCATGTCATTGCAGGTGGAGTCCTACATGTAAACATTTATTAAGATAAAGATGGAACAGTTTTGCTCTCCTACGGGAAATGAACTTCAATAATTTTTTCTATCTCCAGTTATTGTCCCCAGCAGCTCTGTACAGATGTGAGTCCCCTCACAGACTTTTGTTCCCTCTCAGAGAAAGAGACTTTTGTTTTTATCAGTTTGTCTCATACTAGCAGAGAGCTGGCATCCAACTGGTGCTCAAAAACCATTCAGGGTCCCGAGTGAGCGGAGAAGGGATGATTCACCTAGAAGAGTGTCCAGCGCCCCCCTCTTGTGAGGGTTGTTACGCAGAGACTGCACTTGTGGTCTGCAGCCTGAGGGCCTCCATGCCTCCTACGGAACCTCCAGGAACCAGGCTTTTAAGGTTTTTGTTTGAGGCAGTGTCATCAGGTGACAAAACAAACAAATACCAGGAGTCACAGCCCAGTACATATCATGAAGTATACCTAGGGTTCCAACTGTGTCAGAACAAGGGAACATCATGGTACACAGGATCCATAGTCTGTACTTTCTTCCCTCAGATTCAAATGCAGCCTTAGAAACAGCCTCAGATCATTTCCTGGGATCATGGGAACAGGGCTGGTAAGATTAGGTTGGTTAGGGTTTTACAGAAAACTGTAAAACCCTAAAACATGCCCCAAAGTAATGATGTATAATAAACCTTCATGGGAGGCAACCAGTATATTGCTCAGCTGAAAACACTAATTGTTTCTCTCTCTTCTCCAAGCATCTGAGTCCTAAACAGCAAATTCTTGCTGTCCACATAGAACATCACGATGCCTCACGGTCAGAGAAGTCAAGACAGCAAACCGGAGGAAGACCATCCTGGCCAAAGTAGTGCACAGGTTCTCATGGATGAGCAGCATCTCACAGATGAGGAGGAAGCAAAAGCCACTGTTTCCTCTATATCTTCCTCCTCCTGTACTTTAGTTGGGGCCACATCAAGAGAGGAGCCTGAGCCTGAGACACCAAATTATCCTCAGAGTTCTGAGAGCGCCTGCTGGTTTCCCGCATCCATGGATTCCAGTCAAAGCAGTCAATCCAATGAGGACTCCAACATGGAAGAAGTAGAGGATCCAAGTCCCTTGCAGGAGATGAACGTCCCTCAGATCCTACGCAGTGTCCTCCTAAATGACAAGTTATATAAGCTGGTGCCCCTACTGTTCTGCAAGTATCGAAAGAAGGAGCAGGTCACCATGGAAGAAATGCTGCGCGTGGTGGATGAAGATTTCCGTGAGCAATTCTTTCTGATCTTCAGGGATTTCTGTGAGTGCATGCGTGTGGGCTTAGGCATTGATGTGAGTGAAGCGGATTCCCCTGGCCACACATATGAGCTTGTCCCTTTCATGGGCCTCACTTACAGTGGAATAATGGAAGAAGGTGACCAAGTCATTGCCAAAGTCGATCTCTTGATACTCATCCTGAGTGTCATTTTCATAAAGGGCAATCAAATCAGTGAGGAGGAACTAAAGAAACAAGTACAAAGATGGGAGATACTAGCTGAGACAGAACACATTGTTATTGGGGATCCCTGGAAATTTGTCACTGAGGATTTGGTACAGGAACAGTACCTAGAGTATCGACAGATTCCTGACAGTGATCCTGCTCACTATGAGTTTCTCTGGGGTCCCAGGGCCCATGCTGAAACCACCAAGATGAAAATCTTAGAGCACATGGCCAAGCTTAATAGGATGGAACCCAAGTTTTACTCACATCTGTATGTGGAGGCTGTGAAAGAAGAAGCAAGTATGTTTAGGGCCTCTGAGGGGCAAGATGCATGAGAGGGAAAGGAAGTGTTGCACAACTGCTTCACCCCATGTGAAATGAGGTCCGTTCTCAGTCATATTTCTCCAAAGCAGGTAGATTTCTAAGTAGTAAAGGGCTGGGACTGGGCTAAAATATCATGCTTGCCATCTTGATGCCTGTTCTGTTTGGGCTACTAGGACATTGATGCGTGTTTTCATTATGAGTTTCTCAGTCTCGTTCCTTTCTTGAGAGATTAAAATAACTTATACATGTTATTTGGAGAAATATATTGATCTCATGTGTATTTTTAGTTTGTGATGTCAATGTTTCATTGCGTTTTCTGTTGCCAATGCCACTTTGTGTGATATTGCTGAAAAAATAGGTTTTGTTTTTTCCATTTCAAGTATAAGAGTCTTTCCTCTTTTGACAAGCAAATCAGAAAACCATTCAATTTGTTTATGAGAACAAGAGTGTAAAAGGAATTCTCTTGGAAATGCATATGTTTGCATCAGGTTAGATGGAGCAGAGAAACAGACATAAGAATGAAAACCAATTCTAGTGGTTATGGATTAAAAACTGGTGGTCAATTTAACGCCAGCTGGATCACATCAGCATGGTGCTGAGTGTAGATGTTTCACCTGGGGAAAGTTGCCAGCATAAATAGAGATGTGGGGAAGGAGAAGCTATCATGTTAGTGCATTGAGGCGTTGGTGCATTAATGCGTTGAAGCATTGTAGATTCTCCTACGTGTTGCCACTTGAGCTGTTGGTTCTCCTGGAGAAGCTCTGGTCCTCATATCGAACATTGCTTCCTGGCTCCAGAGAGGAAGACATGTGCTGTTCGGTCTCCAAGACGAACTCGTCACATTGGCTTCCTGGCATGTACTCAACCGTGTTTGTCGTCAGAGGAGCTCAGGGCCTCTGTGTCGCTGAGGATGGCTGTGGTGCTTTTCAGGACAGCCCTGGTTTTTGTCGTGAGTGTGACTTCTTGGCTCCAGTGTAGAACCCTCAACCTATCAGTACAACTCCTTCACCCCACTGGCATAGACTTTCTGGCTTCCACTGCTGACCTTTCGGCCTTCCCAGCACGGATCCATAAAAGAGACTGGCATGAGTCCTTCTTGTGGGCTCAAGACCTCAAGTTGGACTCGTGGGAGGCATTGTCGTGAGCTCTGGGTCTTCATCTGTACTCATGTGGGACATTGCTGTGGGATTTAGGCCCTTTACTAAGTATTCTGTTTTTAGCATTGTAAAGATTGAGATAGATTTAGATAGATTTCCTGCATTTTCTTGTGTAACCCTGGGTGACCATCATAAAAATATTATAAATTCCGTGTCCTGATTCGAATTGTTCTCTGCACAACCCATGACTACAACATTTTCTTGTTTCTTTTTTCCTGTTTATCTACACTATTAAAATATATTTACAGTATTCTTGAATGTTTGTTTTCTTCTATTTTATTAGAGAAATTATCGTCAATGAAGAAACCCATGTGTTTACTGGCACATTGGCCCCAAACCTCCATTGTACGTGTGCCCTTTGGAAGGCCCTATGTCTCTGATGGAGATGTGAGTACCCCAGACTGAGCAAGATCAAACCCATCCCATAGGGCAGTAGAGTCCAGGAATACCATCAATATCAGGCGATAGAAAATTGTCCTCAAGGAAGTAGGACCATGAAATCAGCATTGAGGGGGTGGACTCTAGCAGAGAGCAGCCATGAGTGAGTGCTGAGATATGAAATTTGGAAAGTTGGGGGTCACTCTAGTTCCATCTGTGGGAATTGATTTAATGCAGCTGCAATGTGACCAGAGCCAGACACTCAGATGAGACACTGAAATGAGACACTGCTCATCCTAAGAGGATGGACGACTACTGTGAGCAGCATCTTTACATTATGGATGAAGTTGAGAGGAAACTTCACCTGGAAGGGCTATTAGAAATGTGAACTTATGCAGAGCACAAACCAGGGGACTTACCCCCAGCTTTTTCAAGTGTTTCCTGAGAACTAAGGGTGAATGAAGGCCCTGAAGTACCTGACCAGGTACTTTGATGTTGTTATGGTTTGTATCTGGATGTATCCCCAAAGCCATGTAGTCACAGATGCAAGTTTCTAGTTTGTGATTAAATCATGATCCAAAGCTGGGATTATGGGTGTGAGTACTACACCTGCCCTTGGGTGGGTACCCTACATGTAATGTAAGGTAAGGAAAGAAGCTTGCTCTTTCCCTCCTACCCTTTTGCTCTTGTTGCTTTTGCTGTCTACTGCCACCATGAATGTTTTCCCCTCAGTCACGCCACCCTGCCTTGGAGACAGCTGGATATGAACTGAAACTGCCACAAGCTGTGAGCTAAATAAACTTTTGCTGCCTTCAGTTTTGGCATTGAGTATATTGTCTCAGCAATGGGAGAAAAGTAACCAAGAAACCTGTCAGAAATTCTGCTGTGTGGTTTAATACATTTCTTACACTCCAGTGGTACCACAACCAACAGTGTGTGTCACACTGATTTTGTACATCACTAACCTGAGGCCTACTGGGCGCAGAAACTTCTCAAGATCTCTGTGTAGTAAATGGTGAGGTCAGGACTGTCTTACTATGAGGTCACCTAGAGGCCACCCTGTTCCCATTCCTCCCGACTTGCACCCAGCTTTCATGAATTTACTTCTACACTCAGAGAAATAGAAAATAACCTCCAGAATGTAGAAAGACCCTGTGTAAAAAAACTGAACCAAGGACTGAATTAAGAATGTAAAACTTATTAGGTGAAGGCTGCACATTACTCCCAGGGGAATTTCTCAGAATCACCTGCCCTCAAGCACATCATGGAGAAGGCCCTGCCTGTCCCTTTGCTCACCCTGGAAACCTTCCAGTAGCAACAGCCTTTTCAACATAAATGTTAACTTTGGACTAGGATGTGTAGACCTCGTGCTATGTATCTGAGAAATAAAACCTACAACCTTTCCCTAATGGGTAATAATTAGTTTGACAAACAGATAATCTAATCCTTGTCTTGGCAGGTAAATAAAAAGTATTTTTAAGCCCATCTTGACATTTTTGTAGGATTTTATTGGACTGAGTTACTAGAAAAGGTCCATGGAATATGTATGTAGTGCATGAACTTATGTCCTTGGTCAAAATGATAAATGCTTGTTTATCTTAAAAATTAAAAATCACTTGTCTTTCTGTCTCTGGTCTGTATCCCCCCCCCCCGGATTTCAGTGTGCCGAATGTCACCAGTCCTGATGTTCAGATAAAGAAAGTCATGTGTGTGTTAGAAACTGCTCACAGGTGCGCAGACTGAGCACAATTCCAAAAACAGGAGAGAATTCTCAGTCTGCTATGATTGGAGGTTATTGTGAAGGGAAGAATAGACAGGTACTAACTATTGAAGAAGACCCTCTCCTGCTAATATTTATAGAATAATATAGAAATGAGACAGCTTCTGTTGTCTGAAACATCTGTCACTACTAGGAAGGCACTTGAAAAGCGTGGAGAATTTCTTTGCCTGAGTCACCTATCAGAGACTCTTCCTAGGCAAAAAGGGAATTTTACTATAACAAAACCAATTCGTTACTTTTAGTTGAGCATCTACTTTTTGACCACTTATGGTGACACTACAAGTTCCCACCAACACAGCACTTTTTCCTCACTTTTCTAGACACCGGCGCACTAGACTAGACTTGTCCTGAGGAAGGATCAGTAGGTGATCCCCTGCCACTACTAGTAGGCCTGTTGCTTATTTCTTATAGACAATCCTATAGGAAATACTGCAGGAGGCCTGGGTTACTCCTCATGCCCTGTCCACAGAGCACACAAGCCTATCAATTTGCATGACTAGGATGGTCAGACATGCATGTTTGCTTCCTTTAATGGGATCCACCTCCTTACTTTAAAGCCCCTGGATAGGAGCTTCACAGCAGACACAAACTGCAGTTTTTTCCCACACAAATCCCACACCCTTCAGGCTCCTTAGCACACCTGTCAGTCCCATGACAGCTGTGATGTCCTCCCCTGTGTGAATGGCAGGCAGTGGCCAAAATCCCCCCAACCCCTGCGGTGACTGAGGTTTCCTACTCCTATTGCTGTGTCCCATGGGCCTGCCCTCTCCTGGACCTGACCTCACTGTGCCCAGTTTGGAGCATCGTGTTCCCTTTGTCACTACTGCCACCTGCTCAGTCCAAGATCGGACCCGCTGATGGTAACAGGTAAACATTTCTATCTGAATTGTCCTGATAAGAATTAGTTCAGAAAGTGCTTTATACACAGTCCTGGAGGAGTTAATGTGTGTACACAACAGACACGTGGAATGAAAACTTTTGGTGGCATATGAGACCTGTTAAACCAGACCCAGTTTTAAAAGCTGAGGTGAGAGCAGGCATGCCACAGCCAGTGAGAGCAGAGCTAAGTGTTAATTTGAATAGACACTCCTAGGAAGAAGTTACACTGCTCATTTCATAGAAAAAAGTTCCTACCCTTTGAGGACTAGTCCTCATGGAATCTGGTTGACCTTTTCCTAAAGTAGTTCTCAGAAAAGATCGTATACATATACTACGACCTTTCTAGCTGTTAGGTCCTAAGCAGCAAGAGTGTCTACTGCATTTCCCGGCGTGCTCAGGCTCAGCCAGCACCTGTGCTCTTCTTGGAACCGGCGTGTGCCACTTTGCCTCAAATTGCCATATCACCTTGTGAAAGTGGATAAGGGCTACATAGTTGAGAGCAGAAGGGAGCGGAAGTACAGATGCCTCCAATCACCGTGCTGGTAAGGGCCTTGCGTGGTTCAGAACAGACTGTGGAGAAGCACAGAGAGATACTGCGGATCTCTGTCCCTTCCTCGTCACCTCCAGCAGTCCTCAGCACATCCTCCTGTAAAGCAGGCTCCAACCTCCTGGGACTGAGGGCCTCTGCACATTCTGTCACTGCCTTTGGGCTGAGGAGAGGACAGG
This sequence comes from Hydrochoerus hydrochaeris, assembly GCA_004027455.1. Lineage (NCBI taxonomy): Eukaryota > Metazoa > Chordata > Mammalia > Rodentia > Hydrochaeridae > Hydrochoerus > Hydrochoerus hydrochaeris. The sequence continues at coordinate 51,443 of PVLA01002562.1, read as the reverse complement.
GTGGGTATTCATTATCACCTCAGCAGAGAGAAGTGTGGACCAACTGATTATTTGTGAAAGAAAAACTCTTGATTTTATACTTTCATTTTGCATTCCCGCTCACAGTGGCTCACAGGGCGGTATGACTCTTCCTACCTGAGAGTTCTTAGCCCTAGCTCTCTAATCCCTTTCCAGGCTATGAAGGGAGATTTCAACCACTTACCAGAGAATCAGGTAGGGTATCCCCTAGACATTCAGAGGGATCACTGGGACATTCCCTTCTTCCTAGTGTGTAAGAATATCAAGGCCTTCACTTTAAGAAGAGATTCATTGACTCTGAGGGGATTGCAGCCCCTGTATGTGACTGCTAGATCCAAAACATAAGCACCAAAGCCCCACAGGCAAAGTTTGGGGAGGGTACCTGAGTCCACAGCATTTCTCTTGCACTTGTAAGATTTAGGTTTTGAGCTTCCCATTACTAACACTGAAAAAATAGGTGTCCAGTTGGGAGCTAAAACCTAAAGCTCACTAGAAGTCTCATTTTTTTCTACTGGTGGAAGTCTTTTTCTTGAAAAATGGGTATATTTCACCAGCATTTTCCAGTAGGGGACGCAGCCACCTCTTATTGCCATTTAGTACCGAAATGTGACTAGTGTTATTGTGAAACTACACTTAACTTTAGATAGTTCAAACTACAAATAGCTAAATCTTACTGGACAGCATAAGTGGAGTTCAGAATCTAAACCTGTGGGGCAGGAAGCACGAATGCCCATGGAAGCTAGAGGAAGTGATAAGAAATGGGGTCACTCTACTTTTCTGTTAATGAAATCTGAAGGAGAGTACCCTGCAAATTTGTGACCCATTTGCACTTGGAAATAGTTATTCCATTGCTTCAGAGCACCAGCAACCCCTATGTGATCCAGTATGAGACAGCACCTTTGCTTTACCTAGCGTGTGCCCACTGAGACCTGCCTTGCTCTATGTGGAATAGGGGATCAGCTGATCATATAAAATATCCCAAACTCATAAATCAAGATCCCTTGAAGGATTCTGTTTTTGGTGCCCAAAAATTACTACAAGTAAGGTAGTCAAAACCAAAATTGATATGGGTACAATTTGCAATGAAGTAGAATCTGCACCATCTGAGATATAATTATCCACACTTGACTGTTTTCTGCATGACGAATCCTGTCCTCTTGTGATTCAGCACTGGTCTTTGTCCCTGGCAGGTTAAACATGAGGCAATGGTGGCAGCTGGATAAGCCTTGATGGGATCCCATGCTGGTGACCTTATACAGAGCAAGCATCCCTTCCACCATGGCTACTCCACATGTTAAGCCATTGTGTAACACTGATGTCATCAGTGACAGAGGCTGGCAGTCAGGTAATACTCTCTTGACAGTTCAGTGTTTCTTCGTCATGGATTCTCTTGTATGTATTAGAATGAAATACAAATTCCTTCATATTTAGTCTATTTCTCATCAGGTCACCAGCATACCTTCTCCCTCAATTCCAATTATTTCAATATTCCATTATTTTTCCTTCTGGATCCTTGTGAAACTTTCCAATGCACATCCACGGCCTATAAATTTACATGTATTATGCCTCTGAGCCCGTTTCTTCTTACACATAAAACACATGACTTTTGCACTGTGTCAATGTCTCCTCCTGGAAGAATTTCTGCCCACCTAAATCATTATTGCCCTCAACGAGACAGAGGAGGCATCATTAGAAGAATCTGTTTGCAGCTTGCACACTAAAACTCCTGCCAACTGCTCTTCTATGGCTTACATTAGTCTCTTCCAAGGGCTCATGAGTTAAAGGCTTGGTGCGCAAGCTGTGGGCTCATTGAGACGCATAGAAACTTCAGAGACGGGAGCTACTGGGATGCCTTAGGTCACTGGAGGAGTGCCCTTGAAGGGGAGTGTGAGATGTCGGTCTCCTCCCTCTCCTTGGCTCCCAGCTGCCATGAGCAGAACAAGTCCACTCAGAACTTGCCCCTCTGTAATTTACTGCCGCAGCACAGGCACCCAGCTATGCCTTCTGACCCTGGACAGAAACCTTGGAAACTCTTAACGAAACTTTACCCATATTTCTTTTCTGTCCATCATTCAAAGAGATCTATTTGTTACAGCAACAATATACAAGGGAAACACGTTAGCATTTTTAATATATGATGCTGGGACAATTGTATATCCACATGCGGGTGAATGCATTGCTATTTGCTATCTTTAAAAAAGCATCCCAATATAAATGAAGCCCTGAAATCATAACAGAAATTATTGAACCAATGTCATAAAAGAGATGGGAAATGTTTCGGGGCATTGGAATTGCCAAATATTTTCTTGGACCTGACCTCCAAATACAGACCATGAAAGCTGTAATAGACAAATGAGCAAATACAGATAAAGTTAGTTTTTACCTTCCAAGCTTCCCATAGAGAGTCTCTCACAACGCATCAGTTACTCTTGATATTTTCTACCCCATTCCATTCCATTCCAACCTGCTGTCTGATTCCAGACAATGTTGAACTGTTTACTCAATTTTCTCTTTACTTTTATGGTAGAGATTTCGTGCATGGTACAAATAAGTAGATGTACAAAGTAAGGTTTCATAAATACCTTAGTTTATCCTCATACAAAGAGTATTTTTCTTGGGTATCCAGTGATTAAAGAGGGGGAACAGCGCACCACCCAAGCTTTTCAGGACATTAGTAGAGGAATTTGTAGATTTTCATACCCTGAGAGATGACATGCAAGCTTGGAGCGTGCAACTTCACTCAAGTGCTCTGGGTGGGAGGGGGAGGATTTCATAATCTCCAGCTTGAAGAAAATGAAGAGATCTGGGACAGGGATATAGCTCAGTGTCAAAGGGCTTGCCTGGCAAGCCAGAGATGAAGCGTTCCATTCCCAGTAACAAGGAAAAAAAAAAAAATCAGGATTTTGATCCATCACTGAATGTATTTATGCGCCCCCTAGTGGCCGTCAAAATTCATCATCCTTATCCCAGTGACCTGCTACCCACAATCCTCATTTCCAGTTTGTCTCTGGTGCTACATGAACTGGGAGCACATATGGTCTTTGCGTGAGCTCCATCCCTCCTTGCTAGCAAACCTGCTCTTCTAGAAGAAATGTCTTTATTCATAATGACCACTACCTGCGTGTGACAAGGTCTTCAAAAATTGTGCTCAAAATGTGTAGTTCTCCCATACAATGAAATAATTTCAACAAAAGGAAAGGAGCTATCAGGTGGTAGAAGGATTGCGTGCAATCCAAGTGAAGAAGTGAGTCTACATGGCTTATATACTGTGTGATTTCAGGTATGTAGCATCCTGAAAAGGGGAAACTGTAGAGAGGAGAAAAGGTCATCAGATGGTTTTGACAGTGGCAAGAGAAAGATGCACAGGTTAAGCATGGGAGATGTTAAGGAATTGTAATGATTACATGTGTTATCGTACTGGTGTGTTATGCACTTGTCAAAAGCCATAGAATCAATGACACAATGCAAAGTATGAATTTTAATCTAAGCAGTACATGTTAGTGAAAAATATTGTCAGTATGAAATCAGCTACATTTATTAACTGTATGATGTTAATTATACAGAAAAATTTGGCTACAAATCTGGGGATATAGAAAAACCATAATCACTGCTCAACTTTCTGTACTTTTCATTTTTTTCTAAAAATAATTTCTAGTGTTTAATGTGAAACAAAAAATGCAATCCCTATACAACCCAGCAAGTAGGCTCTTGTGTATTTGTACCGCAGAACCACCAATTTATGTGTACCATAAATCAGTGTGAGCATGGTTGGAGCAGCCTTGCTTGTAACAGAGAGTCACTGAAAGCAAACAGCTTTGATTACTTTAGATGAAATAAAGTTTTTAAAATATTCCTTGGAACTTAGTGGAAGCCTGCATCAGGGGTAAGCTGCCTGGAACCTCCCCTGTGGGCCCACCCTGCCACCAGGAACTTAACAGAAGCCTGCCTCAGGCATAAGCTGCCTGGAACCCTCCACCGTGGGGCCAGTCCTGTCAAAAGGACCATGGATAATATCTGATCATAGTGCACTGAAATTGGAAATGAATGGCAAAAGTAATTGCAAAACCTGCATAAATACACGTAAATTAAATAACAGCCTTTTGAACAACCAGTGGGCTACAGATGAAAATAAGAAGAAATAAAGCAATATCTACAATTCAATGAAAATATAGAAACAATATACTGTAATCTGTGGGATGCAATGAAAGCAGTCTTAAGAGGCAAATATATAGCAATAAACTGTCATATCAAGAAAACAGAACGAGCACAAATAAACAACCTAATGCTCCATCTCAAGCTTCTACAAAAAGAAGAGCAAGCTAAACCAAAAGCTCATGGAAGACAGGAAATTGTAAAGATTAGAGCAGAAATCAATGCAATTGAAAGTAAAAGAACAATACAAAGAATTAATGAATCAAAAAGCTGATTTTAATTAGAATCATATTTATAAATATCATATTGTGTCTCTAGTGTAAAAAGTAAATAAGAACTACAAGTGTAATAAAACCTTAATGTGTAACTGCTATTGTAAAAAAGAGAGGAAAAGAAAGTGCTGTAAGTGATATAACTGCATGTGTGTTTGAGTGTGTAAAATAGATGACCATATTGCTGAATCTTTGTTGGATCTTTGAGCAGAACTGTTTGTAGTCTGACTGTTTGAATGTTTACTATGTACCCTTTAACTTTGTAACTTGAACAACTACATCCAGGATGACAGTATGTAATTTATAAACTACTGATTTCTTGGTGGGGTTTTTCTCATTTTCCTTTTTTTTTCTTTCTTTCTTTTAGAATTCTGTATTGTTGCTACCATTTTTTCTGTTTTGCTATTTTTTCCTCTTTAAATAAAATTTTAAAAATGTATAACTGCTATTGTAAAAAAAGAGGAAATAGGAAGCACTATAAAAGATATAGCTGCATGTATGTTTAGGTGTTTGGGATTGATGACCATATTTCTGGGTTCTTGTTGGATTGATGAACAGATCTGTTTGCACTCTCACTGCTTGAGTGTCCACTTTGTGTGCTTTAATTTTGTAACTTGAAAAACTATTTCTAAAAGAACAATGTGTAATTATCAACTAATGATTTCTTACTGTTTATCTTCTTTTCTTGAAATTCTGTAATATTTGTACCTTTTTTCTGTTTTTTTCTCTTTAAATTAAAAAACATCCTTGCTACATCCATCCCTTGGATTGAAATTATGTCAAATTTTAAAAAGTAATACAAAATATTATATATCTTGAATAATAGCAGAGAGGAGAGTGTGGTTGTGAAGGAAGTGATGCATATCTACAAGGGAAGTAGGAAGGATCTCTGAGTTGGTGGTGTTATTGGATATCTTGGCAGAGTGAAGCACCAGCCTCTTACTACCTATGGTGAAAAATGTAATGTAAAAAAATGTTTTCAGTAATTATTCTTGAGTGAGTCCTTATCTGTCACATTTGACTCCACAAGATTTAAATTTGGAACCACTACCTGCAGTACATAACAGTAGGACTCTCATGTCTCACACACACACACACACACAAACACACACACACACACACACACTCTCACATACACACACACCCTGCCAACATCAAAGAAGAGGCACGCAGACACCTACTGATTTTGATTTTACTTTCCTCACGCCTGCGTACCAGTTAGGATAAAAGTCACTGTCTGTACAGCTGGCCGTGTCCCAGGAGCCTGACCTGTGGAAACTCCACGGAGAGTTCTAAGGCCTCTGGCCTCACCCAAGTCACAGAAGCCCATGTCTTTCCTTCAGAGCGTGCAGTTCCCCATACTGGGTCGGTCCTGTTCTGGGTCATCTTGATGGTGTTTCCCCTTCAGCTGCTGGAAATGGCTGTAACCTGCTGGCAGTCTCTGTTCTTCAGGTTTGTTTGCAGGGACGGGTGTTCTGGGGGAGGCCTTTTTCCTCAGCCCCATGTGTAGGGGTCTTTGGAACTTCCTTATTCTGTTGTGCACCTGAAATGACACAGGGAGGGCACAGCAGGGCACTGGCCTGGGGTGGGACTGTGGTGACGTGATGGGAACAGGGCTTTCGTGAGTAGGGCATGGTCTGAGATTAAGGGAGGTGTCCTAGTAGGAGGATTCCAGGGGGAGAAGAGAGGGTGCTTGTCTGTGGCTATGTATCTTGTGTGGGGACCAGGAGTGAAGGCCAGGTCTTTCACTTACTCCCTTGCAGTTTTCAGAATAGCTAAAGGTCCATCCCACGAGCTGGTGATTTTTGTTCCATCCCAGAAGCATCTATGCCTCCCTGTGGTCTCAGAGGCCTGCTGAACTCTCTTTACACACCATTCCAGGAAAATCAGTGTGTGCCCTTGGGGTATGCTGGGTCTTCAAGCCACACCCCCAATCCATCTAGTCCTGGGAGGAGGGGTTAATACATCATGTATTCTCCCTGGTATACACCATTGGGAAATGGGATCTTCTAAGGGGTGAAGATGTTTTACTTGAGGAGAAGAGGAATTTTCTTTATTTTATTTTTTCTGTTTTTCTTCTTATTTATTTTGGTTGGTGCATGTTTGCCATACATAAGGATCACATTCCTCATAGGGAATTTGTACCTCTATCTAATGAAACCTAATTCTTTTTTTCCATTCCCCTCTCCTCCCTTCACCATAATTTTAAGTGAAATAAATCAAACACACCAGTTTAAATATCATATTTTCTCTTGTATAAGAAACCCAGAGTGTACATAAGGAACCAATGGAAGATGGATTTGGCAAAGTGTGAAGAGCGCATTTAAAATGGAAGGAGAATAAGGAAAAGGGGAAGAAGAAGAGAAGGAATATAAAAGGGATTTTAGAAAAAGAGCGAATGGAAAAGAATTGTCTTAACACTCCTAAAGAGATTTCCAAATTGACCGGATGAATCTGCTCATCTTCCCAAGAATTGTTTTGGTTAATGTTTTGCCAAAGGTGCTCTATTTCTTCCACTTAGCCATAGACACATGGTTAAATTTTACATTCTGTATTCTCCTCATGCTACCATTGCTTACCTGAAATCGCTCCATGCTAACCTGGCCACATCTAAGACTCTGTGGAAATGAGGATCATCCACTCCCCCCTCCCATATTTCTAGGCAGCATGTTTTCAATTCATTTATCAGCTCTTACAGGGAGTGTTTCTAGGTCACCTCCTCTTTCCAGTGATACCTTAGTTTCCATTAGTTTTGTGTGCTTGTTCAAGAAATCACTTGCCTCAGCCTATCAACTATTCAGTGAATAAATATGTTGTAATGGGGTTCCTAGTGTTGTTTACAATCTGCAGGGCCTTCTCAGCTGGAGATCAGTCACATGTAGGAAGCAAAAGTAAGGTGTACCCAGGAACATGGAGTGCCTGTTCCAGCTCCAAAGTCAGTTAAGCAATGCAGTTGCTAAGCAGAGAGGTTTAAATTGACAATAACTTCCTGGGCGAATAAATAAATGCACTGCAGTTTGTGGGCAGTTACTTTTCTCCCATCAGGAAAAGAGGAACTGTAGAGAGGAACTGACTTCAGCTTTCTGTATTCTGACTCTTGTCTTCATTTCTGCATCGTCCACCATCTGCCTCCTGGGATTTCAGAGTGCTGCACTGGACATGGCATTTTGGCACCCATAGCAGGGACCTAAGGTACATGGAAGCTCAGCATGTAGCAGGTGAGAGAGCTTCTCTGTGTGTGCATGTGAATAAAACAGGCTCACAAGAGCAGAAGAGCAAAAGAGGCTCCAGAGAATCGTAGGGGAGAGAGGTGTGTTGATATCATCAATGCTGATTTCCTCCAGAGTAAAATATGGAGTCAAAACAGTCTCATTATGCAAGAGTTGTAAATAGAAATACTTATTGTATTATCGCTTCCAATATTGACTTTTTTGTGTGAACCTGGATTAGGGAGAGTCTCCATGCTGTACACTTGTGGCAAAGACCACAGAGGATTTGGCTCAGAGCACTGTCTTATAATTAAGAGCAAAATAAAGGATAATGGAACCACAGCCTCCATAGAACTTGAACCCTCTAACTTTACTCAGTTAGACAAGGAAGGAGCATAGGGCGGCAGGGAAAACCTTTCCCCACTAGAGGAGTGTTTTGCTGCAACTTCCATTTCCCAATCACCCAAAGCAAAGCCAATACCCTTAGCTACATCACAAGTAGCTACTTCTACTTTGTCAGTTCAGAAAAATGTTGCTGGTTCACAGAGGCAAATCAACCATGGCTAATGCTGCACCCACCTTGGGTAGAGGCTCACTGCTCTTCGCAGAGACAGAAGGGGTGCTGTGGCTCAGAGAGCTTCCCTGAGGTGGCAAGGCCCAGCCCGGCTCAGTTCAGCACGGCAAGTCAGACTCGGTGTTGTGGGTAGCTCCCGGGAGCATGCACTGCAGAGCTGGTGTCTGTGTGATACTGTGGGCTGCACCGGGCAGGCAACACATTGGAGGCCCAGCCAGCCCTGCCTCCTGCATGCTGTGATGTGATGTGAGTTCCACTGTGGTCCTGTGGAGCCTTTAAACTGCCAGCCCACCTGCCCCATGGCACCCCTGCCACACTCAGCAAGCAGCTGGAGGGTCTTGGGCCAGCAGGCAGGTGAGCAGCCAGTAATGGGAGAGTGATGCTGTTACCTGGCAGCCTGCAAGGCCCATGAGACTCCACAGTCTGCTGATCACTAGGTGGTGCTGGACCTCATGTCCTCAGCAGCCTCCTCTAGCGACCCTTGGCTGCCCACAGGCACTTAAGACTGATAACGATCCCGCTTACAGAAGTGATGATGCCTTCCAAATATTTTAAAGCTTTTTACATTTCCCTTACCATGAGAATTCCTTATAACTCTCAAGGTTTGGAAATTGTTAAATATGCTCACTGTATGCTCAAAATTCAAATGCAAAACAGAAAAATGGGGCTCCTTCCCTACAAAATGCACATCTCATAATAGACTTCACTTGGCAGTATTTATGACTAACTTTTCAAATCCTACTAGAGATGGGACTATAGTGGCAGAAACACAATTTAGTCAGGTAAAGGAAAAGAAGCTAGGATGGGTCCTTTGCAAAGATCTTCATACTGGACAATGGGAGGGACCCTGCCTATTACTCATTTGACATCAAGGCTTTGCTTGTGTCTTTCCAGAGAATGATGAACAGCCATCTGAGTGCCAAAACATGCTATCTGGATATATCTACAGACCTGGAAAAGGAGTTGGTTCCACCTCTTAAGAAGCTGATGCTTAGTCCTGTGGCACTGATGCCTCTGAGACTGTGCCACAACCAATACACAAGGTTAGAGCTAGACTCAACATGGGACAGATTTAAGAATTGACCCAGCTGGGGATTTAGTGCAACAGCATAAGTGCCTACCTTGCAAGCATGTGGTCATGAGTTCGATCCCCAGTACAAAACAAAAAACAAACAAAAAGAAATTGACCCAGGATGCCCAGGAGATGATAAGCAAAAATGGGAGTCAAAGGTTTGAGTAGGTGATTGAGTTCATGGACATAACTGATATGCAAATTATGTGAAAGAAAGGGACACAGGCCTGGGTACGGTGGCGCACACCTGTAATCTCAGCACTCAGGAGGCTGAGACAGGAGGAACGTTGCAACTTCAAGACCAGCCTGGGCTACAAAGTGAGCTCAAGGCCAGCCTGAACTGCATAGTGAAACCCTGTCTCAAAATTAAAAAAGAAGAATGAGACACAAAAATTATCAGTATTCTTAAAACAAAAAAATACTATATATATATATATATATATATATATATATATATATATAAATCATAGATAAAATATTTTCTTTCTTCAAATTCTTCTTGTAAGAGATCTCTACTAATTAACCTACAAAAAGTTCTGACTAGTCTGTTTAAAATTACAAACTCCTAAAATTATAAAATAGGTATTATAATTCAATTTGGCCAAAAATATATTTGAGTGCACTCTAATAGTATAAGCAGATTATCTATGTTTGTTTGTCCATTTGTACTATCCATGAACAGCTATTTTTTAGTTTGTATACATTTTGGCTCTTTTCCTTTTTCTTTTGCATTTTTGGACCATTTGTTCATAATTTATTCTGGTTTATAGATTTAAAAACCATGCTTCTATCAATATGATATCAAAGTTGGTTTTCTCATAGGTCATCAAAAATTTATTAAGGTAAATAAATGGGGACCCTTTGGGCTTGGAGAATTTTTGATTAGGGCTCTCTTTGGTGCATAAAGGAGCAGTTGTCTGAAAAATATCCCAGACTTTGGTCATTGATGGGAGTCCTCAATGATCTCCATAACCTTTTAGGAGACACCCCCAATAAATGTTATTAAAAATATACTATTGTGATATGTTTGCATTGGTCATCATCAAAAGTTTAAGATTTTTAAAAAATGAGACAATAAGATTTTCTGATTTAAACATGTTTTGGTACAAAAATAAATTAACACAGTTTTCATAAGGCTGTGACAATTGATTGTCATTAATCTCATGCTGTGTTAAATGTATTCATGCCTTCAGGTATACAGGTCTCCCAAAGTGTAAAACTGGGATTGTTTATGGTGATAGAGTTTTCATTCGATTCAGACCTCTGCCTTTAAAAAAACGTACAGAGTGTATATGCTATGTATGTGCCATCGTACTTAGAGAAGACATTAAGTAGTCTAGCCAATGTCCATCACATCCCACTAAAGGCCAACAAGTTAAGTGAAAGGTTCTTATGTACTAGATAGAAAAGATTGACTAAAAGATGTATTCTATGCCAATATGGAGGTGTAATTGTATTACAAAAATGTCGTCATGATTGTCATGTTACAATATTATGTATGGCTTTTGATTTCAAGATTTTTGTGTAAAATTATATAACTCTTGTCTGTTAACATTTTACAGGGATTCAACTACTAGAGCATCCATGGTTGGTAGGAAATAATGGTTCTATTTTATATTTTGAGACGCTTGATATTGTGAAAAAATTGTAATACTGAGCTCAGTGCTCCCATTATAATATAACATCATTACCTTCTCTTCTGGATGTTCAACAGCTGAGGTTTGGTTGCTAAGAACTAGAAAGATACATGGGTTAAGAGAACAGACAGTATTTTGGCACTGGCCTCCAAGGTCAGTGAGGATCCAGGACGTGAGAGAGCCTGTGCTGTGACATCCTACAACTTGATGAGTCGCCAGTCTTCTGACAAAGGAGATTGTTCGACCACAGAGAAAGGACATCAATGATATATAGCATGGCTAAGGAGAGTCACTAGGAGAAAAAGACTCTCAAGCTTTCACAGAAAGCAACTTGGTCAAGCAATGGCAGTGACCCATCCAGATGGCTGACATTGACCGAAGAACTAAGAGGTGCTCTACATGATTCCAAGGTAAATCCTGAGATTAACTGACATAGCAAGGACTTATTTATGATTAATACAGGTCTCACTTTAACTTGGTCTTGAACATCCAGCAGAAAAGCATAACCACAAGATGTGTAAAACAATGCATCATGGTATGTTAGCTGTAAAAGAGACTCACATCACTAACACCTTCTGACCATCACCAGCTACTGTGACGGGTCACTGGGTTGTATAAGGTAAAATTACTGAATTCAGGGACCTATAATGCTTGGATTAGGAATCTGTAGCCTCAGTGAGCAGAAGAAAAAGTGTGTCAAAATGAGAAGGTCTTCTGTAGAACACAGCTCCTCCAATTTCAACTAACCACCCATTGCTTACAACTACTAAACAGAAAAGAGGGAAATGTGGGGAGTGGCGGAAGCTGGAGATCAGTCATGTATTTGAGGCAAAAGTAAGGCCGGCACAGAAATGGGGAGCACCTGAGGTGAGCCACTTACTCTTTTTCAGCTCTGAGAACACAAGCCGCCCTGGGGCAAGCTAAGCAATCAAGTTGCTAGGAAGAGGGGCTTCAATTCACAATTCAGTGTATAAATAAAAGTGCTACAATTAGTGTGCAGTTCCTTTTCTCCGCCAGGAGAGAGGGCTCCACCCGACCTCAGCTTTCTGTATTCTGACTCTAGTCTTTATTTCTCCATCCTCCACCACCTACCCGCAGGGAATTTAGAAAGCTATGCTGGACGCGGCATTCAGCTCGGGACTTACAGCTTAGGAAAGATGGACAGGTATCCCCGAGTAAGAATTTCTGGCAGAACTGTGCATGTAGGAAACAATTTGAAGAACCTGGTCTCCACAGTGGCTTGACTCATATCTGGCCTAGGACTGATGAATTCACAGAGCTGATTTGAGTTCCAGGAATAGCTTCATGTTATACTTATGTTTATGTCCAATAAATGAAGATTTAATAAGGAATTCCAGATTGGAAAATGAGAAGTAAAATTTCATATTTATAATAAATAGACATTTAATAAGAAAGATTCTATAAACGAAAGATGTACTTTTAAAACAAATCATTGTCACAGCATTGCCACAAGTACCAGATCATTATACAGAACTTAGCAAGTGTAAACTAAAGCAGTAGAATTTAAAACAAGATTGGAAACTATGAATTAAAGTGATGAATCTGAAAAAAACATTGAAGATCTGTGCACTTAGAAAATAATATATTTGAAAGATGAAATCATAGAAATCTTGATAAAAAGATTTAAACTTTGCTTACTACGCATGCAATTTAACAGATTTATAAAATCACATTTTTCAATTACCTCAATAGAGTCAATGCCATTCAAACCAAAATTCCAGGATTGCAAGCCAAAATTGGGAAGCTACTTGTAGTATGCATAAAAAAATGCAAAAGGATCCCAAAATCTAAAGACAACTCTTAAACATGGAACATATTTGGGGGAGTTCTGAACTTCACTGTAAAAACTATGAAGTGTCGGCAATCAGGACAGTGAGAAGATCCTAGAAATACATCAGTGAACAGAATGAGTCCAGGAAATAATCCACCACATGGCAGGTGTGCTTTTCCTGGGAGAGACCCTAGCCTCCCACACGCACCACCTCTCCCCAGTCAGGCAGGAATCAGTGCACTGACGCGGAGAAACAGCATCCACTTTGCCTATGGGACAAATATTTCAGGAGAAATAGTCTTTGCTGTGCAAGTCTGTGTCGGGCCTTCTCTGCCACATTTGCAGTCAAAGACCTGTCTGTCTGGAGACCAATCCTACAGGGCCCACTGCCATCCCTTCTCACACACCCACCTCTATATGTCATCCCCATTTAAGATCTTCCTCATAAGGAGTTGCATTTATTCTTGTCACACTTGTATGTCAGTTGCGATAAAAGTCACAACAGCACTGTTGTCCATTTTGCAAGGGCCTGCCCTTTGGAGATTTATAATGCACTCCTAAGTTCTCTGGCCTCATGCATGGCACAGTCTACTCATGCCTTCATTTCAGGTTGCAGAGTTCGCTTTGCGCTGCTGTTCCTGCTGTGCCTCATGGTGACAGTGTTTCGCACTTCAGCTGGTGGAAATGACAGAGTCCAAGCTGATCGTCTTACTTTCTTAGGTTTGCTGGTAGACGTGGCTGCTCTGGGGAATGCTTATTGCTGTCATCTACCCCTTGGAGAGTATTTGATGTTCCTCATTCTGTTGGGTATCTAAAAAGACAGAGGAAAACCACAGAAGGGCACTGGATAGTTGAAGATAGTGGATGAAGGATACGAACTGGGGCTTTACTTGAAAGGGTGGAGCCGGAAATCTGGGGAGGATCCTTACATGGAGGATCAAGGGATGAAGAGGAACTGCTTCTGCCATTCTACTCACCTTCCTTGTGTGACTCAGGTTTGATAAAGGGTTTTTCCACTAATTCTCCTCGTGCACTTGTCCCCTGTGATTCTTCGTCCATTCCATTACCTAGTAATTTTCTTTGCATCCCAAGTGTGTGAGCCACCTTTTACTCTAACAGAGACCTGTTGACTCCTTTTCTACACCTTGCCCAGGACAATGAGTGGTCACATGTGGACAATGAAGATAATATAAGAAAAGAGACTGTATCATAAAAACTGGTTCTAAAAACAATTGAGGTCCCGCATGCAAGAAGTAAATTCCAATCTATACTATATCGATTTTATCTAGTGTTTTAGATGTTTTAATTTCATTTGTGGATTTGCTATGATGAGGAGAAAACATCAGTCAATTGTGAGTCAGAGGAGGAGAGGTGTATTTTGGCTCTCACTTCATAGAGGATTATATTGGCTTCATAGCACACAGCAGAATAGGATGGCGGGAGACCATGGAGGAGAAATGCTACTCAGACCATGGCATCCAACAGGGGTAGTGGAGAGATATCAGGATGCACTTTCCTATTCATAACCAAGCCCCACCCCCTAACATCAGGACTTCAGGGATACTTTTACATTTATACCATAACATTCCTCCCCTGACACCTAAGAGTCTCACATGCATCTCTTTACTCAAAATGAAGTTAGTCCATCTCTAAGAGTAACCAAAGTCTTAAAAGTTCCATTAATGTATAAAATTCCAATTCCAATGTCTCCCTATGAGACTCCAGTCAAACTCTGTTCTCTTGTGAAAATAAAAAAGTAGAATTCTTCCAATATACAGGAGCAGTTGCTGAGCATTCCATTTTTTAAAGGGAAGAGTGGGGCAGGGACTAGCATTAAAATAATACAATACTGCGTGTCAGTGTGGCACAGTCTATGTGCCACTGATCCATGTCCATCAGAGTGTGGAGAGATGTGCACTACACACCGTTGGAACAGACGTGCCCTATGGACATTCCAGTTGCAGCCCACATGAGCTTTGCCTTGGGCTGGCTCCACTCAGTGCTGTTTTCCATCAAGTGAAAAGCCATGTAATTGGCAATTCCACCTTCACGGGGTCCTGACTGGAATTTGTGTTTAACTCTCAGAGCTTCATATGTAGCCTTCTCATGAAAAGTACCCAGAGATTGTGCCTTTGTCATAAATTTTCCTGAAATTTGGATAGAAGCCTCTCAAACTGTTTGTCTCTCACACTGCCTTCCTGAAACCCCAGCACCATGTGAATAACAAAAGAATTTATTATCATCTTGTGCAGAAGCCAGGTCCCACTGGCCCATTCCTACAACAGTCACTGAGAATCTGCCTGGATGAACTCAGGGATACACTGTCCTGGACAGCCTGAAGAAATGGCCTAGAAATTCCCATGGACTCTCTGTTCAAGGAGAGACCTACAGTGCTCTATCCTTGATTCTGTAATGGATGAAGACTTGATGACTTTTATAGGTGTTCAAAGTATTTTTCTTCATAGTCCTGCACATTGTCCTTGGCTAGTTTTCAATGCTAATGTTTGTGCAACCGTTAGGTCCTTGGCCTCAACTGTGCAGGTGCTTCTCTTTGGGGAAACACTAGAACTTTCAAATCATTCAGTTCTGGTACTGTCTCATGAGACTCATGGTAGATTTCGCTACTGGCATTCAGCAATGAACTGACACAGTCTGGACATTGGCTGAGTGTGTAATTCACATAGACAAATTAATTATCCACTGCCATTATTCTCAGTCTTCCATAAATTTTCAAGAAATGGGCAAAATATAGACACGTTTTCTGCGATAGCATAACATATATGGCATGTAGTACAGCTGCCTATGGCAAACTGTTCCCAACTGAGATGCCTGAGCCTGGCCCCTGCTGTAACCACTCCTGCAAACTTTAGGTTCTTCCAGCCTCTGATCAGTTTTGCACATTAAGTGCTGCTTATAGCATTCTATGGCTTCCCTAGGCTGCATCTCCAAACATTGCAAAATTTCTCTTGCAAAACTGTTCTAAAACCTTTGGGAAACATAGGCTTGGTCACATGTTTGGTCCTAGCAATACCACTAGTCGACACCAATTTTCTGTATTAGTTACTTGCTTTTCACTACAACAAAACAAAACCAGTAACTCATTAAAGAGGAACATTTTATTTTGGCTCACAAACTCAGTGGATTAAGTTCATGGTCAACCTACTCAAGGGAAGAAATGGCGTAGCACAATTACATGGCTAAGGGAAGGTAGTCGTGCTATAGCAGCAGAGAAGGAAAAAAACAAGACAGAAGCCAAGATTGAGAATACATCCTCCAGATACACTCCAGTGACCCTTACACACTTTTTTTTTATTTAAAGAGAAAAAAAAAAACATGTAAAGGGTAGAGATAATACAGAATTTAAAAAAAGATAAGCAGTAAGAAATCACTAGTTGATAAATTACATATTGTCCTCTTAGAAATAGCTGTTCAAGTTACAAAATTAAAGCATACAAAGTAGATATTCAAAGTGAGAATGTAAACAACTACATGTGCGTGAGTCTCTACATATATTTCTATAAACTTAAACCTTTAAAATCTTACTGAGATAAAGTAAATAATACCTAAATAAAAATCATGTCTGAGGATTTAAAGACTCATTTTTTTAATTCAAAGAGAAGCAAAAGCAGGTAAAACAGAATTCAAAAAAAATAAACAATAAGAAATCACTAGTTGATAAATTACATATTGTCCTCTTAGAAATAGTTGCTCAAGTTACAAAATTAAAGCCTACAAAGTAGATAGTCAAACAGTGAGAGTGTAAACAGTTAGACATGCATGAGTCTCTGCATGTATTTCTATACTTTCTGTATTAAAGGGAAGAACAAAACTTAGCAGAACAAAACAAAACAAATTCCTATAAAACCTTGAAACCAAAAAGTTGTATAAAACCATAGTATAAGGTGCTCCTACACACTTTTAACCAGTACCTGCTTCCAGGTGGGAGAGAGTAGTGGGATATGAACGATAGCAATATCTCTTTCTAGAAAGACATGCAAATTTCAAGGCACATATGTAGAGTTAGATTTTCAGATTTTGGCATTTGATCCATCTGAAATCTGTAGATTAGGCTAGCTGGGTCACCAAACTCAGCATTTCTTCATTTTTCATTTTAGTTTTCAATCACATGTTCTCATTACCACTCGAACATATCCACACCCTAATCCCTGTGACCTGTGAATATGACCTTTATGTCACATGTAATCAAATACAGGGAGATGAAGATATTTTTATGAACTGTGTTCGTGATTCCTTAATATAATCAGAGTGGTTAAAAGAAGAAAATGGAGATAGATTTGAAACACATAGAGAATAGAAAGGCATTGTGATTACACACACACACACACACACACACACACATGACTGGGGTGATGAAGTCACATGCCCTGGAATGTTAATATCCTTAGAAGATGGAAGGAGCTGGCCTTGCTGATGTGTCTCTGTTTCTGTTTGGTTGTTTGGTGCTGACTGTGGAATTTAGGACTTCACATTTGCTGGGCAAGGGCTCTACCAATGAGCGCCATCCCTAGCCCTAGTCCTAGTGATTGTAGTACTGTAAGACTGCTTTGAACTTTCAGCCTCTGGGATGTCAAGAGAAAGCGCTTGCACCGTTTAATGTGCTGGCTAGGGTGTAGAGAGAGAAAAAGGAATTCCCATACACTCTTGGTGGAAAGGTACGTTAATACAGCTGTTGTGCAAAGTGATATGCCGGTTCCTAAAACAGCAAGACACAGAAATTCCAAGGCATCCAGGAATCTCTCTTCAGGGTATATATCCAAAGGAAATGGAATGAGTATATTGAAGAGATGTCCGCACTCCCACACTCATTGCAAATCTATTCATAATAACCAAGATGTGGAAGCATAATAGTGTCTTTCCACTAATGAATGAGTAAGGAAAATGTGGCAGATACAGTATGGAATTGATTTCTTAAACCTTCCATTATTTCTAGCATAACCATGCAACAAAATAAATTTCTCTACATGTATTTTACAGAATCCCCAAAATCCTGATGCGCTGTGTATTTATCATTTTCATGTTAAAACAAGTGTTTTAATTTCCCTGAAAAATTAATTTCTTTTGAAATCTGGATTGGTAAAAAAGTATCATTGTGGGCTGCGGGTATAGCTTAGCAGCATAAGTGCCTGCCTGACAAGTGCAGGGTCCCGAGTTCAATTCCCAGTACAAAAAGAAAAAAAATAGGAAGAAAAAAAAAAGAAAAAGTATCATTGAGCTTTCACACATTGGAGGACTTGTATATATTTTTAAATTCATTGTGCTACAAACTAATTTGACTAATTTGTAATGAAAAGAACTGTAATGGCTCACAGTCCTGGAGTTGAAGCTACACACTCTGTAGGCCTCAGCATTTGACCAGGCCTTTTGGTGCCTCATTCCATGCAGAAAGGCGACAACGGGGCAAGAGGAGCAAGTGATCAAACACGCAACCTCTAGAACTTTTTAAATTGGTATCAATCCGTTCATGAGAATGGAACGCTGATGACCGAGGCGTATCCTCCTACATCCGGGCTCTCAACACTGTTGCGTTGCATGTTAAATTCATAGCATGTGCTCTTTTATGATGTATTCAAGCCATGAGCATACTTTTCATGATTCCCACTCCAGTAATATTTTAAGAACCATTTTAAGGCTCATTTTGGTGAATATTGAACACATACTTGACAATAATGTAAATCCTCATATGGGTTAATAGTGCCCATCTTTCCATTTGTCCTGTACTTGTAAATGATCTCTTCACAGTCATTCACTGAGAAATGAGTGGTAAAGTCTCAAAATAGAATTAGCAATTTGAAAGTTTTCATTGCAGCTTGAGTTTTCATGCTGTTTTTAATTGATCCAAGCATTTTTCACATAGAATAAGTCACATACAATAAAAATTAGTCTAAGTTACTAAGTTACTAATTTTTCTTTTATGAATCACATTTATTGGGTCATGTTGATCACCTTGTCACCTATCTATACATTAGGGAGAATTGACTGCATGATTTGATTTATAAATATTATATTTAAAAGTTTTGATATTAAAAGGTGTTCTTTTAAAAGTCCAATTTTAACATGGATATTCACTTCTACAAATAGTATTATTGAAACAAGCAACATTTTTAACTAAACTAAGTTTGAAAAAATGGATTGACTATTTCTGTGAGTTTATTTTTGAATATGTATATATCTCCCTCATCCAATAAAAACATTTTGTGTTTCACTAAAGCTTTGAAGTAAATCTTAAAAATATGGAGAATTGTTTTTTTGCCTTTGCTTTTTCTTTTAGTTGTATGTTTGTATTTCTTTGCCATTTGATAAGCTTTTTGCATGACTTTATTTATAACTATGAAAAATTCTACTGGGATTTTGCTATTCATAGCTTTGAATGTACAGATGATTTCAGTGAGAATTGACTCTTTCACTGTATTGAGACAGTACCATAAATACAGAATTATTTTCCCTTTTTTAAAGTCTTTGTTCGATCTTTAGCACTTTCCAGTTCTTTGGGGGTTTTGTTTGGTTTTGTTTTTGTTTTGGGCTTATTTGTAAGTATTTTATTGACTGGGTCTATTTAAATGATATTTAAATATTTGCAGTTTCTAATGTTTGTAACAGTTACACTTAGATATAATTTATGTTTATGTATTGACTGTGTCTATCATTAGGTCTTGCTACTTTCATTTAGTCTAAGATTTTTTTCAAATTTTCTTAATATTTTAAGATAAAACTTATGTCTTATGAGAAATTAAAATTAAAAATGGGCAACTGAAATTAACATTTCTCAGAATAAATATACCCAGCCAATAAAAACTTGAGAGAAATTCTTCATCTATGGACAGCAACAAATGCAAATTAAAACAACCCTAAAAATTCATCTTACTCCAGAAAGAATGTCTGTAATCAACAAACAAGGAGAAATGCTGGTGATGAACTGAGTAAAAAGAACCTCTCTGTTGTTGGGGAGAATGTAAACTAATGCATTTAGTATGGAAATCAGTATGAAAATGTTTCCAAAAAATGAAAAATAGATATCCCACTGACTTCAGCTATTCCTCCTCTATGTGTCTTCCAGATAGAGTTAAAAGACGTCATATTTCAGTGGTGCATTAGCACCCATTTTTATATTATCAGAACTCAAGAGAATTAACTGTTAGAAGGAATGTGTGCTCCGTAAATCCATGAGCACAAGAGTGGATACAGAAAACATGTTATTTATATGCAATGGGGTACCAGTGTTGGGTATAGAAAGATATATTTGAGTCATTTGTAGAGAAGTGTATGTACCTTGAGAACTTAATTGAAGCAAATCAGACCCAAAAGCTTTAATTGTCTTGTTTTGTATAAATCCGAAGAAAAAAATAATTTAAGAGTAAAAGGAAATACAATACAAAACAAACAAATAATTCTTTTGCAAATGGAAAGAGACCTAGAGATGGGGAGCGGGGATGGTAAAAGTACAGTATTTATGTTTGTGTACCACTCCCCATGCTGAATGTAATCATTATAGCTCAGAACTGTGTTTTTGTAAACTTTAAAAATTAAAAAAATACATTTATTGAAAGAGTTTTGCCCTAAAATAAATTACTGTATGGTCATGGCAGTGTTCTAACATGGCAGAAGTTCAAAGCAGTAACGCTTACCCTTTCCTGCTTCTTCCTCAGCCCCAATTGCAACTCCCCTTCCTGTGAAGAAAATTGCGATAAGCTCCTTGCGCGTCACCAATGCCCACCCTAAGCACCGCCCCTGGTCAGAGGTTTTACATATATCCCATGCCCCAGGTTCCCGTCAGAGAATACTAGGTTGCCTATAATCATGGAGTTCTCTCCACGTCCTCGGATTAAAGGCTACTTTTTACTTATACTTTCTCTCTTATTTCACTGGAAACCTAACATTTATAACCCCTTTGATTTACAGGTCTTAGGAAGACACATGAGGTGAAATAAAATCATATGTGTGGATCCCTACTCCCATACACCAGCTGCCTTAGAGGAACACATACATACAACAGATGTCAATCATTTTCTGTGTCTCTTCCTTCCTTGTTCCCTGACTCCCATCCTCCTCTTCCTCTTCCTCTTCTTCCACCTCTCTGTCTCTCTCTGTGTCTCTCTGTCTCTCTCTCTCTCTCTCTCTCTCTCTCTCTGCAAACAGTGAAGAGTCCATGTGTGTAGCAGGAGGTTCACAAGTTGCAAGGCAACCTGGACGATTTAGAAATAGCTTATCTCCAATTGTTAAGAAGCACTGAAAAAGCACCGGAAACATAGTTCACTGTTAGTGTGCTGTTCTAGCACGCACAAGACAATGGGGTCAATCCTCAACATTGCAGGTGGAAAATACAAGAATCAGCAAACAGGAATAGAAGCCTCAGCAGAAACCAATAATTTTTTTTTTCTGGCACTTTCATCTGGTTGGCGTAACATCAGCAAGGTGAATAGATCAAGTTCTTTATCAAGTGATCCAGTCTACTGTTTCTACTTATGGGAGAATTAACTGATAAATTTACCAAACTTGAAAAATAGTCAGAATTACTAAACAGATGAGCACAATGGGAATGGAAGATGAACAGTAGTATGAGGCAACTACTTTCAAAACACATTTGAGAGCTCCACACTAAACATTAGCAGGATCAATGTATACTTCATGTGCACATAGAACTTTCTCCAGGACAGATCATATGGTACATCATAAAAATCCTCAATGAACTTAAGAGGTTTTAGAGGGCTGGAACTCAGGTGTAGGAAGTAAATTACCCTAAATCAAAGACCAAAAAGTTAGAAATCAATACAATTGGGGAAATTTGCAAAACAAAGCGAAAGACATCAGTGCATTCCTACACATTCAATTGATTCCAAGGCCTGCCACAAAATCACACTAATTGGCTTCTCAGCTTAAAACACAGACACTGATTTTCTCATAGCTGGAAGATCAGAATGGAACTGCTCACAGGGACGCATTCTCTTGACCTCATGTCCTCAGCTTGAAGGTGGACATACACATGCTGCATCTTCGTGTAGTCATCTTATGCGCATACCCTGTCTTGTTGTCTCCAAATATGTGTGGAAACATTGAAATTAGAGGTCTTTCAAATGAATGAAAAGAAGTAACTAAAAGCAAGTGAGCCCAGAGGTTTTATTTGGGACATTCTCTTGGTTTTAAGGACACCAGGCAGATGACATTTGAGCTCAGCCTAATGACTTTGACCTCCATTGCCTCATTACTGAACCTGTGGCCAAACTTAGGCAGCCTCTGCGGTATTGCAAGGAGACAAACATGTGAACATGTTGCAAGAGGACAAAACTTAGTCTATAACAATATCCAGTGGATCACAGAGCATATCACGAGACAAACTTGAAGGGATCTTGAAGAAATACAAAAATGTACATCACGTGTGGTTGTTCTATAGCTCACGTCATAGAGTTCTTTTCTAGCATGCTTGAGACACTTGGTTGATTCTCAAAACTACAAAAGAAATGAAATAGAAGAAATAAAAAATATATCACCAAAAATATCAATGCATGGAAAGCAGGAGTCAGGAATATGAGTGATATGCTTACTTTAAAAAGAAAAAAAAGTTTTCCAAGTTTTCCTACAACATAGAGAAAGGAAGTGAGCAAGCCTACCCAAAACAAGAGTAAAGAAGAGAGGAATAGTGAAAGACAGCATAGAAAGAGTGAAATAGAGAATTAAAATAAGAGCAGAAATTAATGTAAGGAAAATTTGAATTTTTAAATGATTAGCGAAAAGTAAATATCCTTAGGCAGATGAAGAGAGACAATAGAGAGGAGACCAAGATTTACAAAATCATTTTGAAATTCTCTATAGCAAGAGATTATTTTGAAATTCCGGAAAAGGCAATCAAAGAGAGCCAAGAAAGGATCCCTGAGAGACAGTGGTTCATGGAGGAGAAAGGGAAGAATTGTTGAGTAGGTTAAGGGTGGGCAGAGTATTAGGGCAGGAAATGCCTTCCGAACAATACTGTACTTGGGGTTCCTTCACAGATACACATGTGTAATAACCTGCTGGGACTGGCAGTGAGGTTAGTGTAGGCTTCTCAGCCACTGCAAATGAACATGTCAACAACAGTGATGTTCAAATCACTGTGTGTAGGGCTGCCATACAACTCAAGTTGTGGCAAAGACAATGCAGGCTGTTGTTCCAGCACTGTCACCAATTGTGAAAGTGGGAGGCTGAGGGAAGGCACATTGCTAGGTTTTTCTGGGGGAATTGACTGGGTTCTTCAGAAGGACTGTAATTCACAGGAAATTGGAGGAGTGATTCATGGCAAAGAAGCCAAAGTAGAGCATATTTTTGTGGTCGCCATCATGACCAAGTTCAACAGCACAATGTACGAATCCTTGTCCTATTTAACAAGCATTATGCATTGCCTTCCCCAGGTCTAAAACAAGCTCTACCATGTCTACAGGGCTCTGGTACATGAAATGAGCTATACTAGATTAGAGATTTTTAGGGGATAAAAGAAAAGTGCATCAGTCAATGCACAGTTGTGCACATGTACACTACAGTATAAACTACATGGACACTTTGTACACTTTCTCTTTCTGTTGACCTATAGTTCACAAAGATACTCAGTGGAGAGGGAAAAATAGCCTCCTGATTCCGAATGAACTTTGAAAACTGAAAATCTCACTCTATCTTCTGAAGAATTAGATTACCTCACATAAATATTTTCACCACCACACCTGCTGCTTCTCAACATCAAATGCTAAGAAGGGTGGAGAAATTTGCCCCTGACTGGCAAGGAGACCTCATTGGAGGACATGACGTTGCCTGATGAGGTCACAGAATTCCCGTGGTCCTCAGGCAAGCTCTGAAGATCAGTGCTGTGAGTCTAGGGCAGCTATCACAGCATGAACACTCTCATCCTGATCCATGGCTGCCACTGTAGGACACTCCTGGTGACTCAGGGAAGCTGGCTGTGATATTCAGCACCAGGGACCATGCTGTGCTGGGAAACATGATGATGCAAGGGAGGATAGAGGGACATGCAGCATCACATTCTCCCCCTGCAGTCAGACCCTGGCTTATTGCTCTATGTGACGTCCACTGACTTCCTGATGGGTGGCGTCAGACCTATCGGAGGGCTTTGTTCTCAGTTCCTTGCTACAGGAGAGGGCAACAGGGAGATCCAAGATCAGTTAAGGGAACATGATAATAGGCTTTCAATGTTGTAAGGAAGCCCCAATATAAAGAGAGGGTTTCCAAATAAGCAAGCTCTTCCTCGATGGTCATCTTCCATGAAGGGTTTTCATATGAGACATCTTTCCAATTAGGGAGTCTTTGGAGTCAGATCCGTGCTCTGATGGGAACAGACCTAGGCCTATAGAGGATGGGGATCCAGGCTTTGCAGGAACTTAGGAAATAACTACCATGGAGGAAGAAGAGATTCCAAGTATCCCATTCTGCTCCTTCAGTCAGCTCTGGGCTAGCCCGTCCATGTCACTGGTCGCGACCTTCGCTGACTTATCCTTGTGAGGTCAGACAGTGATGAGGTCTGTTCTTAGTTCCTGGCTACAAGTGAAGGAAGCAGCAAGAGCTGGGCTATTTGGTGTCACATTGGGAGGCTATAAGTAATGAGAAAATCCGCAACCCAGGGAGAGGGTCCCCAAACAATCTAGATTTACCCACATCAGTTCTGTAATCCTAGGAGAATTCTCACATTGGAACACCTTTACCCTCAGAGGAGCCCAAGTGCAAAGTGTAAGACTTGTCCTGAACCCAGGCTCCAGGCGGGTAGAGTGGAGAGGACCTGGGATCAGACGGGTCAAGGTGAGGGCTGAGGGAGGACTGAGAAAGCCTGGCCCAGAGCGAGGGGCCGGGAACATTCTGGGAAAGCCTCTGCTGCCTGCCCTGCACCTAGAGCTACAGAAGCCTCAGGAGAGAGAGCAACCTCTTTCACTGCTCTGTGACCTGGGACCTTGTTCTGAGGTCCCCCTTCAGGTGCGAGCAATATCTAGGGCCAGGCTCAGTGAGGTCAAGGTGAGAGGTGGTGGGGACCAAGGAACCCCTTCCCAGGTAGAGGAACCACAGATGACGCAGACCTGCCTCTGTTATCAGAGCCACACCACACTGGGGAAGATTTGGGAGAATCAATCCCTGTCCTTGGTCAGCACAGGGGTCCAGGGAGTCCCAGTCTGGTCCTCAGGTCTGTGCTTCTGTGGGGAAATGAGGCAGGACCTGGCTCAGTTAGCTCATGGTGAGAGGCTGCCCTGAGGAGACCAAGGAAGCCCCACCCAGATGTGATCCCAGAATAATCCAGGGCTCCCTCTAATATCCTCTGCTCCCTAGGGCAGGATTCTCAGGTGAGTGGAAACAACCTGGACAGTTAGAGCCTTGTTCTGAGGGTCTGCTTCAGGGGGCAGAAGAGACCACCTGGGCTCAGTTGTCAGCTTCATGCTTTGTGGGAGAAGGAAGCCCCACAGCAGACAGAGGGTCCCTAAATAATAATCCAGCTCTGCCTCTTTTCACAGCCTTACACCACACAGTGCAGAGGAGACCCCTCCCCTAGGTCTACCCAAGGGGACCCTGAGTGTGAGAGTCTGGTTCACCCTGCAAGTGTGGGGTGCAAGGAGGAACTTGGCTCTTTCGAAGGGGTGAGCAGAAACTGGGCGAATGAAGAACCGACTACCCAGACACAAGGGTCCCAACAACTCAGAAATGACTCTGTGGCTGGCCCCATACATTTTACTGACACATGAGCTACCATCTTGTGCTGAGCAGACTGGTGGAACAGAATGAAGTCACCCGGAGGAGGGCAGAAATTGTCACACATGCTTCAGGTTACCTGATATCAGGTGGTCAAGGTGTGCTCACCCGTGTGGTAGTAACAAAAGTGTTCTAGAATCTTCCTTCAGAAATAAACTGATTTTAGCTAAGAGAGAAGCAGACCAGATATTGTGCCTAAGGCCCTGGATTTAGGGAAAAATCTTGTAGTTCTAAGTGTCTTCTATCACTCTGAGATGTGATAGTTGGTGAAGTTTAAATAATTTGTTGATAAAATCAAATCAAAGGAAGATTAGAGAGGGCCCAAAGACACAGAATTACAGCCATTCCTATAGAAATACTGCCTGGTGCCACTCTTGTTCTGTGGAAACCCAATGCCACACAACCTGATGGACTCTCAAATCTTGGCCACTACTTTGGATTTTTCTCTCTGAGCAGCCAATGAGCTACCAGGCATTACCAGCCATCTCGCCCTGGACATCCCACACACAGGATTTGTCCCAATGTGCCAAGATAAACACACAGACTATCTTCCTCTCAACCTTGGCCTCTTATTCTCCCTCAGTTTAAGAAGCGGAAACACTGACTCATATTAACACGCTACATACAAACTCATGAGTGATTGCTTATGAATGTTTGTGTGAGTCAAATTTTATTTACATTCAGATAAGCTTACTGTTCTGGTGTACAGTCTGGTGAGTTTTGATATTGAACAATCACCACTACCACAGCCAAGACGAACTGCTTCTCCAAGTACAGTGTTTTCCTGATACCTCTTGTAGCCAAGGTTTCCTCCCACCCACTACATAGCAGCTGGATCAGCTTGGCATCCTCACCACTTCTCCGCTTCCATGAGGTCACAGGAGTGAAAGCGCAGAGTATATGGCCTTTGCAGAGCGCTGCCTTCCCTCAGCCTGATCCACTGCTGATGTAACCATATTGCTGTGCGTATCGGCAGTTTCTTCTTCATGTTTCCCAGTTACGTTCCATTGGATGGGAGGGGCATAATTTTCCTTGCCTCAGCTCAGAGATATTTGGGGTTGTTCCAGTTTTTGTTTGACACTTATGACTAAAGCTGCTACAAGCTTTCACCTACGGGCTTCTGTGTAAACATGTGTTTTCTTTTCACTTGAGTAAATGCTTAGATAGAGTACTCCTGGGCTGTAACGCAAGTATGATTAGCACTATTGAAAATGCTGTCAAAATATCCTCCACAGCGGCAGCACCATTTGCTCCGCTCGTCATCACTGCACAGAGCTTCCAGTAGCTCCACAACCTCACAAACACATTGTCGGGTGGTTTTTTTTCATTTTCTTTATTTTTGAATGTTAGTCACTGTAATGGATGAAGCAAGGCGCCCTTCAAGTCTTGCTTTTTCGTTTTCATGGCTGGCAGTGGAATCCAGGACATGACATGCTCATGCTGTACTTCTGAGATACATATCTGCTCTTCCATTGTGACTTTAAATTTCCACATCTAAAACAAGCAATAATTTGTGTGCTATTCTATTTGATCATTTTCCTTATTCTGCATGCTTCTATATATTTTTGGCATGTCATTTATCTTTGGTCAAGTGTGTTTGATTCATTATTCTAAAAAGATTGTTGGACTGGGGATTTAGCTCAGCAGCATAAGTGCCTTTCTTGCAAGCAGGCAGTCATGAGTTCGATCCCTGGTACCAATAAAAATAAATAAATAAATAAAAATAAAGAAATTTAAAAAGATTGTTTTATCTTATTTTTCAATTTAGATTTTCTTACCATACTCTGGGTAGAAGTCAGATATGTAATTATGAAAAACTTATCCAAAATATTAGTCTTGCATTTTAACGTATTAGTTATTCAGGACAGTAAATCTCCAGATCAGTTGCACAACATAAACCTACAGTTAACAATCTGGTGTTGTGGGGCTGGGGATTTCGCTCAGTGGCATAAGCACCTGCCTTGCAAGCACGTAGTCGAGAGTTCAATCCCTGATACAGATAAAAACTTTTAAAAAAATCTGGTGTTGTGGAGTTCAGTTATCACAATGGATGTATGGGTGCTTAGATATATACAAACTCACCTAACTGTAAACACTAAACACTTGCAGTTTTTGAACAAGTCTACACCACAATATATGTGTTTCCAAATTTTCATTGTACAAAGTATAGCACTGTCAATAATATCGAGGTGCAGTATTAAACTTATGCACTATGATTGTTAGGGTCGTGATGACAAAATTAAAGATCTGTTTCAGCCCTTACTGGATTTTTTACTTAGTGATTCTCTGATAATAAAGATGAGTTCATTTCTTCCTTTCCAATGCTCCACATGACTGGTGAAAACAATTATCCTTGCTTTTTCTCAACCTAGAAGAAAAATATTCCATTTTCCATTTTTAAACATGGTACCAGTTTTAGGATTTTCATGGATGCTCTTTATTAGTGAGAGTTACTGTTTAACTACTGGTGTGCAGAGATTTTTAAAATCATAAATACTATTGGCTTTCATTCAATGCTTTTTCTACACCAGCTGATATGATTATGTGTTATTTTTAATTTACATTGACATATTGACTGATTTTTAGTGCTTAACCACCTTTGCTATTATAGGATAAATATATTTGGTCATGATGCAGTGTCCTTCTTAATCTTCATGGACTGAATTTGATAATAAGTGGGTGAAAATTTTATCATTTCTGCTTATCAGTGATAGCGGCCTGAAGCTTATTATTTTGCCTTTTTCTCAGTCTTCATAATCAAATTAATGCCAAACTCATAAAATCAATTTAGAGTTATTTTCATCCCTTCAATTTTCTAAACTGTTAATGTAACAGAATATGTATGGTTCTTCCCTAAAATGTTTAAAAGTCTTTGCCCATGAGACCACGTATGCTAGAGGATTCAGTTATGGAAATTTTTTTAATTTTGAATTTCTTTTCTTTAATAAATCAGGTCATATAAATAGTAGGTTTTTCCTAAGTAATATTTTCAATTTGTTTATTCCATGGGATTTGTCCATTTCATCATATCTGTCCATGATATGAGCATAAAAATATGCATGTTAGGCCCTAATATCTTCTTTAATGTAGTGGTCACTCACTATTCATCCTAGATACAAAAAGTTGAGTCATCTCTGTTTACTTGGTCAGTCTTCTGTGAGATTTATATGTGGTACAGATTTTGATACAGAAAGAGATTTCTTTCACTGATGTTCCCTAACAACTTTTAGTGTTCAAGTTCATTGATTTCTGCTATTATAATTAGTATTTCCCTCGGCATTCTGTTTGCTTTATATTTACTTTCTGCTATGATTCCATTTTCATAGGATAGGAACTAGTATTGTGAATGTGAGATCTTCATAAAATAAGTATTAGTACAAAATACCCCCACAAATCACTAGGGGCAAACCATTCACACTGCCCTGTACTTGGGGACAACTGTTCTATTCCAAACCATCTTTCCAAGAAAGTTATCTAATCAGTATATGTTACTCAGTCTGTAGATATCATTATTTAAATCCTCAGTGGCATTGTCAACTTTTACTGGGGTGACTTTTTTATCATGTTGAGGCCATGGAGTTGATTAGAACACAAGGTGGGATGCAGGCTTCATCACTATAAGGAAGAAAGATGGCCTACAATGACTGATTTCTAATCCTTCATTGGTGTGTGACACACTCACACACACACCTCACCCCATCTAAATTCTGGCAATCTACGCCTTCATAGTGCTGTTTCCTTCCAGCGCCCTACAAAAATACATACAAGTAGTTTGTTAGAGTTACACTTAATTGTTTAGGAGGTATTGTAAATAATGTTGTTTTTTATATTATCTTAAGTAAAAAAACAATGTCTTTTCACTGCTGACTGCTGAGACAGCGTTAAGGAGGAAATTAGCTTGCAGAATTCAGCCCTTAGTCTTTACCCTCGGTGGTCCAGTAGCTAGATTTCACTCTTACTTTTCCTTGTTCTTCCCCTGGATTAGTTAAATGATAAATTACTGTAATGATCTGATAGCATTTCGTAGAATCCAGTTAGTGCTACTTGGTAAAGTCACACTAGGCTTCTATGAATAAAGAAACCAAGCATGAAGCCTCACAATAGTGTTATAGAGACACTCATCTGAGGAAAGGGGAGAAGCCTTGGTGGCAGGATCGCAGGAGGAACTTCGGTGGGTCAGCTCGCATTTCTTTTACACTGGCCTTTAAAGAGGGCTTCCACTTCCACCATCTCCCTCCTAGGTGCTGGTGCTTTTCTAACCGTCTTTGTGGTGTGTGCCCCTCCTGGTAGTTTACACCAGGCATGCTGATCTCTTTCCAAAGCCTTCCCTAGAACACCCAGTGGCCACAGCTTGTGTTTTGTTGGGTCAGTAACCCCACCCCTGCCCACCCATGCCTGGGGTGCAGGGACTTAGACACCAGAGAGCACCATCTGAACAGATCTGTGGTGAAAGCGGTCTGATGAGGTGGCCAAGATCCTCTCCTTGAGAAAGGAGAAATTTTCAGACTCCAAAAATCTGTACACATGGATCAGCCACCCCTTCTTATCTTCCCAAACTCCCCTATGGCGGATGATACCCAAGACAGAGGTCGGTTCATTCATACTTTTCAGGAAGACAGTCTATTAATTGCTGTATTTTGTTTTCCCTTCTACCATTGCCTAGTTTTTATGTTGTTACCTGAAATCTGTCCATGCTAACCTGGCCTCAACTAGGTGTATGTGGAGGTATAGATCAGCCTTCTCCCTCCCCAAATACATCTGTACACCTTGAAGTTCTTTCTCTTTTTGGCTACTATTGAGAAATGCTTCTATCTCATCATCTCTTCTCAGTGTTCCTTTAGCATCAAATAGTTTAGAAACATTGGCTTCACCCAGTGATTATTATTCAGATTTCAGTGAATAAATATGTCATAATGGGTATCCTAGTCTAGTTGACAATCTGAGGACCTGCTTTACTCAGTAGGTGTGGCATCCAGGCTTGGCTTGTAAGAGTGTAGGAAAAATGAAACAGGCAATTGTGTGCAACAAATAGGCGAGATATTTGCATACAGGAGAACATTTCAATGAACATAGTGGCTGTGCTAATAAGAAGTGAAGAGCGATTCATTCACAGAGTAGGTTATGGTTTGATGAGATTTTCAACATTTGTTCGATTGAGAATAGTTTTTATAAATATCTCAACATTGAAGAAGGTGAAATAAAATTATCTATAGAAAATAAAGTATATACATAAAATTATTTCTTGTAAGAAAATGTTATATTCCTATTAGCATTTAGATGCATCACTGGAGAGAAAATAATTATATTTGCATTTGGAAATATAATTTGAACAATATGGCTTAAAATAAGATTAGAATATGTGAATTAAAATAGATAACTCTGATAAAAAAATTTGAGCATCACCACATTGAGAAATGTAATATGCTGAACAAGAGATAAAGATATCAGCCTTGATTGATACCCAAACTATGTAACAATATTTCAATAATCAATTCTTCCCAAATGTGTTAAATGACCTCAAAGTAGAACCTCTAAGTGAAACATTTGTTAAAAATTTGAATGGCAAGAACAATCAAAGAAACTTTTAACATAAAACAGATTTGAAGGAGTTACCCAACTTCATTTCAGGGATTATAAACTATTAACAACCAAGACAGAGAAATAACTCTAAAAGTATACCACTGTAACAGAATGAAGTCCAAGATCACATACACGTGTATTTGCATGTGCAGATGACTAACTATGGAAAAGTTATAACTGGAGATTGCACGAGAGAAAGGAGAATGGGAGAATGTCTAAAACTAGTTCTGTTACTACTGGAGAGACGTACCCAAAGAGTAAACCTGGATCTATACTTTGTTTGGATCTATTAATGTAGACATAGATATTTCTTTCTTTCTTACATTTCACATCCTTGAGACAAAACAACTGACAACCACAAGTGGCAGAAGAAGTTTATATTGGCTACAGTTTTCAGTCAAGAAGCAAAGAGAACCAGAGAGAAAATACCCCCTCTAGTGTTCCTCTTACTGACCTGCTCCTGTTTACCAAGTCCCTCCCTAAACTGGAGACTTTGAGGATATTTTAGATAAGAAGCATAAAAATTTATCTCTCTAGAGAACAAGAGAAACAGTAACAAGGCTATTTTGAAGAATTGGGTCATGCCATTGTGTCATCTACCCCATTTGAACTCTGTGGGAAGACTAGCAGGTTGGGAACTCACATAGCATTCTTTTAATTTTTCTTGGAATACGTTGCCTTACTTTTGATTACTGGTCTAAATTCACACATTAGGGGGAGTTCAGTGTGCTCTTTTATCACATGGATACAGCGCAACTAACCCACTTAGGCCTTGCTTCACGAGCTCACCACCACACCATTCCCAGCCTCTGGTGCTCATGGTTGCACTTTCTGATGGACTGCTTTTAACCTTCTATATATGAAAGAGAACATGCTCTACTCACCCTTGCGTGCCTGGCTTGTTTCATTTAAAATAATGTCCTGTATTCTCAGCAAGTGTAATTTACACAGAGTCAAAAGTTTTAGGTTATAGCAGATAAACCAGGGAAATATCTAAAACAAGTCTAACAAAAAATACACTATTTTAGAGACAGCTATAAAACTCCCAAGAAAGACTAAGGTGGAATTTCTGATACAAATAAAACAGTATGTAGCGTTCATTGAAAAGAAACCGAACATCATAAAATTCATAATTTCCCATAAATTCCTCATAAGTCAGTGCCTTACCCTTAAAAGTCCAAAATGACAAACAAGTGAGGCTATTGCCTTGTGCTTTTTTAATTAACCTTGGAAACCAATAAAAGGGAGGAACAATGAAGTCAAGCAAACATATATGAGCAACTGAACGTAACCACTGAAATATGAGGAATATTTGGAGGAGAATGAGGATTGTTTAACCGGGACTTGTGTTTGGAAGGTCAAAGAGATTACAGATCTGTGCTGGGGCCTGCATAGATGGCTCATAATAGCATGAGTTGGAAGAAAGTTTTAAAACTCCCATCTTTGCAACGCTGCATGATCGGCACATACCAGAGACGTCCGTGGCCCTGGGGAACGATGAGGACAGCAGGAAAGTGAAGAGAGTATGGCTCCAGAGATTGTGCTAATCGCCTGCACCCACCCTCATGGGTGAGGACTTGCTTTCAAAGTAACTATTATTTAACAGAACAAAAAGAATGAAAAAGAAATAGAAAAAAATTATAGCAATGAAGCATGCATGCATAGTAACCATAGTTATTCTATGACCAGGTAAGAATCTCCTTCCTTTTGCCCCAGGGAACCCTGGGAGTCAGATTATGCCTGTGAGGTGAACATTCTCAGGTCCATGGAGGACAGGGGTCTAGGCTGTGCCAAGAACCAAAGTGACGATCTCTAGGAAGAACAAATGTGACCTATAGAATCCAGTTATTCCCCTCTTGTCACCCCCCAGGCACAGTTCTGTGTGTCATATCTACAGACTCTCACTTGTTATGGAGGGAGATGTCCTTGATCTGAGGTGCGCACTTGAGGTCAGGGGAATGAAGAGGGTCCTTGTTCTGTTAGGATCCAGGGGGCAGTAGATAGGGGAATTTGGAAGCCCATTCCCAGAGACAGTATCACCAACCACCACTCCAGATAGCGCATATTGTCATTCATGCACTGCCAGGAAGGATTTTCAAGTGAGACCCAATTGCCACTCAGGAGAGCTTGAGAGTAAGGTTTTGGGTCTGAGGGGAACAGATTCAAGTCTACAGAGGACACAGGAGTCCAGACTTTGCCTGGCACAAAGCTCATGATACCTAGAAAATTTGGGAAAACAGAGAGACACCCCCCACCCCGCTTCAATTCCTGCTATTAGATCCTAGGCATGTTCTGAGAATAAGGATCCGCTGAATGCACCTCATTGCATTAGAGAAACAGGAGGGCAAATTGTCAGGTTCAGGCTTCAGGTGAGAGTAGAATGAGAGAGGTTCAGTTAGGGATTAGAGTGATGGGCTATGGGAGAAGAAGAGATGTCCCAACGCAGAGAAATTTTCACCAAGCGATCTGTATCTTCCTCTTCTGTGAGCCCTGAAGTTTACAAGGACCTATTTGTTGGAATGAACTTAAGTCTCCAGGCCCCTGTGAGATACAACCTTGGACACTGGAAGCAGAATCAGGTCAATAGGAGACTGAGATACTTGCTGTACCAAGAACCAATGTGTTGATCCCTAGGGTGGTGGGAGGAGCCGAGAGAATTCCTTTCTGTTCCTGCTTTCAGCCTGGGGAGACCCTGTGTACATTCCCTGAAGTTACCTCCACTAACTGCTACTGCTTTGAGTCAGAGTGAAGGGAGGTCCTCTGCTACAAGCTTCAGGTGAGGGGTGCAGAAAGGGCCGGGATCAGTTAAAGTCACAATGAGGGGCTGCGGGGTGGATGAAGAAGCACCACTGCAGAGAGAGTTTCCTTGAACAACCCAGATTTTCCCTGTTGTTAGCCCTGCACTCCTGGGAATTCTCTGGTGAGGTCTTGGTTTTGCTCCAGGGGACACAGAGTGCAGAGTCAGGAAGTTGCACTGAAGGCCTGGCTTCAGGAGGAAGGAGTGGAGAGGAGTTGTACTTAGTTAAGTCAAGTTGAGTGCTATGGGAAAAGTGAGGAAGCCTTGCCCCAGAGAGAGAAACCTGGAACATTCTAGAACAGCCTCTGTGGCCTGCACCACAGGAGGAGGTACAGATTTCTTAAGAGAGGGCCCCCTTTGTCCTCTCTATAACCTGAGGGAATATCAGAGCTTTGTTCTAGGGATGGAGCTTCAGGAGAGAAGAGCAGACAGTGCCTGAAATCAGTTAGGTCCATGTGAAAGGCTTCAGTGGTACTCAGGAATGGCCACCGCAGTAAGACCATTTCAGAATGTTTTAGAAAAGTTTCTCTCACTGGACCTATACCTCATGGTGCAGAATTCTCATGAGAGGCCTCTTTTCTCCTCAGTGGGAACTGAGAGTCAGAGTCTTTTACTGAGGACTGCTACAGATGGGAAGAGCAGAGAAGACCTGGGCTGAGCTAGGTCAATAGGAGGCCCTGAGGGCACAGTGTGGAAACTCCAAGCCAGGGACAGGGTCCTCAACAACCCAGATTTGCCTCTGTTACAGCCCAGCACCCGAAGGGGCAATTTTAAGCATGTCGTGCCCCTTTGCATCAGGGCACCAGGAGAGGAGAGACAGAGCCATGCTTTGAGACCTGGGCTTCATGTCTAGGGAGCCGAGAGGACTGGGCTCAGTTAGGGCCCAATGAGAGGATGTACTTGGATGTTATTGTAGTGCATGGTGAGTGATACGGTCTAGTTTCCACCTTATGTAGACAGACAGTTTTCCCAGTACCAGCTTTCCAAGTGCCTGCCTTTCCTCCAGGGAAACTACTTGGCCCCCTTGTCATAGATAAGGTAGCTGAGGTTATTTGGTGTTGTTTTGGCACTTTCTATTCCTCTGTCTGCTTTTTGCCAAGGCCATGCTCTTTTTGTTTGAATACTTCAGCTTTGGGTCCAGGATACTGATGCTTCCACACTTGCCTTTGCTGTGTAGGGTTGCATTTGTTGTTCTATGTCTATTCTGGTTCCATATGAATTTTAGGATTTTTTTGTATAGTACTGTGAGGACTTCTATCAATATTTTGATTGTGATTGCTCTGAATTTGTGTACTTGTGATTATGAACTGATGATAATTTTCACTATATTCATTGTTTCTTTCCAGGGATGAATTACCTTTCCATTTTCTTATATCCACTTTAGTCTCCTTTTTCAGAGCAGTGTAGCTTTCATTGTAGAGGTCTTTGACTTTCCTGGTTAGGTTAATTCCTAGGTATTTCATTTTTCTTGATGCTATGGTGCAAGGCATTTTTTCCCTCATTTCCTCCTGGGTAATTTATTATTGGCAATGACTTGGCAATGTCAAACAAACCAGCTACCATCGTATTATCCAAGAAAAAAATGGATATTAACATGCAAGTAGAACCAAATAAATGCCACTTTTAACATTAGAATAGACATCCACAATTGTAGTGTAAACATTCCTACAACTTGATTATCAACTCACAGCTAATAGGGACTAAAAGTGACAGCTATACCTTTGATAATGGTAGCAAAAATTTCAACTGTCATTTTATAGAGTTAGCTAACTATATTAGGATTAATACAGATCATTCTTATACTACTAAAGATAGACTGTGGTGGAAATGTGGAATGAAATTTTAGTGTATGGTTTACTGAGGTGAGCACAAAACGGGGAATGCAAAGAAAACTACAAAAGCTTAAACTGTAGGGCATGAGAAGAGAGAGAAGTTGGTGAAATGATCCTATTAAGGACTAGGAGAATGTTTTCAGAATTCATCAAGTGTGATGAACAAAACTGATGAGAAACTGAGGATAATAAAAAAAGGGACATAAGAGAAGAAACTGCATGGAGAACAAAAATGAGGAATGATGAAAGGATGCAGAAGGGAAAAATAGGTGAGTATAAGATAAGAAAAAAATCTTATCTAGACAGAATAGTTTTTTTCCCAATACCTGGATTTTTGGAAATTGCCCTCCCCAAGAAACCTGAGCATGTATGCATGGTCAGAGGAGCCAGCTCGGCAAGCTAGGAGGAGGCTGTCCTGTCCAAAGGGAGACGAGGCCCTGGTGCATGTGCTGGTTCTCAAGCCAACGGGAAGATTAGTAGCCACTGCTTCCTAGGACTTCTCCTCCTCTCCTCAAATCCCAAACCCTCCAAGAAAGTCCTAGGACTGGAAAGCAAAGATTTCCCCAGAATCTTTGGTGTCTTTTTTGTCTCACTACCATGGCCTCACCTCAGAGAAGTCAGTCCAGTGAAGTCTCCAGCAAGCAAGCAGAGCAGGGCCCATGTACCTCACAGAAGATAATAGTTTACCATATTCTCCACCATGTGACATTAGACGACACGATCACGGAATCCCTGAAGATCCTACTCCTTCTTTTGATAAAGAAGCAACTGATCACCATGCCAGAATTGTTAAACTGTGTGGACCCCAATTGCGACAAATGCTTCCCTCAGATCCTCAGGGAACTTCTTGAGTGCATGCATGTGTGTTTTGGCACTAATGTGTGGGAAGTGGATTTCCTTGGGCAAATGTATGTCCTCACCCCTTCTAGGGCCTCATTTGTAGCAGGGATGCTGGGAGGAGAGAACAAGATCATTCCAAAATCAAACTTCTGATATTCATCCTGCCTCTCATCTTTTGAAGAACAAAAGTGCCAGTGAGGAGGACACGACGGAAGTACTGAGACCAAGGGAGTTAATACCTCAAGGAGAGACCTTTGTTACTCTAGAGCCTTCGAAGTTCATCACAGAAGATTTGGGACAGGAAGGGTATTTAGTGTATCAAGCAAGTGACCTGCTCAGTGTGTTCTTGTGAGGTAAAAGGACCCATGCTGAATCCAGTAAGATGAAAGTCCTAGAGCATTTGGTCATGGTTAATAGGGGAGATCACATGTCACACCCAGGTCTACATGAAGAGGTTTTGAGAGAGGAACAAGAGGCTGCCATGCATGAGGAATGGGCCACCGATGGGGGAGCTCTGTGCCAGGGGCAGGGGCTGTTCACAGTCATATCACTACCTTAGCTATTGCCTCGTGTGAAATGAGGCCCAGTCTTCAGTGTGTGTTTTCTAAGTAGTTAAAGGCAAAGTTAGGAAGGAAAATTGCAGTGCATACTATCT
This sequence comes from Hydrochoerus hydrochaeris, assembly GCA_004027455.1. Lineage (NCBI taxonomy): Eukaryota > Metazoa > Chordata > Mammalia > Rodentia > Hydrochaeridae > Hydrochoerus > Hydrochoerus hydrochaeris. The sequence goes on along the minus strand of PVLA01002562.1, from coordinate 14,287 downwards.
TGATGGCTGATCTATTTGGGTTGTTCTAAATTTGCAAGTGTTGTGTTTATAACATTAAAGTCATGTTCCAGTTTTTACAAGATTGAAGTAGATTTCACATCTTATTTAAAGAATGATATTGATCTCACAAGTATATTTAGGTTTCTGATATTGTTGGTTGATTAAGATTTCTGTTGTTAATGTGATACTAATCTCACATGAATGTTTCTTTTCTTTTTGTCAAACCAACTGGGAAAACTTTACCTTCACTTGTGATAAAATAGAAGCTGAATAGGAAATGCTCCTGAAATGTATAAGACATTTACATCAAGTTAGATGGAGTTCACAAATTGACATGAGGATAAAAATCAATTCGTGGATTTTACTTCTTTTCCTCTGTTGATCTATAGTATTAAAAACATATGTACATCTGAATCTTCTTGGTTTCTTCCATTGTACTAGGGAAATTTACAGTCAATAAAGGACCCCCTCTGCTCACAGACACATTGATACCTAAACCTTAATTGCACATATGCTCTTTGGAAGGTCCTGTGTTTCTGGTGAAAATACAAATAAAATAGAAAGAGAAAGACTAAACCTACCCCAACAGGATATTGGATCCAGGAGTACCACCAGTATTGGGAGATAGAGTAATATCTTCAAGTACCCAAAGTATATGAAAATGATCCCAGACCAAAAGGGGTTCTAGCAGAGAGCCAACATGAGTGAGTGCTAAGACAGAAGTTTGGGGCTTGGGGTAACTGTAGTTCTTTCTGCAGGAGTTGATTTTCATGCAGCTGCAAGGTGGCCAGGGCCAGAGCCTCAGATGAGGTGTCTTGGGCCTGAGACAACAGCCTGAGATCATGGACAACCGGTCTAAGTGCACTTTTAAATGATGAATGAATTCTCATGTGGAACAGCTATGAGTAGATTAGTCCTACACTGAGCACAAACCGGGGGAATTATGTTCAGCATCTTTAAAGATTTCCTGATAGGTAAGGGTAAGGCTCGTACGAAATAAGGTATGAAAGTCCCAGGTCAGGTGTTCTGGCTATTGTTTTGAGAATCATATTGAAGCACTAGTGATCGTGGACATATTGTCTTGTTCCTGACTTTAGAGAGAAAGCTTTCATCTTCTCCCCATTTAGTATGAATTTGGCCATTAAGGTGTCATACATGGCTTTTATCAGATTGAGATTAGGTTTTTCTACACTAATTTCTCTTCAGGGATTTAATCATGTGTAGATGTTGAATTTTGTCAAATGTTTTTCTGTGTCTATTTATATGATCACATGTTTTCGTCCTTGCTTATCTTTATGGGATGCTGTGCCAGCCCTGCATCCCTGGAGCAAAATCTACTTTATCATGCTGTATGAACTTGCTGATAATTTGTTGCATTGTTTTTGCCAGTATCTTACTAAGTATTGTACATTCATACTCACCAAAGTAATTGGCTTCTTTTTCTCTTTTTGATTGGATTTTTTTTTCTGGTTTTGGGATCGGGGTAATGCTCGCTTCTAGGAATGACTTTGGGAATCCTGATTTCCATTCAGTTCATTAAGGAATTTAAGGATTATTGGCATCACATCCTCTCTGAATACTTGTGGGATTGGGCAGTGAGGGCTCAGGATTTAGCTCAGCGGCTCAAGTGCTTGCCTAGTATGTGTGACGTCATGAGTTTGATCCCTGGTACCAAAAAAAAGAAAAAAAAAAAAAGAAAGAATTGGGCAGTGAATGCATTGGGACATGGGCTTTTCTAATTTGGTGGGTTTTTAATAAATTCTTTAATGTAATTGACCAATATTGATTTATCTGAAATTTTAAATAGTTTACCTTGGGAATTCATATATATATATATATATATATATATATATATATATAGTAATTTATATAGTTTTTCTGAATTCTCCATTTTATTAAGTTCTTTTTAAATGTTTTACCAGTCGTTCTTAGTCTTTGTTTGCAGTGCATGCAGTTTGCAGTCATTGTGGGGTGTTGTGTCGGGACATAAATATAGTACAGCTATTTTTTAAATTCCCTTTCCTTCCCTCCACATCTCTTTCTTCTCTTCTAATTTTTCTAACCTTAGTTTCATTCTTATTGATCTCATGAAACTTAGCGCATATTATGACATATAATGTTTACATTCCTTGATGCTGCTAAGTTCCTATACTTGGTGTACTCTACTTATTTCTCCTCCCTCTCCTCCCCACCCCCATGCTTGTTCACTCGGACCACTCTCATTTTGCAAGAGGTCCATCCACCCTTTATTAATCTTTTCATTTTTGCTTTGTCTCTCTGAAATGAATGATGCCATAAGCTTGTGAGTCTGGTTTATTTCACTCAACCTTATATTTTCCAGATGGTTCCATTTTCTTACAAGTGTCTCGGATTTTCCTCCTTTATAGCTAAATAGTATTCTGCTATACATAGACGCAACACTTTCTCTATCCAGTCATTCATTGATGATTAGGCAGGCTGCTTCCATTGTTTAGCTGTTAAGAATTGTGCTGCTGTAAACACTTGTATGCAAGCATAACAAATATGCACATAAACCTATAGATATATAGAGGCATGTATATGTTTATGTGCATTTATATCTATAAACATTGGTATGCAGAGTTTAAAATGATATAAAAGAAAGAAGGTAGTTTAAAAAATGATATAAAAGAAAGAAGGTAGCCATGTACCCTGGAGGAGTAGTGTAGGTGGTATCAGAATTGACATAACCATAGATTTTTGGTCACTGCTCCTTTTTATTTAGGTGTAGTGATTTCTCCCCCTCCAGGGGGGAACCGCAAGGTTTTGACATCTGATTGATTCTCTGGTTGTCTTTGATCCTAATATGAGCACCTATTCTCTATATTTTTCTGGCCTTTTAATTCCTTCCTGTCCCTTTGTAATAGGAAAGTGAGTGTGGGAGGATGTGTCCTATGGAAAGTTAACTTAGACCTCATGATTAAGTGAAGGAGATGTATGTGTCTTATATATTAAATAAGAGCCCTCGGCTGGCTGTTTCTCTTCTCCATTGCTTTTCCTCAGGTATGGAAGGGCCATTTTTCTAGCTATATCACTCTTTCACCTGTGCACTTTTCCAGGTAAATTCTTATGTGAATTGTGTTGTCTGGAACTTTCTGGATCTGGTTTCTCTCTATGTCTCTCTCTGTCACTCTGTCACTCTGTCTCTCTGCCTCTCTCTCTTTCTCTTTCTCTCTGTCTTTTTTTCTGATTGCTGAAGTCTAATTTGCAAAGGAAAAACAATCTTTAGTAAGATTCCCTGTTAGTTTTTTTTTTTAAATCAAGCTTGGTGAGATCCTATTTTATCCTTTTTCCTGACTATGGACCACTCTTTCTACACTCTCTTTTCAGCCCTGGACCACATAAGGGCTGACTTGTTAGAACGAGCTGCAGCCTCAGGGGGACTTGTGAGTTAGCGCCTTGGATATTGGGGAACAGAATCAGGTTCATAATAGACTGGAGTGCATGCTCTGCCAGGAACCAAGGTATTGCTCCTTAGGGAGGAGCAGGGGGCCAGAAAATTCCTTTTCACACATGCTATAAAGCCTTGGAGAGCCCATGAGTGTTACAAGATTTCACATTCACTCACTGGCTTTTGTCTGTGTCAGAGCAACAAGTGGTCCTGTTCTGAGCTGTGTTTTAGTTGAGGGGAACAGAGAAGGTTGGGCTCAATGAGGGGGTCACCTTGAGGGGCTGTGTGGCGAGTGAGAATGCTCCACTGCAAAGACCAGGATCAGGAACAAACCTGTCTTACCCTGTTGTTGGTCCTGCACTCCTAGGTAAAATTCTTTAGTGAGGTAGGAATTTTGCAGACTTTAAACTTAAATCTGCAGTCAGAGGAGTCTGCTTGTCTTAGCAGGTGTACTATTCAAGCTTGAATTTTAGCAATGTAGGAGAGATAAGGTGAGGACTCATGTGCCAGAGCTATTTGAGATTTTTCCATGTAGGGAAACATTTTGATGGACCCACACCATTTTCTGTAATATCTGCACTAATAAAATGATGAAGGATGACAAGTTTTCAGAGGAGGATGGGGGTTCAGTGGGACTGTTCAACATCTGTTGAACTGAGCCAGAATTTTACATTGACTTCAACACTGGAAAGGGAGAAGTAAAACTATAGAAAACAGGAAAGTGTGTGCATCAATTTATATCAATTAAACATACTTCTGGAAGTAATTATTGAGTTTAAATATGTTACTGGATACAAGATAATTTTACTTGCATTTTTACACTAAAAATGAAGAACTGTTAGTTGAAACTGAAAGCTACAATTTAAAATAAGATTAAAAAGTATGAATTAAAAGGGATAAATCTGAAAAAATGTAAATATCTATATATTAAGAAACATTGGAAAGAAGACATAATGACGATGTAAACAGAGATATAAGCCTTGTTCAGTACTCAGATGATTTAACAGTATTACACTAGTGAATTATTCCCAAATAACTTGATAAATTCAAAGGCCTCCTAATGGAAATTCTAGCATTCATAAAAAGTGCAAAGCACCTAGTACAGCCAAAGAAGACCTTTATCATGCAATAAAATTAAAATAATTACTCTAATTCATCCCACCAACTATATACTAACAGACAAGACAGTGAATTAAATTGAGAAATTCATCAGTGAAACAGAATGAAACACAGGAATCAATCCATAGTTACCCACATATACAAAATAACTAATTATTGAAAGACACAAATGGACACTAGAGCAAAGTTAGCCTCTGTAGCAACTAGTTCTTAAACTACTGAATATTTATATGCAAAAAATAAACCTGCATCCATATTATATCTTTCTTTATACTTATGAACATTAATAGTAGCAATATTTTTATTACATTTATCATCAGTGGGACAAACCATTGAGTGCCACAAGTGAAAGGAGGAGAGGTTTATTCTGGCTCACACTTTTCATGCAAGAAGCAAAAAGCAAAGGGGAGAGTATACACCCCTGCAGTGTTCATCCATGTGACCTGCGCTGCTTTGAGCCAAGTCCCTCCTCCAAATGGGGGACTTCTGGAGGACATTTTAGATGTAAATCCTAACAATTTGTCTCTCCAAAGAGAAAGAGAAACAGTAATGGGGATATTTTGAAGAATTAAATCATGTGATCGTGCCATCAATCGTACTGAACCCAGTGAGGTAGTTTAGCAGAAGTCCACATAGCTTTTATTTTTTCTAAAGTATGGTACCTTATTCTGATTAATGTATCTAAATTATACACATTAGTGGGGAGTGCAGTGTGCCATTTCACCCCTGTGATACAGTGCACCCTAATCCAACTCAGCCCACTCTCCTCCACATCCTTCTCCAGAAATCACTGTTGTACATTAAGTTGACTGTTTTTAATCTCGCACATATGAGAGACTGGCTTATTTCATTTAAAATAATGACCACAAATTCCAACAACTATATTTTACACAAGGTTTGAAGATTTACTTTACAACAGGCGAATCATAGACATATGTAAAAAGAAGTTTAACTAAATTTATCAATATTTAAAATAAATGTGATACATTGTAGAAAGATTCAGGCCAAACGATTCTGATAAAAATAAAGCAATATGTCATATTCTTTGAAAAGTAACATAAAATGATACAAACCTCAATTTCCCTTACATTTCTTTTCAGTCAATGCTTTATCCACAGAGGTCAAAATGATAAGCAAATTAGGCTATTGCCTTATGTTTCCTGATTTAATCCCAGAAAGCAATAGAAGAGAGAAAGTAAATCATGGCAGAAAAACACGAGCAACTAAATGCAATCGTCACAATATGAAGAAATCCTGGGGGAGATTGAAGACTGTTGACCTGAAACTTGCAGTTGAGTGAGGTAGGGAAGTTGGGGGTCTGCATCGAGGCCCGCACAGGTGGTCCATGACATTGTGAGTTGGAAAAAAGTTTTAAAACTCTTGTCTTTACAACATTGCACAGTCTGAGGCAGCAGCTCATGCCAGAGATTCCAATGACCTACTTGTAACAGCAGGACACCAGGAAATTGGAGCCAATCTGGCTGCAGAGACTTTACTTATAAGCACCTGACATCAGCCTTGTGGGTGAGGACTGGCTTTCAACAAAACTGCTAATTAAGAGAACATAAAGAATGCATGAGAAATAGAAAAGAAACTATAGCCATGAACCATGCATGGTAACCATAGTTATTCTACAATCAAATAAGACTCTTCTTCCTTCTGCCCCAGGGAACCCTGGGAGTCAGACTCTTCCTATGAGGTGAACATTCTCAGGTCCGTGGAGGACAGTGGTCTAGACTCTGCCAAGAACTGACATGAACACACGTAGGAAGGACAAATGTGACCTACAGAACATTTATTCCCAGAATTGCCCTGTAGTTAGCCCTGCATCCTAGGAAGAATTCCCTGGTGAGGGTTTTTTTTTTTTTTTTTTTTGCCTCCGGCAATCCACAGTGCAAAATCAGAGCCTGGTTCAGTGGTCCTGACTTCAGCAGGCAGGGGTAGATTGGACTTGGGTTCATTCAGTCAAGTTGAAAGCTCTGAGAAAACTGTGGGAGACCCACACCAGAGAGTAAGTCTCAGAACATCCTAGAAAATCTTCTGTTACTAGCCCTGTAGAAGGCAGTGCAGAATTCTCAGAAGACAGTTGGCCCCTTTCGTCCTCTCTGGGCCCTAAAATGATATGAGTCTTGTATTTCAGACTGAGCTTCAGGTAAGAGGAGAAGAAAAACTTGTGATCAGTTAGATACAGGGGAGGGTTTTTTAATGGTACTCAAGAATCCACACCGCAATGAGATGATCTCAGAATGTCTGGAACAGCCTCTCTTAGAGGACCCACATATCCCTGTGAAGGATTCTCAATAGAACATCTCCTTTCTTCTCAATAAGAAGTGGGCCTTTTACTGAAGAGTGTACTTCAGGTGAGAGGAGCAAAAGGTCTTGGGTATGGTTGGTCAAGAGAGTTCTGCATCAGGACAAAAATGTCTCTGATGGGGGTGGGTGGCAAACTTTTCCTTCAGGGCCCCAGAAAAGGGCAGTCAGAATCTGAGCCCTGTGCTTCAGGTGAGAGGAGCAGAGAGGACCTGCGCTAAGTTAGGTCAAGAGGAGGCCCTGAGGGCACAGTGAGGAAGTCCCAAGACAGTGACAGGGTCCACAAACAACCCAGATTTTCCTCTGTTATTGCCCAGCACACTGAGGGGAAGACTTTTCAGGCCATCACCCACTTTTGTGTCAGGGAACCAAGAAGAGAGACAGCACCTTGATTTGAAAGCTCTGCTTGAAGTCTAGAGACTCAGGACAGGGATTAGTCAAGTCAAAATGAAAGGCTGATGGTCACTGTTGAAACCTTAGCTCACATAGACTTTCCTCAAATAATTCAATCCTACGTTGTCTGTATACACACGGAGTACATATGACCTGCATCACAAAGGTTGTGATATGATATGAGTTCCTTGACCATGCCTGTCATAGGGCACTCTGGGTGTCAGAGACTTGTTATTTTAATTTTGATGCATTTTAGATATATATAATGGTAACATTTATTATAGGGAATTTATAGTTGTATATGACATATCTACTTGATTCTTTTTTTCCCATTTTGCTAACTTCCTTTCATTCTTTCTGTCCCTCCTTATTTACAAAAGCTTTGTTTTCATATTTTCATTCTAGTCTCTTTTTTTGTCCATTCCTTCCTTTCACTTTGTAAAGGTATGTGCATGTGACATCCACTGACTTCAGCCAGTAGGGTCAGAGAGGGGAGGGCCTCATTGTGCTGTGTGTCCTTTATGAGAGGGGAGCACAGAGAACCTGTTCCCTCTCCAGGTGAGGTCCTGAAGGCAGCGAAGAAACACCAGCCCAGAAAGATTATCTCTGAACAATCCGGATGCATCTCTATTGTTGGTCCTGGACCCCATACAGGCAGGCTATAAGAATGGGTTCTTTTTCTTATATTCATTTTAGGCTCTTTCTCAAAGTATTGTTAGTTATAGAAGCCTTTTAATCCCTTGATTAGGATATTTCCTAAGTTTTTTATTTCTCTTAATGCTATTGCAACATGTATTGTTTCCATCTTTCTCATTGTATTTATTATTGATGTACAAGAACAATATTGATTTTATATGTTGATTTTGTAATATGTTACACTACTGAATTTAATTATTTAATTATTAATTCTTGGGATCCTTTGGTGGAGTTTTTAGGGTGTTCTATATAGACTACCATATCATCTCCAAATAATGATAATTTAATTGATCTTATCCTATATACACACCTTTAATTTCTTTCTCTTACATGATTGTTGTCACTCATGTGTTGAGTATTATGTTGAAAAGGAGTGTGACAAAGGGCATCCTTGTCTTATTCCTGATTTTAGAGGAAAAGCTACCCAGCTCTTCCCATTTAATATGGATTTGGTCATTGGTTTGTCATAGATGACTTTTATGTGAGTTTCTTCTATAAATATCATCTTCAGGATTCTCATCATGAATGGATATTAGAATTTCTCAAATATTTCTTGTGACCTCATTGAGATGATCAGGTACTTTTTGTTTTTGCTTCTGTTCAGGCACTGTATTATATGCTTGATTTGGGCATGGTTAACCATGCCTGGATCACAGGAAATAATTCTAATTGGTGATTATATATGACCTTCTGGATGATTTGGTGCATTCTGTTTGCTGGTACATTATTGAGAAGTTTTATATCTATGTGCACTAAACAGATAGGACCTTTTTCTCTCTGGACTCAGGGAGGTGGCCTTGCTGTGAGGATCTTCACCTGGTCACAAGAGGAGACGCGTCCTGTCTGGAAAAGGAGCAGGCCTGGATCTGCCAGGAATCAAGAAGAGAAATCAAGAAGAGGAATCCAGGTGAGGAGTGAAGGTTTCTGTATTGGTGCATGTTTCATTACATAATGATTACATTCAACATGGGAATTTGGTACAAGTACATGCCCCATGTTCATTCTTTTTTCCCATTCCTCTATCCTGATCCTTTACTTTAATGTGTTTAGAGTTCATAAAGATCACATTTCTCATGTGGACTTGGACCATGTGAAAACCTCACCATTTCTCCCTTTGTATACTATATGCTATGCCTCTTTACCCAATCTTTTTTTTTTGGGGGGGGGTACTTGGGATTGAACTCACAACCTTGCACTTCCCAGACAGGAGCTGCTGAGCTAAATCCCCAGCCCCTTTACCCAATCTTTCAATCTCTTGATTTCTTCCCATATGCTAAAGACCAATGCAATATTTACTGTTATTTAACTTTCATTTCACACTTTATTTATAGTTTTGGTTTCTCATGTAAGAAAAAACATGTGATATTTAAGCTCAATTATCTTATATTTTTCAGTTAATATTTTGTTTGAGGTACATCCATTTTTCTACAAATGAATGAAGATTATCTATTTATGTCTGAGTAGTCTCTTTTGCACAAAATACCATATTTCTTTATGCATTCATCTGTTAATGGAATAGAGGCTCCAACAAAGATGTAGCTATTAGCACTACTACAAACATGGGTATGAATATATCACTGCACTATATTATCATCAATTCTCTCAGGAAGATACTTAGAAGGTGAGTACCTGAGTTGAATGTAATTTTCAGCATCTAGTTTTCTCAATAACCTGCACACTGATTTCTACAGTATTTGTGCCAATTAAGAGTCCCACGAGCAATAAATAAGTGAGCCTCTCCAACCCCCAGACTCATCAGCATTTGCTATTGTTAAATAGCCATAACCATTCTTTCTGCAATGAGATGAGATCATATTGTTCTTTTAATTTGCATTATTTGAGTGGCTACCAGTGTTCACATTTTTTCATACATGTATTAACCATTTGTACTTCTTCATCTGAGTGTCATTCAATTTAGAAGCCCATTTCTTAATTGGATATTTTAATTTGTGGGCCCTCATATTTGATATATTTATGTATTCTAGACATTCATACATTGCATGAGAAGTATATGCCCAAATTTTCCCATTCTTAAGATTGTCTCTTCACGCTACAGATTGTTTTCCTTGCTGTGCGGAAGTTTTAAAATTCAACATGGTCTCATTTGCTCATTCTCGATATTATTTGTGTGCACCTGGGTTTGTCTTCATTAACACCTTCCCTGTGTGTGTGTCTTCCAGATTGTCAGCTATTTTGTCTTCCACCAGAATATTCTGTTTTAATATTTTGACCTTTGATGCCTTTTGATTTGAGTTTAGTGCTTGGTGAGAGCCATGGGTGCAGGTTCACTCTTTGGCGTGTGTGTGACCAGTTTTCTCAGCTCTATTTGTTAACGAGGCTGTCTTTCCTCCAGGGAAAGTATTTGATCCCTTGTCGAAGGGAACATAGCTGAGGTTGCTTGGAGTTGTTTCTGAAGCCTCAGTTGTGCTCTTTGGATCCAGAACACTGTTTTTCACCAGTACCATGTTGTTTTCATGAGTGTAGCTTTGTAATTTAACTTGAGGACTGGGACCATGAATCCTTCTGGCTTGCTATTTTTGCCCAGGATTGATTTTGCTGTTCTAGGTCTCTTTTGGTCCCACATGAATTTTAGGATTGTTTTCCCTAGTTCTCTGAGAAATGCTATTCATATTTCTATTGGGATTGTGCAACATCTGTATGACAGTTTGGTATTATCACCACTTTGACTATGTTGGTTCTGCCTTTACAGGCACAGGATATATCTTGCCGTTTATTCATATCCTTTTCTACCTCCTTTCTCACAGTGCTGTTCTTTTTGTTGTAGAGATCTTTCATCTCCTTGGTTATGTTAATTCCTAAGTATTTCATTTTTCTTGTTGTTATTGTGAAAGGTATTGTTTCCTTCATTTGTTTCTCAGTGAGTTTTTTCTTTATGTATAGGAGTGCTATTGATATTTATGTTAACTTTGTAACCTGCTATTCCATTGAATTTGTTTACTAATTCTATTGGTGCTTTTGTGGTGCTTGGAACACTTTCAATGTAGAAGTTCTGTTATCTACAGAACCTCTAAGTCAAAATTCATTTTTTTCCTTTCATATATATATATATATATATATGCTTTAAATTTCTTTTTCTTGCCCGAATTCCCTGTCAAATGTGTTTAGCATTGTGTTGTACATTAGTGGTGGCAGCTGCTATCTTTTTCTTGTACCTGATTTTACAGGGAAATCTTTCAATGTCTCCTCATCTAATACAAATTTGACCATTGCTTTGTTATACCTGTTTTTTTGCATTTGATATAAAGTTTTTCTCTGCCTATTTTCTTCAATTGTTTTAACAGATGTTAGATTTTATCAAATATTTTTTCTATTGGGATACTGATCCATTTTTTCCTTAGTTCTGTTTATGCAGTGTATTACATTTTTTTATTTCTGAATGTTGAACTATCCCTGCATTCCTGAAATGAATTCTACTTATCTTAATGATTTGTTGCACTACATTTATAAATATCTTATTGAAAATTTCTGCATTATAGAGAATTATATTCCTGAAAGAAATTTATTAATAGTTCTCTTTATTGATTGGAACTTTTGAGACCAGGTTGACGCCTGCTTGTAGAAATGATTTTGGCAATATTACTTCGCTTTCAACTTTGTTGAAGCATTTGAGTACTATTTTTCATTAGACCTCCTCTAAAGTTCTTGTAGAATTTGGCAATGAATCCTTTGATACTTGTACTTTACTTAGTTGATGTTTCCATATTTTTTTCATCAACATTATTTCCAATGTCGAATTCTTCAGAATTTTTATGTATAGTGGTCACTTCTGATTCCCATATTTTCATTACAATTAGTCTCCAAGGTTTTGGTTTAAAATTTATCATGGACTGTAGTTTTTTGATAATTTTTTCATTTATGTTTTGTATCATTTATTTTTGCTCAGCTAGTGTTTTATTAAAGTCTTTGGAATGCTCCTTGACCATTTTGATTAATTACTTCTATTATCACTTTGGTTCTTTCATCAATGATTCCACTTGATTCCCTCTGATCTTTTTTCTGAACTTCTCTGTTATCATTCTAAGTAATTCAGGTATGTGTTTTTTGCTGTTCTCCTCCCTTGAAGCACCTTGGATTGGATTCACAGTAGTTAGAAATTTTGGTAGATATTCTATTGTCTTGTCTTCTAATCTTTCGTGTGTGTGTGTGTGTGTGTGTGTGTGTGTGTTGAAGATTGTGAAAGTCACACTGGAAATCACACAGTCTTTGTTACTAGTAGAAATCTGTCATTGAGTTTTATTTTCAGTGATACAGTTTTGCTATACCTAACAATAGTCCTTTTCCCCTGCACTAAGATTCTACCACATCTCTTAATTTGGGAGGGAAAGATACAGGTCAATTGGCTCAACACCAAGTTCTCTAGGAATACATTCTTATATTGTTAATGTAAAAAATGTAATTTTGGAGTTATCATACAGAAAAAAGGCACTAATGGTAACAATTATGTCATGCAGGTAATGTTGAACAAATCAGCTGCAACAAGTATCATGCAAAACAGATTGAATTTTAAAATACAAAAAGAAGCAATAATGTTCTGTGATTAATTATATAAAGTAGAAATTCATGATAGCACTATACACATGAAGACAACAAAATATCAACATACAGCTAATATATATTAAATACAACATTTATAGTTGTTCCAATTGTAGGAACAATTCAATAGTAACTTTATAGTCTGAACCAACTCTAAAAGAAAGTTTAATAAAAGTTCATGCTTATAGTATTAAAGATGTAGGAATCTGAGAGAAGGAGAATGCAATAAAAATGTGAAAGTTCAAGCTATATGATATGAGGAGGATACAGAATTAAGCAAAGGATCCTGTTAAGTACTGGAAGAATGTTTACAGAATTACAGAAAAAACTGATGAGAAATTCAAGATAACAGAAAAAGAGAGAAAATAAATTATACAGAGAATAGAAATAATTGCAGAATAATAAGAAAAGAGGGGGAAAAGAAAAAAAAAGATGTGATGAAAAAGATAAGAAAAAAAGTATTTCTGATTTTGAATGAACAAGTTGATTCAGAATCTGGAATTTTGGGGTCTAGCAATTCTCCATTTTCTCTGATGCCCCTCTGATTTCCCAGGCTGCAGTTATGTTCAAGTCAAGAGGTTTCCCTGCTCATGCTGCTAAACAAGGAAGGAAGCCAGGTCCAAGATGTGTAATGGGTACAGGGAGGTCAATGGCTCTGTTCACCACGCCAAGACTTTCAAACCCAAAGTAACTCAGTCTGGGCCTGGCTTCTGACCAAAGAGGGTGGGCCTTGTGTCCTTTCCAGCTTAGCCCAAATCTTTTATAGTGTCTCTTTCTAGTTCCTTCCCTGTCCAGGGGTGTTTCCTGAAATTGTTTTTCACCCAGTCACTGTGGGAGGGTAGTGCTGGAAACTCTGAAGTAAAGTTGTCTCATGGCTATTCTGAGTCTTCGGTTCAAATATTCAGCCTTTTCCTTGAACACAACCCAAACACACTCACTTTTCCAGGATGTGACTGGCACTCACACAGAGACCACTCACAGACTCCTTCCTGTGTAAGGACTCTGTAGGAGCAGAACATCACACTGTCCCTGCTGCACCTGCTAGTCTACTGAAACATCTTTCCTCCCTGGGATTTCCTGGACTCCCTAGGCTTCATTTTTTATCACTTTCCAATTAGATTGGATAACAGAGAACTAATTTGTTTCCTTTTCTGCATTGCAGTCTGTGTTTTAACTTCTTTGTAGTTTTTAATTTTACTGTCATTTAGTTTTGGATTTCAGGAGATCTACTTCTTTTTTTGTCATTCTTTTTGTCCCCAAGATAATAATTTCCATACTCTGAATTTGAATCTTGGATAGGCTGAATTACTATTGCATAATATTACTCCTTTGCAGCCATGAAAATATATTATGTAACCCACACGTGCAAAAGAAGTGGGGGGACCCACAGAGCCTCCCTTCACCTGGGCTTAGCCTGGAGTTCCCTTTGAGGTGGAATTCATAGGGATTCCTTTCAATTCAGCTAAGTTGTTGCAGTTTGGAGGATCAAGGGACATGAGTGACTTGGTCTAAGGGGTAACTGCAAGTCACTAGAGGGTAAACTAAAAACATATAGTTAGTTTAGTAGACAGCCAAAAGAGCTGAAAAAATAAAATTATGGCCTCTTCCTTAATACTGAGGGTATCTGCTTTCCAGAAACTACACACTCACAGAGTTTACCTGTCCCCTGGCTCAGGCTTCAGAGGCCCTAAGTGCCATGCTCACTTCCAAATCAGGAAGGAAGGTGTGGAGTAATTAAGGAGATAAAAGCAGGTATGGTCACAAGGAAGATGGAGGAACTACAGGCACACATAGTGGGTAGCTTAT
>PVLA01002561.1:66518-261905 GCA_004027455.1 Hydrochoerus hydrochaeris | reverse complement strand
AGATGATATTAAATCAACAATGGCTGCTTCAACATCTTGTTTTCTTCAAAGTAACTGTTCATACCATCACACATAATAAGATTAAACAAAACAGAATAAAACCATTCCAACCAATGAATGAAAACATTATAAGACTTCAAAGCAATATAATGGTGAACCATGATTACCGTAAAATCTTCTGTACTCTTACCATTTCTTACACTAGGGAAACCATACAGTATTTATACATGTGAGTTTGATTTATTTTGTTTATGAGTATGGTCTCAAGTTACATCCATTTATTTATAAATATCTCAATGTGATCATTCTTTATAGCTGAGTAGTACTCCATTGTATAAAAGTACCACAATTTTTTTATCCATTCCTTGGTTGATGGGCACTTAGGTTGTTTCCAAGATCTGGCTATTACAAATTGTGCTGCTATAAACATGGGTGCACATATATCACTGTGGTAAGATGTTTTCAGTTCTTCTGGGAATATGCCTAGGAATGGAATAGCTGGGTCAAATGGGACCTCCAACCCCAGCTTTTTGAGGAATCTCCAGACTGATCTCCAAAGTGGTTGCACCAGTCTACACTCCCATCAAAAGTGCAGAAGAGTTCCTTTTTCCCCACAGCCTCTCCAGCATTTGTTGTTGGTAGTTTTCTTGATCCTGGCCATTCTTTCTGGAGTGAGATGGAATCTCAGTGTGGTTTTGATTTGCATTTCTTTAATGACCAATGATAATGAACATTTTTTCATGTATTTATTTGCCATCCATATTTCTTCATCTGAGAACTGTGTGTTCAACTCAGATGCCCATTTTTGGATTGGGTCTTTGAATTTTGGGGGTCTGATTTTTTAAAATTCTTTATAAGTTGTAGACAGAAGTCCTTTGTTTAAGGGACAGTTCACTAAGATTTTTTTCCCAGTTTGTGGGTTTTCTTTTCACTCTGCTGGGGATTTCTTTGGACATGCAGAAACTCTTTAATAAGCTGTAATCCCAGTTATTGATTCTGGGAAGTATTTTCCATGCAGTTTGGTTCTTGTTCATGAATTCTCTACCTACCCCTATGTCTTCAAGATTTTTACCTACTTTGTCTTGCAACAGATTTAGTGTTTCTGTTTTAATATTTAGATCATTGATCCATTTAGATTTTAGTTTAGTGCATGGTGATGGGCATGGGTCTCATTTTAGTTTTTGGCATATGGAAAGCCAGTTTTTCTAACACCATTTATTAAAGAGACCATCGTTCTTCCAGTGAACATGCTTGGGCCCTTTATCAAAGATAAGGTGGCTGAGTGTATCTTCTAAGTCTATTCCACTGATCTTCAGGTCTGTTTTTATCCCAGTACCATGTTGATTTTATTATGGTAGCTTTGTAGTATAACTTCAAGTCAGGGATTGTGATGCCTCCTGCCTTGGCTTTGCTGCTTAGAATTGCTTTTGCTATTCTAGGTCTCTTCTGGTTCCAGATGAATTTTAGGAGTGAATTCTTTAGATCTATGAGGTATGTTAGTGGTATTTTGATTGGGACTGCATTGAATCTGTATAACAATTTTGGGGGAATGACCATTTTCACAATATTTATTCTTCCTATCCATGAACAAGGGATGTCTTTCCATTTACTGAGGTCCTCTTTGATTTCTTTTTTCAGGGTATTATAATTTTCCATGTGCAACTCTTTTACATCTTTCATTAGATTAATTCCTAAGTATTTCATTTTTTGGATGCTATTGTGAAGGGTGTGGCTTGTCTTATATCTCTCTCAGTGTTTTTGTTGTTAGTGTATTGGAATACTATTGATTTTTGAGTGTTTACTTTGTATCCAGGTACATTACTGAACTTACTTAGTATACCTAGGAGTCTTTCAATGGAGTTTTGTGGGTCTTCTATGTAGAGTATCATGTCATCTGCAAATAATGATAACTTAACTTCTTCTTTTCCTATCTTTACTCATTTTATTTCTCTTTCTTGTCTAATTGCTCTGGCTAGTATTTCCAGTACTATATTGAATAGGAGCAATGATAAGTGACATCCTTGTCTTGTGCCTGATTTCAAGGTAAAGGCTTTCAGTTTTTGACCATTTAATATGATGCTGGCTGTTGGTTTGTTGTAGATGGCCTTTATCATATTGAGGTAAAGACCATCTATTCCAATTCTCTGTAAGGTTCTTATCATGAATGGGTGTTGGATCTTATCAAAAGCTTTTTCTGCATCTATAGAAATGATCATGTGATTCTTACTTTTGGCTCTGTTGATATGGTGGATTACATTTATTGATTTACGTGTGTTGAACCATCCCTACATACCTGGGATGAATTCCACTTGGTCATGGTGTATAATCTTCTTGATGATTTGCTGCATCCCGTTTGCCAATATTTTATTGAGAATTTTTGCATCCATGTTCATTAGGGAGATTGACCTGTAGTTCTCTTTTTCAGTTGGGTCTTTCGAGTGACATTTGTTTCCAGGAATGACTTAGGGAGAAATGCTTCCCTTTCAATTTCATTGAAAAGTTTGAGAAGTGTCAGCATTAAGTCTTTGTATTTCTTGTAGAATTCCACAGTGAATCCGTCTTCTTTGTTGGTAGGGACTTGATTACATTTTCAATTTCATTCATAGAAATTGGCTTATTCAGCAGTTTTACATCTTCTTGATCCAGCTTTGGTGGTTTGTATGTTTCTAGGAATCTGTCCATTTCTTCTGTGTTATTGAACCTATGAGAGTAGAGGTTTTCGAAATAGTTGTTGATGATGTTCTGTATTTCCACAGGGTTGGTAGTGATTTCATCTTTTTCATTCTGTATTGCATGAATTTGAGTCTTTTCTTTCTTTTTAAAAATTAAACTGGCTAGGGTCTTATCAATTTTATTTATTCTCTCAAAGAACCAACTCTTTGACTCGTTGATTCTTTGTATTGTTTTCTTAGTCTCTATTGCATTAATTTCTGCTCTGATCTTTATAATTTCCTCCCTTCTTTTGGGTTTGGGCTTGACTTGCTCTTCTTTTTCTAGATGTTTGAGGTGTAATATCAGGTTGCTTATTTGTGTTCATTCTGTTTTCCTAATGTGGGAACTCAGTTGCAATAAATTTTCCTATGAGGACCACTTTCATTGCATCCCACAGGTTCTGGTAAGTTTGCTTGTATTTTTGTTTGCTTGTAGATATTGTTTAATTTCTTATTTAATTTCCTCTGTGACCCACTGATTGCTCAAGAGTGTATTATTTAATTTCCATGTATTTGTGGGGTTTTTGCAGTTACTTTTATCATTAATTTCCAGTTTCCTGGTGCTATGATCCGATAACATACATGGGATAATTTCAATTCTTTTGCATTTACTTAAATATATTCTGTAGGTTAGTATATGGTCTATTTTAGAGAATGTCCCATGTACTGCTGAGAAGAATGTATATTCTGATGTTGTTGGATGGAATACTCTGTATATGTCTATCAAATCCATTTGTTCACAGGTGTGATTCAGTTCTGTTAATTCTTTGCTGATTTTCTGTCTAGTTGATCTCTTTGTGTCAATGGTGTGTTATGGTCTCCTGTTATAATAGTGTTATTGCCTATTTGATTTTTCATTTCTGTTAATACTTGCTTTGTGTAGTTGGGTGCTCTGGAATTTGGTGCATATATATTTAAGACTGTTATCTCTTTGTCTTGCAGTTTTCCCCTAACTAGTATGTAGTGACCTTCTTTACCTCTTCAGACCATTCTTGGTTTGAAGTTCACATGGTCTGCAAACAGAATAACTACTGCTGCTTTTTTTTTAGTTCCTGTTGCATGGAGTATTGTTTTCCATCCTTTGACTTTCAGTCTATGAGTTTCCTTTTGGGTTAGATGGGTTTCTTGTACACAGCATATGATTGGATGTTGTTTCTTGATCCATTTTGCCAGTCTGTTTCTTTTAGTTGGTGAATTGAGGCCATTTACATTAACGGTTATAACTGTCATATATTGGTTTATTGTTGACATGCTATCTTTTGATATTGTATCTTAACTTTCCATTCTGTTTAATTGTCTGTCTTGCTTAGTGTTTTTTTTCCTATGTGTATCTAAAATGTCTTTCAGTATTCTTTGAAGATTTGGTTTGGTGATCATTAAGTTCTTTAGCTGTTCTTTGTCATGGAAGTATCTTATTTCTCCATCCATTTTGAAGGACAGTTTTGCAGGGTACATCATTCTGTGTTGGAAGTCATTTAGTTCTGAAACGCTTCACTCCATGCTCTTCTTGACTTCATTATTTGTGTTGAGAAGTCTGCTGTGATTCTGATAGGTTTTCCTTTATAGGTGATCTGTCTTTTCTCTCTAACAGCTTTTAATATTCTGTTCTGGGATGGTGATTATTATATGTCTGGGTGTAGTTTTGCTTTGGTTATGGCTATTTGGAGTTCTATATGCTTCCCTAATCTGTATGTCAGTTTCCATACTCATGTTTGGGAAGTTTTCAGCTATTACTTCTGTAAATAGCCTCTTGATATCATTTGTGTTATCCCCTTCTTTCTCATTTATCCCTATTAATCTTATGTTGTTTTTCTTTGCATCATCTTGCAGCTGTTGAATTGTTATTCCTGATTTCTTGTTATTTTTAGAAGATCTTTCCTTTCCTGTTCACTGGCTACAATCTTCTTATCTTTGAGGTCTGAGATTCTATCTTCACTTTCATTAGGTGGTTTTTGCAACTTTCAATAGAGTTTTTGATTTCCTGTATATCTCTTTGAATTTGCTTCATGCATTCTGTTTGTTTCTTAAACTGTTCATTCAGGGATTCTATCATTTTGCTTTGTTCCTCTAATTTTTTAGCTGTGTCTTCATTGGATGGATTCAGTATTTCTTTCACTACTTTTTTCATTTCTTCTTTTACCTGGGAGATTATTTCTGATTTGAGTTCCCTCATAGTTTCCCATACTTGCTTCTTTATTTCAGTTGACATTATTTCAGGTATTTCAGGTGTATGTGTAGTATTTTCTTCTATGTACATGGCTCCTAGGTTTTCTTGGGATGGACTGGAGGTTTGAAATTGCATTTTGGTCTTTCATTTTGTCATTTTCCTGTATTTTCGTGTTTCCAGCGATATTCCAAAGCTTTCCCTGGATGTGTTAGAAATCACCTCCTGTGCCCTCCACCACTGGGACTCACCTGGCTTTGGCTCCCCTCATGCAGTGGGCCTGGTTTCTCTGGTTGAAAGAAGGTCACTGAGTGTGGTCCACCCAAGCCTGCAGAACCTCTGGAGCCTAGTCCAGTGTCCTAAGGTGGCTGGGTGGGCACCAAGCTGCAGGGAACAATGGTCCCAAACCTTTCCGGATGAGTTGCAACACACCTCATGGCGTGGGCCTGGCTCCCCTTTTGGCAAGCCTGGCTCCCCTGGCTGCTCTAAATTATTTTTCTATACCTGGTGGTAGAGACGTGTGTTCTACCATCAAATAATAACAAATAGACACAGTTATAGAAAGGTTATTCTAGGGGGTATTCAGGGAGGAAAAACCTCTTTGCTTTACTCCTTTTTTTTGTTTTTTTTGAGACAAGGTCTCACTATGCAGTTCTGGGCTGGTTTAGAGTCATGTACTCCAGGCTGACCTCAAATTCATGGCAATCCTCTTGCCTCAGTTCTCAAGTGCTGGGACTATAGTCATGTGCCACCACTCCTGGCCTTGCTTTCACTTTTCTAAAGATGAAAAAAGAGCAAGGAAAGCTTCTACTCACATTAGTCATTGTGACAAAATACCTAAGAAAAACAACTTGGAG
This sequence comes from Hydrochoerus hydrochaeris, assembly GCA_004027455.1. Taxonomy (NCBI): domain Eukaryota; kingdom Metazoa; phylum Chordata; class Mammalia; order Rodentia; family Hydrochaeridae; genus Hydrochoerus; species Hydrochoerus hydrochaeris. The sequence continues at coordinate 256,173 of PVLA01002561.1, read as the reverse complement.
GAAGAAAGTTCTATTTCGGCTCATGGTTTCAGAGGTTTCAGTTTGTTGGCTCCAACAGTGTGGGTCCATGGTGAGGAAGAACATCATGGCAGCAGAAAGGTGTTGAGGAGGAAGCTGTTGACCTCATGGTGGGCAGGAAACAGAGAGAAAGAGAGAGAGAGAGAGGGAGAGAGAGACAGAGAGAGACAGACAGAGAGACAGACAGATAGAGAGACAGAGACAAAGAGAGACAGAGACATAGAGAGACAGAGACAGAAACAGAGGTCTGGGGACAATATAGTCTCCAAGATTATGCCCCCATGATCCACTTACTTCATTGAGATCCCACCTCCTAAGTTTTCATGACCTCCAATAAAACTATCACATTAGGGGTCAACCAATAGGTGAATCCATTGATGAAGTTAGAAATCCAATCACATTTAAACATTGAACATTAAGCATTAAACTCTGAACATTGCTGCTTTGGGATCAAGCCTTTGGAGGACATTTAAGATTGAAAACACGATGCCAATGGACTCAGTGATAAAAGCCACTCCATTGTAAATCCTGATGGTAGATTTTAACTGGATTGAAGAGAATCAGACTGTTAAAGAGGGAAAAGGAGGGATAAAGGACAGGTGATTAGAGTGGTCCTAGTGGTAGATGAAGACTGTGGTACTTACCTTGATATATTCACTTGCTGAAGCTGTTCAGGTCTGTTATCTTAGTCCCTGTCACAGACACAGGGAGGGATAATTGTCCTCTTTTACAGACAGGAAGCTAGTGCTTAGTGTATGACTTCATATTTAACAGAGCCAAAATGATTCCAAATCATCAAACATCATAATTCAGGTTATTTCCACTAAATTTTTGTGGCTTTATAGATTTTGAAAACTCAACTATGAGTCCAGCATGTAGTTCTAAAACCAATGATTTGTCCTTGCTAGGATTGGTCACCCCAGATCAGACTGAGAAGGTGAGGCAAGTCTGAGAGGGATACTATTTTTTGCAAGATTCCTGCTGATCTCTACAAATCCTTTTCTAGGTGTAGAACAAGACCTATCCACTATTGTTCCCTTGACCATGACTCCTTCTGCACACCCTCACTCTGAGGCACTGTAGAGCTGAAGGATATAGAGGCACATCTCTTCTGGCTTACAATCTCTTTGTCCCAGTACTTAGTAGGCAAATTTTTATCGATCTTTTAAAACTCAGTTTAGGTGATCACTTCCAGAGAAGTAAAAAATCTCCAGTTTTGCAACTAGCCACTACTTTGTCTTTGCCCTTTCAACACTCTTTCCATTTTACCAACATGAGCTATACTGGATATTACTTTAGCAGCACCTGTTTATTTGCCTAGAGTCACTGCTCCACTAGCATCTGACACCAGAGCAGAGGTGCTGGTGATGTAGTCTGGTATGTATAAGTAGAAGAAATCTAGGGTGGAAGTAAAAATATTATCCTTTCTTATGAAGGTATTAGGGAATATTTGATACCACTATGCTTTAGTATAAACTGTCATATAATAAAAATATACAATTTTAATATACCATACAGATGAATTAAACTTTTTTAGTGGTCATATTAGAAAATGAAAAAAGAAATAGAATTAAATTTAATAACTCAAAATATCCAAGATAATATTGTAACAGAATTATAATCTAATATGAAATTAATGATATGAAATTATTAATGAGATAGTTTACATTTTCATTTAAAAAATTAAATCCTTATAAGTCTGGCCACCTTTCAAGTCTGAATTATCACACACACAGCTACAGTTGTTGTATCACACAGAAAAGGTGTAGAAGAATAGAAAAAAAATACAATCCCATGAATTAAATGAGTTTGAAACTACTTTCTTTATAAAACTATTTTCCAGACAATTGAACTTTACAAATTGCTTTTTCCCCACCTTGCTTTCTAGCTAATGTACTATGTGAAGACACTTAAATTCAAAACCCACGATGGAAGGAAAATAGAAATTGATCAAAATGGAGATGTGTTTGGACACTATGATGTTCTAAATTGGCAATTAGATGATAATGGAGAAATTGCCTTTGTGAAGGTTGGAGAATATAAATTTGCACCAGATAAGTTTGAACTTGTTTTCCAAAAGAATTCAACAATATTTTGGAACACCGAATCATCAAGGGTTAGTTGTTCTGACACCTTATTTTGCATGTATATAATTACATTGCTATATTTTTTTCATGCAGTGATGGAGTGCAAAGCATTAGAGATGTTTCCAAATTCCAAATCAATTTTCCCAAGTAGAGCACATATTTTTTCTATTTATGGGTTCAGATTTTTTCCTTTTTTGGAACATTTTCTTGGATTGTAGTATTACATATTAATTTCATTCTTTTGTTTTGCTTCTTCAAGTATTCCAGTGACACTTACTTGACCTTGTTTATCTGTCTTCATTTCATCCATTTTTCTTAACTAGTTTTTGTATTATTCTTTATCATTCTCCTTGTATTTTCCTGTTTTTATTTGATGACCCTTATTACATTTTCATTGAAATAAATTCTTTTTGAACCCCTGTTACTATTATCTTAATTTCTGATATGAATTTTTGAGTTTTTCTGAATAAAATATACTTTTAAAACTTCTTCCAATTTTATAACATGTATTTCTTTTAAAATTTCTTCCAATTTTATAACATGTATTTCTTTTAAAATTTCTTCCAATTTTATATCATGTATTTCTTACTTTTAAAATCTCTTCCTTTCCTTTTTAATATTTAAATTATTTTCAACTTATGTAAAACATAAAATTGTATATATTTCTGGGATTCTATGTGATATTTCTATAAACACATTGTGCAATGTTTGGGTCAGGTTAAACTATCCCATCAAATATTTTATCATTTTCCTTACACAGTGTCTTAAAGGATAATAACATGAGAAAAAATAACAAGGATGAGATAGGGTGTGCTGGGTACAGTATGGCACTGCAATTTCAGTGTGGTCAGGCTGTGGAATTTGAGGAAAAGTCCAAAAGCAAGGAGGTTGGCATGGTAGCACATACTTGCAATCCCATCACCCGAGAGACTGAAGCAGAGTTGTCATGAATTTGAGGCCAACCTGAACTACCTAGTGAGATTCTGTGTCAAACAAAGGTGAAACAAAACCAAAGACCCCTAAACAAGCCAACAAAACCCAAAAGGAAGTGGATCAATTCATTACCAAGGGAAATATTGCAGTCAGAGATTCACCAACTTCTGAATCCTGAGCCACAGATGTGCTTGGTATTGTAGAGGGACAGTAAGGGGTCAGTATGCCCAAAAAAGGGTGTAAGAGAAAGACAGAGAGAGAATAGGAGAAAGGATAGCAGAGGTGAGAGAACATTAGACCAAGTAGCACCTTGGTGGTTACTGGAGGTTGGTTTGACACTGAATAAAAGCAACAGTCACAGAAGAGTTTGTCCAAAGAGAGTCATAATCCAATTTAGGGATTTTAAGGATCTTTCTATCTGTCATGTTGCAAATAAAAAGTGTGGAAACTGGAGGAGGGAGACTAGAACCAGGGACACAGTTAGAAGATCATAAAATCATACCCTTAAATCAAGGTAGTTTGGACTAGAATGGATGTGAGGGAAGTGGTAAAACTAGTTAGATTTTTGGATGTCCTATAGCTACAAGATAGATTGGACCTGAAAGTGTACTGATTCAACAATTGGAAGATAGTATAGGGTGTGACTGAAGCCATGATGATGACCTAAGGCTGGTGTTTTGGGGGAGAAGAGGGATCTGAATGTGTGTGTGTGTGTGTTTGTGTGTGTAAATACATATAGGCAAGTAACAGAGTAGAAGGCTGAAGCTGATGGGTAAGAATGGTGGTGTGGTAGAAACGGTGGTGCTCATGACAGACTGTGGAATTTGGGAGGAGGAATAGGATAGATGGTAATTTCAGTTATGTTAAATTTGAGGTGATGGTGAAACCTCAAAGCATGTTGGAAGTTGATAGTATGGAGTTGGATAGATGTCAGGGAGAAAAGGTTGGTGTTAGAGATCAAGATTGGAGAGTTCTGGAGATGCTGATTGAAGACAAGAGACTGAGCAACTTGTTTCACATTAAAAGATAAAAGCAGATCAAGGAACAACAGTAGGAAAATGCCCAGAGTGATAAGGAAGGTAGAACAAATAGAACCAAGAAAATAAACAATAGAAGCTAAGGAAGCTTGCATTTCAAGGAGAGGTTTATCAAGAATGTCAAATAGTTAAAGGAGGTGAGAGAGAAGATGGCTAATGTTAGATATGGCAAGAAGAGTTTTGTAGAGATGAAAAGTTTGGCAGCTAGATTGTAAAACAAGAATGCAATAAATATGATAAGATGGTGTAAAAGGCATAATTTCATCATTTATGGTGCCCTTTAAGACAGGAATATGAGCTGTGAACGCTGCTGGAAAGATGAGGCAGGAAGACTGTGAGCCTAAGAATCATCTTGAGGGCCTGAATCTGGAAAAATGAGGCAGGCAGGAAGACTGCAAGTTTGAGACCAGCCTGGGTAAATTAGTAAGACCTTGTCTCAAGCAAATAAACAAACACAAAAACAAAACTGTCTATGGAGAACTCTTTCTAGAAGACTAGATTAAGAAAGAGGAAATCTGTTTCATTCAGTGATAATTTCACTACTTATCTTTTAGAATTGTGGAAGTCCCTGCTATTACTTCTTCCTGTGATAGCTACTCCTCAAAGCACTTTGAAAATTCTCTCTCTCTCTCTCTCTCTCTCTCTCTCTCTCTCTCTCTCTCTCTCTCATAGGAAGCCTATGTATTGTACATATTATTTCTGTAATGTTACATACCATAACCTTCTCAGAGAGTTCTGATATCTAATTCAGATTTATCCTGAAAAACTGAACATAGGATAATTCCAAAAAGGAAACTTTCATATTAGTTTAAACTTCCATATTAGTTTTTATTAAGATATAAACTAATGTATTTATTTTAGATTTCAACGTGAATATCCATGAAGTATGTAAAGCTAGGTTGCATTTACTATTGAAATTTCTAAACTCATTTAGTAGGAAAATATTCCAGCACTGTGCCTTGTCTGATTTTTCCTTTTTCTTTTCCAATTTTTGCAATAGAAAATATCTGCCACTTCCTTCCTCCCTTCCTCCCTTCCTCCCTTCCTTCCTTCCTTCCTTCCTTCCTTCCTTCCTTCCTTCCTTCCTTCAACTGTTTATTACACAACTTCGACCTTAATACTATGTTGGGGTGGCCTTGCTGAGAAGAATTGTTTTTCAGGCCCTCCAGATGATTCTTAGGGTCACAGGTCCCACCAAAACAGGAACAGTCTTGTCAAATTGTCCCATCATCAGAGTTGCATGGGCATGGAGCCTGGTCTAGATTCCTAAGGTTAGAAAGAACTAGCTCTATAATTTGTTTTACATTTCTGGAATCCTTCAGCAAGATTTTCTCTAGGCTGTCAGTATGTTGTTGTTCTTTTTGTCCATTGTCTTTGCCCAGCTCTCCTGGATCTTCCAGGATGTCACAAAACTTCCACAGAAACCTAAATGGCAGCTTTCTCAGCCTCACAGGTGGTGGAGATGAAGACTTTGTTACAAATTCATTGTGTCTGTCTTTTCTAGCTTCCCCACTCAGTGTGTACCGATGTGTGTCCTCCTGGGACGCGGAAGGGGATTCGTCAGGGAGAACCGATATGCTGCTTTGATTGCATCCCATGTGCTGATGGACATGTGTCAGAAAGAGCAGGTAGAAATGATCATTTTTCTCATTGAGATCAAAATGTGATTGGAATAGACATGTTTTGGCAAAGAGATCTTTGGAAACCTTCTTTACAAAAATGTATGAATAACTTACAACAAAATAATTAAAACCTACCTATTAGATATTATATACAGTATATAACTGTGATTTTTAAAATTTTATTTTTAAAGTTAGGACATGTTTGCACATATATAATAAATACATTCAGTATGGGAAGTTCCTATAATATACATATCAAATCTTTTTTTAATTTTAAAGAAAACAAATCAAAATAGAACAAAGCAGATAAAAAAAAAACAACAATTCAGGCAACACAGCATTTCAAAACAAGACAATAGGAAATCAACAGTGGCTACCACAATGTCTCCTGTTCTCCCTGGAATAGATGTCCACATCTTCACCCACAATGAATTCAAACAAAACAAAATAGTATAAAATCAATTAAAACAAAAGAGTGAAATCATTATCGGCCTTCAAAACCAGACAGTAGGAAAATCAACAATGACTACCATAATGCCTCTTGTTCTCTTCAAAATAGCTGTCCATACCTTCACACATATTGAAATCAAATAATAGAAAACAGACTAAAACCAATCAACACAAAGAATAAAAGCACTATTGGACTTCAAAACAAGATGACAGAAAATCACCAATGGCTATTATTAATGTCTCATTTTCTTAAAAGTAGCTGTTCATACCATCACATCTAATAAGATCAATTCTTATAATTATTTAGCAGACGTTCTAGGCATGTATAAGCCTATACATGTACATCTAACCTTTCTGTATTAGAGGGAAAAACAAAACAGAACACAAGAAAAAAAAATTTAAAAAAACCAAATAAATAGCTATAAAAAAGAGCCCCAAACAATAACAATATAGGCTTTCAAAATAAGATGTCAGGAATATCACTCAGGTTGTTATTTTGCATAATTATCTTCAAAATAGTTCCTCAGATTACCAGATATAAATATGCAAAATTGATCTAATCCTATGAGTGCTAACTATTTTGTTCCAAGAACTAATAGAATTAGTGTGAGGGTTGAGACGCCCGCCGCGTGTAGGAAGAAGTCAACAGACGCCTTCTTATGCAACAGGCAAGGGGTTTTATTGTCGGAGCTTACACTGGGCTCACTGAACGTGCAGGAACAGAGAGCCACGAGGCATGCTGGAGCATGGCTTTTAAAACTACCGAACAAAGGAAGGCAGGGCTTTGGCAAGCGGGGTTACAGAGGCAGAAGGCATTGGTTAGTTTAAACGGCTTTCTACATTCATTGGAGGGGGCGTCTATAGGGTGGTCTAGAGTTGGGCATCGAAGGGTGCTTCCTAATATGGGCAGCAGATGCCCAGGGAAGGTACATTCCATAAATTCCTTAAACATGGAAGGGCTGTTTCTACCTTGCAACCCAGGTTTCCTAGTCAGCTTAATCCCTATCTGAATTTAACCTAGGCCGCTTTAACTATAATGGCTCAATTCCCAGGATATTGGGAGGAGATGAGCGGCATAGAGCAGTGTAGACCATGCACTGTTAATAAGAGGAGAGTAGTATAATCATCTTAGCTATCTTAAGTGTATATTTGTGAATTTATCTCTTGTTTCTTTTCCCTTCCTGCTTTTCTCCTTTTCCCTATATACGTATCAAATCTTAATCCTTTGAGAAAACTGATACTGGGTTTCAGTTCTCAGCCTGCTACAACTGGAAAAGACCTATAACCATGAAGTTAATAAACAAAATACAAAACAAGATATGTGAAATGTGAAATTTGAACAATAAAATTCACAAAAAGTATTTGTTTCTGAGATAAACTAAGCATTAATTATGTTCATTATGGAGGGGGAAGTGACTTACAGGTTTTTTTTTGTTTTCCTGAATTATCTGTAATTTGGAATTAAAGGTCTAGAATTCTGTCCTTCAAGACAGCTGACTGAAAGTCGTAAGTGCCTGGCGTTTGTAACACATGTGAATTTTGCAACCACTGCTGCAAGAAGTCTTCACGACAGCTTACTCCACTGCTGCTCTTCAGAGCAGAATTTTAGTTGTGCTTGGTGCATCTACCTAGTCTGGCAAGCAGTTGAAGCAGAGTTATTTTTATTTCTGCCTTCTATTAAAGACAACACAGATTGTACTTATCATTTGTCAAAAGGCCCTCAGCATCAATTCATTTAAAAGAGAATTTTAAAAATGTAGAAATTTTCCTTAGATGTAGAACAAGCGCAGTGTAACCTGAACAACCCCCTGGAGTTGGTGTGGCCAGGTCTTTGCACTGAGTCACATCTCCAGGAGGCCAGCCCGGCAGTCAGAGGGATTGGAAGGGAATTCCAGTCACTACCTGCATCTATCAAAGACTTTTAAAGAGACTTGTTTCATAATGTACCATAAACTCATCACAAACAATTTTTCTTGCATGATAATATTTCTTCTTGGAGCCTCCTTTCAGATAAACGCTCCGAATGTTTCTCAGTCTCAGGCAACACAGATATTGTTTTTGTTTCTCTTCTCAGCTTCAGTCCTCCTCTGCCTGTTTCTCAAATTGGCATCTGAAGGGCGGGGAGAGGAAAACTGACCAGATGAGGCTAAATTCTCCTCTAAGGAGGTGAAAACACTACCATTTTAACCAACATTGTACAACCATAGTCCTCCCAATTGTTTCACCCACTAGTCTTGATTTTCTCATTTATGGATTACTTTGGGTTTATAAGGATACAATATGCACCTCCTTTCTCAACAGACAGTTGGAAGAGGAAGAAGCATGTTATTGGGAAAAGCCAATTGAAGAAAAGCTAAGATTGAGAAAGGAGGCTAAATTTCTAAAACTGAAGACAATTACTCTGTATTATTTTTGACACACTCTAAGGCCATTTTATCACCACTTTTTTGAGATGTTATCTGTATTCTGTATAAGGAATTTTCAATGAGTCCTTACTCTAGCCTTCAATTGGGCGATTCACAGTTAAAGGGGACAACTGGATTCTCTTGCAGACATTCTCTGTTTTTTGTTCAACAGGTCAAAGAGAGTGTGACCAATGTGGCGAAGACTACTGGTCAAATGAGCAAAAGAGCATGTGTGTGCTGAAGGAGGTGGAATTCCTTGCTTACGATGAGGCGCTGGGATTCACCCTGGTTATTCTCTCCATCTTCGGTGCCCTGGTGATCTTGGCAGTCATGATTGTGTATGTGATATACAGGCAAACGCCTCTGGTGAAAGCCAATGACCGGGAGCTGAGCTTTCTCATTCAGGTTTCTCTTATCATTATGGTGCTGTCGTCTATGCTCTTCATTGGCAAGCCATACGACTGGTCCTGCATGGCCCGCCAGGTCACTCTGGCACTGGGCTTTTCTCTTTGCTTGTCTTCCACTCTTGGAAAGACTATATCATTGTTTTTTGCCTACAGAATTTCCATATCCAAAACCCGATTCATCTCCATGAGTCCTATTTTTCGAAAAATCATTGTTTTAACCTCTATTCTAGTTGAGGTTGGCATATGCATAGCCTACTTGGTATTACACCCCCCACGGGTATACAAGAACATGGAATCTCAAAATATAAAGATCATTTTGGAGTGCAACGAAGGATCTATAGAATTTTTGTGCTCCATGTTTGGGATTGATGCCTTCCTGGCCTTGCTATGCTTTCTTACCACCTTTGTGGCTCGTCAGTTGCCAGATAATTATTATGAAGGAAAATGCATCACTTTTGGGATTCTGGTCCTCTTTATTGTCTGGATTTCTTTTGTCCCTGCTTACTTGAGCACCAAAGGCAAATTCAAAGTGGCTGTGGAAATATTTGCAATATTGGCCTCCAGCTATGGTTTGTTAGGTTGTATATTTGCTCCCAAGTGTTTCATTATTTTGCTGAGGCCAAAGAGGAATACTGATGAAACCGTCGGTGGGAGAGTCCCTACTGTAGATAGGAGTATCCAGCTGACCTCAGCATCAGTGAGTAGTGAGCTTAACAATACCACAGTGTCAACTATTCTGGATGAATAGTGTTGTGGGTTACATGCAACCCTGAATTCACAATTGTGACATGGTTCATTGTCCCCTTTCAGGTTGTTCCTACAGCAGCTGCTTGATGCTGTAGGTTAATATTAAGGATTTATGTTCTGGAGGTGTAGTCTTAGCATAGTATATGATGTCTCATTTTGTAAAGTGAGTACCATGAGTTAGAATATCTCTTTTTGAAACTGTAAACTATTTTATTCAAACATTTCATAATACTTTCATATAAGGATCATGTAGTAGAAAATAAGACAGTCAGAATTTATTGAAATAATAAAGCAAAAATAGCTCTTCAATATGTTTTGCTTTTAAAACACAGGTATGTGACCTAGAATTCTATATAAAATTCTATATTAAATCAAGGATCAAAAGAGACATTTTGTTCTACATTCTGTTAATGACTTTCTGAAATAGATAGTTTTCTCTGACTATAGCTTATAAATTTTCCCTTGGATCAGAAAGTTTATAGAATTCTTAGAAGATAATTACATTTCAGAGGACTCTGGCATATAGACAATCTCCAAGAATTGAAACACTGACAAAACTGAGTTTCTTCTTGAACTCAAATGGGAATATCCAAGTTTCCACCAGAGGGAAGGTACGTCCTTCCTGCTGCACACTGCTCTGGAGGAGAATATGTGGTAAAATACCTGAATTTCACAATATTCTCCTTATTGAAAAATAAAAACAAAAGTCATAAGAGGTTGGCACAACAGTTAGAATATATAGTGGAGATCTCAAAGGAAAAGAAGAAACCAAATGTTTACCAAGATCAGGTATTAAAATAGAATTTTTAAAGTATAATTCAAATGGTTGATGTTTGCCCAATTAATATACAAAATTAATTGGAATTTAATTCCCATGTGAAAATGTTATACTAATGTTTCCAACTTTCTAAATATGAAACTTTGAGAATGAACTATATGTATGTATATGTATATGAATTAAAATATGTAGAAAGAAAGATTTTGTAGAAATGTCAATAAACCAAAAATGTATGTGTTTATTTTGCTCTAGAAACCCAAAGGAATCAGAAAGAAATCTCTCTTTAAGAGGACTTAATAAAGTCTGAGATCCTACTTAACTAAACTATTTAGAGATTCATGCAAGCTTGTGGGAGCAGAATCCTCAATCACAATGAATGACTAGGTTAGCAGGGCAAGTCTTTCAGGAACTTATTGACTGGTTTCTAAAGAAGTATCATTCTAGATCAGATGAAGAGGATCAGTTTCCTACAATTCAAAAAGGAAGTTTATATCAATGTTCAGCAAAGCTCCAAAGCAATCACCTTTGTTGGATAGAAAATTGTACCCCAGTATTCTGGGAAAGTATCTCTTCACCCCTCTATCTCCAAACACTTTGGACCATAATTCTTAGAATTATCATGTGAGAATCTACATCACAGAATGAAAAGCAGGGAAATTACTTTTTCTGCTCATTCATTCATTTATTCATTTTTTATTTCTTTGGCCTTTCAATCATAGTATTTTGGAAAGGGAGAATGTTTTGGCAAAGTATAGAACAATAAAAAAATGAAAACATGTGACTCAGTTTCTTTTTCAACTATGCATATAGTTTGAGCATCCTCAAAAATCCATTTTGAGATTTTAAAAAAGTTGAAGAATGGCTCATGTCTCATGACTTGGTTTACTTTTCTATTAAAAAGATTTCAATCTCAATGTAATTAATTTTCTTTCTAAATATTGATTATTGAACATATAGTGTCTAAAAATAATTTCAGAAGTCCATATGATTAATATCAAAAACTTCATTATCTTTTTTATATCACATTACTCAATAATAGTGTCTCATTGGACTCATTCTTCATAATTGTTTTTCTGATCAGCAATAGGTTTGGAAAATTAGAGAAAATAAATGTTATCAAAATCAAAATATCAATGGATATTGCATGTTTGATGGTAATGTTTATGTAGGCAAATTTACACTTTTAAGGTGCAACTTTACTCTGAAATAGTGTGAAGTTATTAGTTGCTGACTTGGTGCACATGCATTTTTACAGAAACTGTCTGCACTTAAATATTACATGACTGTCAAAAGATAATAGTCTAACTTCCAATATTGTTTTATTCTTGTAATTAATTGCTTACTAAGTATTAAAATATTTCTTACAACATTAAAAGGTATTTTCTTTATGGATGAATGTGTCATTTAAAATTTGTTTACAATGGGGAAAATGACTGAAATCTCTCATCCCATATGTTGTTTTGTAAGGAATCTTATGTAGCTGTCATTACCCTTACTTCCTGCTGTGGGTGAACATTTGCTGGTAACCCATGCTGGGCCTTGGGGAACTGCTCAGAATTAATTTCAGGGTGTTTCATCAAAATTATGCAATTGCTGGTTTGGGGAATGGCATAAAGATTAATTGCTTGAACCCCCCAAAATGGCAAAACAACACTTTAATCAGGGCTGAGCTGCACACAGAGAAAAATATTGGTAAAAGAAATATTTATCAGAGCTGCTTAAACCCACATCAAAAGATTAATCCTTTGCTTTAAGGCAAAGAAAATTCCTGCTAGAATGCAAACATATTATCAAAAAGGGTAAGATAGTCCAACTGCCAGCTTAATCTCCGTAAAGCCTAGCTCTGATCTCATTTCTTCCCTTCTCCACAGCTCCCAGTGGCTCTTTACTGTCTGTGAAAGCAGTGGTCTTCCTGCCTTAGCCTGGCATTAAAGACCAAAACTGTTTTCATCTTTTATGTTTCAACAGTTGTCACCTGTCACTTTTCTGCCCATATTCTTTTACTAGCCCAGCTGCACTTCTGCAATTCTTTGAACCCACTTCTTATTTTCTTAGTTCCTTGTTGGTCCACTGTTACCTTTTACCTTTATGCTTTGCTAGTACTCCATTCATCCATCCGTCTTCTTCTTTCTCCTCCTTCCCTTTCTCTTGCTTCTCTTTCTTCTTTTCCTAATGGCAGATTTGCAGCGACATTAATTCCCCAAACAAGAAACCACATTTCCAACAACAGAAGAATTAAAATGAACTCAGTCATTGGAATTCTGTAGAGCAATGAGAGTAAATGGGCTACTTGGTGAAAAAAAGACTGTAGAGGGACAAGATTGAAACTTGACAGTGATTTGGGATTTGGAAATCATCTAGGCCAGAGATCACCATGACTAGGACCAGGATTACAGCCCTAAACAACCTGGGCAAGTTGAATACTATCACAATCAAATTTGCTGGTGTTCTTTAAACATTCAACAGTTGCATGTTTGAAATACATTCAATAGAAAAGGGAACATACTCGAATGCTTTAATTTAATCACCTAACTAATCCTATTATATTAAACTCACTTTTACTTACTCTTGGAAATTCTAATTACTAAAGGGAGTCACTTCAACTGATAAATCAACCCCCAAGAAAATGATTGTATCAAAGTAGTTGTCAGGGCTCAATTGTGGTTGAAAATCACAAATGAAAAATTTCCTGTTTGTTTCCCATTTAAAAGTTTACACATCTGTAAGTAAATACAGAAGTTCTCCTTTTGTTTTTATTTCATGCAGTAATTCTTTTGCAAGTGCTACTAGAGAAGTTGGCCATGTCTGAAGTGTGTCACAGGGGAATAAGAATGAATGTGAATTGCAGACACCATGTCTACTCTTTAAAAGTGCGTGACTAACACAACAGTCATCACTTGACACCAAGTGTGTGAAACAGAAAGGCACCCAAACATCTGATGGTGTGTGGCATATAATAGTTACTGCTTAACTAGAACATGTGTCCCTCCCTCCTCCTGAAGAGACCAGCGTTGGTTTTTGCCTTTTTCTTTGAGCCATCCTCTATGGTGTCCTACAGTTTGGTATCGAGTACAGTATATTGATTTGCAGATCAAGTAAAGTGGTTCCTTAAGACATGGTAAAAATCACTTTTTAAATTAGATTTTTTGAAAAAAACTTCTGATTTACCAACTTTAGTTTAAAAGTAAATCCCGCCGTGGTGCTTAGTAGATTGTCAGAGGACCTTGATTCAGGAGGACCAAGACACAAAAGTTTGCTTTGGTGTCTTAGAACTTGTTTGAAGCCACAGAGCAAACTGAATAAAAGCAAAGACTGAGGAAGTAACAGTTTTGGATCAATGGTTCATGCTGCGTAATCCTAGGAAAGTTAATTTAGCTCTCTGAGCACAAAGCCTGACACCTACTCAACAAGGAGTAACTGTTAACTAGTTATACTAGTCCTTACACTAAAAAGAATTTAACTGAAAATTATTAGTACCTTTATTTTTCAGTTGCCTCCTGTGTCTGTTTATCCAGCCTCATGGTTGGACACTCTAAACTCCAGTGGGTGCAAGCGCTCTTCTGTTTCCTCTGACTGTTGGTGGCACTTCTGGACAGCACAGCCTTTGAAATCAGAAATCTGGGATCCATGATCAACATTTCCTTTTCTTCTGTTGTCATTTTCTTCTAAGCTCTATATGTAGCACACATATGCACCTGCCAGTCGGCTAGCCACTAATTCCTGTCAATTCCTACCTCCATATGGCTCCGAAGGGCCCTTTCCTCCTTATTCTCAATCCATCAGCATCTTGTGGCCTCTGCACTTGCTCCTCATGTTGCTTCTCCCTGTAACACTTAGTTCTACTGGACATATCATGTAATTATTTTCTATTTCCATTGCTTACTGCTGTATTCCCATACTTAGAACAGTGCCTGGGAAATATTCTATGCATTCAGATAACAACTTTTGAATGAATGAATGAATGAATGAATGAATGTGAGTAAAGGGATGAAACAAAATATGTTCAGGCTACTCCCAACATCACCTTTACGTGTATTGCTTCAGCCATCTCCTAGTGGTTTACTTGCTTATTTTTTATGTTTTATTTCTTGCATTGCAGCAAAAAGTATCTGTCCGACATGCACTAACTAATTCTTCTACTTTCTGGCTAAATTTTCCATCAAGGCTATTTGTTCTGTCCTTGTTCCCTATTTATCTTTTTTTTTTTTTTCCTGACAATCTTCTCTGACCCTTTGTGGCTTCCCATCCCTCCCTCTAGATTATTTACAATTCCCTGAATTTGCCTCCTCTGAGAAATGTTGGCTGCTTCTTCCTGGAACATTCCTCTCATCTTTCATTTGTCTTTGTTTGTCAGCTGTCTTCCTCTGAGGCTTGAAGACCTATCTAGGTGATGTATTGCATCCCTGTGGAATGGTTCCAGTCAACCTCTGTTGACTAAGTCGGCACAGGGCACCTTCCTGAGAGCTGATGTAGCACCCGTGGTTCCTCTGATGGTAGCATTTACCATCCATGTAGCAATAATCTTTGGGAGGAAGTGCTGTGAGCTTAGGGTGCTCTGTATCATTTATTTCTGTATTTCTTATTCCAGAGCAACTGACACATGATAGGTGTTCAATAAATGTTTTCCAAATATCACTATACAGTATTAAGTGTCTGCTGAACTCTGAGGTGTTTTGGGTCAGTGTAATCAAGATACAGTTGCAACTACACTGAATTAGCTTTCGTTCATTTTAAAAGTCCCTAAGCAGTACTGGCATCAGGTTTTACATTAGTTCACGGTTGTGGCTATAGTAGAGCTTCCAGGGACACAACCCTGCTTTCTAACAATGCCATATGAGGGGAATATTTAAACACCTTTAAGAATCCAAGATGACGTGTCTCTAGAGAATAGTCTCAAGTCTGTGAACAAAGCCACTATAAGCCACAGTCATGAGTCAAGGTCACATGGCATGTCGTAGATTTAGGGACTAATATCCATTAACCTGGGCCACAACAGATAAGGCTGGCTTTATATGAACTTCTAAGAAGTTCAAAGTGCTTTGTCTACTCAACACAGTTCAAGGCTCATAACTGCATACCTGACACTACCTAAATTACTGCTAAGTCAGTATTATTTCCCTCCCTGTTTTTTTTGCTTAATTCTCAGTGTGATAATTTTCAATTCCATGCTTACAGAACACACTAAACAAATTATATCCTTCCTTTTTTTGTATTTATAGTAAAACAGGACATATGGCAAACAGAATCAAATGGAAGGCCAAAATGATAGCTTCATTATGCTAAACATTGAGTTTGAGGTTGTCACTTAGTTGGAGAATTAAGCAGGCTTCTTTAATCTGATCACAAGAAGTAAGTAGACTATCCCATTGTGTCACAGGTAGAATGAGCAGCTGCCCAGGAAAGACTTGAGTTGTGGGAAAGCAAGCAAAAACTTATATCCTGTGGTCAACTCTCTCCTGAAGAAAACAGTAAGATTCTCTCCCTTCAGGAATGAGGGAAGCAGGGGAGAGAGGCTAAGGGTGTGATGCTAGCTGAACTCTGTTGGGAGGGAAAGCATCAGGTATAGGGAAGAAACGTTCTTTCCCAACACCAATACTGCAATGGGGACTCAAACATCTATTGTGTTGTGATCAACAAAGCATATGCATGAAGAGGTGCTACTGCTTCATATGAATATTTTTCACATTAATATTTCTGTAGCTGCTTGTATAGGAATATGTGTGGATAAATATATGATAGTTCTACAATAATGGAGAGAACACTGAATAAATCATTTATGCATAGCTTATCATGAACTCTAATGAGGGCCACAAAAATAATATCTGCCATAGTTCTTGTCTATATTATAATGCAACCTATCACAACATAATTTGGAGAAGTTTCTAAGCTTTGAAGCATGAGAAAAGATAATGGTGACCTTTTTTCATAGATCGATTCAATTTATTTTCAAACTGCAATCTCCTTTCAGACTTCTAATTTAAAGACCAGTAACAGATACGGAGCTTTGACCTGAACACATTAATGTTGCATTTTAAAAGCAGAGTAATATAGATCCTTGTGATGCTTGTCAATTTTAGAAGCTTGATCACTTAATAATGTCATGGTCCCTATCACTATACAGTATCAAGTGGCCTCCTCAATTGGAGGCTGGTGTTTTGGGTCAACCTAAACAAGATACAGAGAGAACTGATGAGGACATCTGACCTTTCAGAAAGCCTCAAGATCTGTGATATAGAAATGTCCCAGCTGTCAAAATCACCTGATGGCTCCCAAGGAAATCACAGGGGTAGAGAAAGGAGGAAATACTGTATCATTTGCCTGTTTATGGTGAGTGGCTATTTTCCTGGTAGAATGGGATATAAAATCTAGTATTGGATCACGTGATTCGTAGTCTCCTTTGGCTCTTAATGTCAAGAGTTAGAATTCTACTGATAAGTTTGAAAAAATCATCTAGTACTTGCTAATTTGTTGTAACCCAGCAGTGAACTCTTGTTTTCAGCGAGGCAAAAGAATAATGGAGATAAAAGGAAGATGTGGAAAAATGAAGACACAAATCTCATCTTGAAGATTAACACTCTATTCAGGAAACAGACACACACACAGTCATACAGTCATTGGCAGAATGCTAAAGGTTCATTCAGTAAAAAAGACAGTTTAAGGATTTACAAAATACCTTGGTCACATCACATACTATTTGTTATGCATGCAGATATTTCCAGAGTTAAGAGAGAGTTATAGTAAGACAACATTTATGCAATGTTTATACACAGCATCTGAGCAATAATAATAACTTTATGAATATTGGTTTCAAAGTATTACTGCTAAATACCTTGTGATGATTATTAATATAAAGCAATGTGAAGGAAACCAATAAAGGGGCGTCTGCAGAGCAATACTTACCACTGCGGGACACTCTAGAAAATGTATGGAGCACATTTCAGAATTGACATGCAAGAGAGAAAAGAAGCTATGATAGTCATCCACCAATTCTGGTCACTCAGAGTGGCCTTACCTGACCCTGTTCCAAGTTACAAACTTTCCTACATCAAGTGTTTTCCAGCACGCCATAGCTCCTTCATAGCTTCTGTATCCTCCTTTATAGCTGCTATATCCTCTGAAGTAGTTTTTTTACTTCTGTATATTATTATTTATTCATTGCCTACATTTTACCAACCAGGGGTGAGCCACAGGAGGACAAGGTATTACCCACTGAGTTCGCTGGTATTTCCCTAGGATTCACACCATGTCTAGCATTTAGAAGGCACTTAATAAATATGTGATGAATGCATGAATTCATTAATACAGACAGACCACAAAACTGGTACATGTCAAATGTGCAAACTGTCTTCTTCTTTTTCCATTAATTTCTCTAAAATACATCATTCAGTTTTTGGTTAAGAAATAGAGGCTCAAGAAGCTTAAGTAGTTCAAATAACTTAAAAACTTTATCAATCTTACAGAGTTAGTTCAAACTCCAGCCCTGATTCCACAGTCTACACTCAATTCCCTCTGCCCCATAACAAGGGTGATTGTATGAGGATGAGGAGGTGAATTACTGATAAAATATATGCATAGGGTATCTACTTATGGGGAATATTAACTAGAAATAGTGTTGTTATAATTTTTAGGTATTTAGTGAAAACTCCTGCAAATTGGTGATGAGAGGTCCTTATAAATTCTGTGGGAATAATTAGAATCATATATTCTGGAGCCAGGAGATATGGTTCAATATATTCTATATATGATACGGAAATGAACTAGCTCATCCTATCCAGACAATGGGAACCATCCAAAGTAAGTCAGCTAATAAAGCAATGAAAGCCCAGGTTCATTCTTTGTCCATTAAAATGTTTGTATTGCCATATATGAAAATCTGTTATAATTTATGATGAGTGTTTTAAAATATAATTTTCAAAAATAGTAAGCAATATAATAGGTTTTTCTTTTTAAAAGTTTCAGTTAGTTAGTTTGAAGCAACAATGATTTCTTAAAAGTTTGTTATTTAGAAATAATTTATTCTTCATACTGTAAAGTCAAATTAAAACTTCTATTTTCTTTTCTGTTACTGGTATCGTAAAAGGGCCTATTGGGAAACTTATCCTATTAGCTAAATAAATGAGACTTCCTGTTTACTTGTTCTTGTGTTATTTCTAAAAGCAAGTACTAGAACACCTAGATTAATTTTCCTTTCCTTTGTGGCTTTGTACTTTAACTACTACTTTGAGATACATCAGAAATTTTTTAAAAAATGACTCGATTAATAAAAAATTAGTTGTACTACAATTAATTCTATGAAATCTGTGTCCATTAGCTGAGCATTTAGCAGACCCTTGGCCTTCTCACAGGTTTAGAAATCCACCAAACCTGTGAGTGTTGTAATACACACATGATAAAGATGCTGCCTTCCTTCTCCCTAGGGTTCCACTTCTCCCTCTCACCTCCAAGGGAGACAGTGAAATAGTGAAGGGAAGAATTTCTGCAGAAAGAGCCTGAACTAGGACTCAGCAGTCCTGAGTTCTATTTTTGCCTTTGCCAGGGATTTGCTGTTACTTTGGACAAGTGATCATCTTTCTTTGGGCCTCACAGTCAAAGGAAGATTGGAATAAAATATTCCAAGGTCTTTTCTGAATCTATTACTCTATGATTTTAGAGTTAAATTTTGAAGACATACAAGGTTCAGAGGAGACTGGGCAAGAGACGAGGGACTACTTAAAGGAACTGCATCACTAGAGGGCTGCTCTAGGAAGGATGATGTAGAGACAAGGACCCACTGTGACAGAGTTCTTCCGGTGGCTGGGCTTGAGCCCCTTATGCTTGTCTTATCCTGCCTTTTGGCCGGCCAAGTGTGCTGGGTGGGTAAGGCTCTCTGCAGTGATTCTGAGGCCCAACTTCCAAGTAAGCACAAGGCTTGAATCTGATGCAGGCTGTCTGACTAATTGCCCTTGTGGAGCTTGTCCTGGGAATAGCAGAACAAGAACCAGTTCCCCCAGGAGGAGAGGAACAATTTGTTCAAGCAGTTATATTTAATAGCGCAAGACCTCCCGGGATGGAGACTCACACAAGAAGATATTATTCATTCTCTCTCCACATCCAAAGTGTCACATGCTTCTAGGTCAGAGCTGTGCCTTTATTTCTCACTGGTTTTAATACAGGTATTATCCATTTTAATAAGCTCCAATAATTCTATCTCTTGAGGAGAGAATACAGAAAGAGGATTTGTTAAATGCAGGCTACTACGTGGTAGACACGTTTCTGCACATTTTAGTTCTCATGTTTAGCTTCCTCAGGTTCCTGAAGTCATATTGCCCTTTCACCCTATCTGTATGCAAAGAGGAAAACAAGGATTATCCCTCAGAACCTCGTGGGTTACATATTTTCAAATGACTTTTTCATCAGATGTGCTGCAGTAAAATTAAATGCTCAGATAGTGGGCCCATGAAGTTTAGACTTTTTTTTTTTTTTTTTTTTTGGTACCAGGAATCATACTCAGGACCTTGCATTTGCCAGTCAGGTGCTTGTGCCACTGAGCTATATCCCTGACCTGAAGTTTAGACTTGTAACCTGTTCGTTTCAGGATAGTTAGTCATGGTAGAAAGGAGGTGGGTTGGAGGGCCCTTCAAAGACTGTCTAATCTGTGGTGTGCTGGTAAACCAGCTCTCTGAAAACAGAAGTTGAGATTTATAGCATCACCTGATTACTGGGGTGTAGGCTAATTTCTAGCTATGATGTGCATTTGGGAAGAGGCATGCAGAATCCTGTGAGAGTTGGTTTCAATGCAAGTGCTAATGGAATCAAAATGAAGGTTGCAAGGCTGAGCAAGCTCAAGTTTCTGGGACTAAATCTCTTCAACACTATTTTCGGTTTGTAGACAGTTAAGAAAACAGAGCTGAACTGCTGGGAAACAGATGTTTGACATGGGATAAAGACAGAGTCCTGATCAGTGGGAAAAGATAAGCATATTAGCTGCATAAATTTATTGTATTTGTTTTATACATTATTTGTTTATTTACAGTATGTTGTACATAGTGTGTAATATTATAATAATTCACATAGCTTATGAATCTTCATTGTCTCTGAGAGCAGAAAACTTAATTGGGGTAATTCTATGTGATTTAATCACTTTTCATATAAATTCAGTCTCTTAGGGTTTTCTTTTTTGTCTTTTCTTCCACACCAGGCTCACATTGGTTCTTCTGAAGGGTCATGGATGGCCATAACCTAGGGAGGTGGTCATTGTTCCCCCTCTAAGATATAACTTGCACATCTGGTTCTGGGGATTGGCTTCCCTGTCCACAGCATCTGCCCCAGACATCCCTGGCTAAGGAAGCTGTCCTCTGTCCTCCCAGCCAGTCACTCCTCTACAAGTAGAGATCTGTCTTGGCCTAGCTAAGCCTGGCATTTAATGTGAGCTACCCATAATAGCCCTGCTACAGCCCACCCTGTCCCTAGCAGTAGTGAATGCTCAGTAGCTGATCTGGCCTTTGATTCTCAGTTGCTTTCAGTACATTTCTTAAAAGCCAGTGGAAGACATCTGTCTTAGTTGCTTTTTACTTGTCTCTGAGACAAAATACCTGATGCCCAAAGTTGGGAAAGGAAAGGTTTACTTCTTACAGTTTTTGGAGGTTTCAGCCCATACTCAGTTGGCTCCAATTCAGGGTGGCATGGCAAGGCCGCAGTTCATGGTGGATGCAAACAGCAAGGCAGAAACCAGCAAGAGAGAGAGATACACCTTCTTCCTGCCATTACATTGTATGCTGGCTCCACCCCTGAGTGGGTGTAACACTGACACCATCAATCCAAGTGCTAGACAATGAACCAATCACAAACACACAATGCAAATGCATGAAGCCTGGAGGCCACTGACATGAACCATGACAACATCTAAATGTTTTCATTCCATCAGGAGCCATTTCGGAGGGGGTTATTCTTAAAACAAACTTGCTGTCATTTCTGTTCTTCTGGGGCTGCCTCAAGTGGCTCTGGACCCTGCAAGACTCAGTGCTTAGAGAACTTGCCCTTGACAGACTTATGTGAGCTTTTATCCCAAGTAGTATCCTTGTGATTAGCTCTAAGCTCTTCGCAGGACAGAAAGGACTTTTATTTCTGCCTTCATGAGATCTTACCATATTTCTCTATTTTCTGGTTCATGTGTTAAAATCCATGCTCTAGGTCTTCTTAGCTCTTTGGAACTCAAAACTTTCACCTTTCAGAATGTGTAGATCTTAAAAAAAAAATCTACAGGACTTTGGCTTCAAGATTGCTGTTTTGATAGATCTTTTGCAAATGGGAAAGGACCAAGAGATGGAGGAAAGAGAGAAGGAAGGAGAGGATGTAGAAAGAATTAAATGTGTTAGACATGTACTAGAATGGAATGTACAGTGAATGGAATCATTATGTACTAAAGTAAGTTAAAAAGATTGCAGCTTCTACTCTGAGTGTACAATTTTTGTACTTAAGTCCAATAACCTGATTTTTTTATCCTTTGCATTAAAAAAAAATCATTGAGAAGACAAGATGGCCAATCAGTGAGCAACAAAATACAAAGCCTCCCGGGAGAAACAACTCATATGCCAAAATAAAACACCCTGGAGAGACCCAGACAGAGGGAGATGGATCCTCTTGACACAGGAAGTAATTAAAACGTAAAAAAGCTCATCAAATACTTCGGGACTACAACTGAAACAGCTAGATATTAGGGGACACAGTGTTTTCGCAGTGACCTGCCAAGTGTGTACCAGCTTGAATCTGTGCCAGCAGGCAGAGCCGCCCAAACTTGTTCCTGCCGCCACTCACAGGAAGCACAGCAGCACTGAAGTCAGGGGTTGGTGAACCCAATGGAGGGTGCAGCTGGCGAAGGGACCTTCATTAATCCATGGTCAGTGCTGGGAATGAGACCCCCCCCCATAGGAAGGGCGTGACCAAATGGGCGACATGTTGGAATCGGGCAGGAGGAGCCTGAACTGGAAGCGACAGTGACTTCAGTTGGTTGCTCACTCCCCAGAGCATATTCATGGGATTTGCTTGGACTGGGCCATGCCCCTGGCCAGGACCCAATGAGCCATCCCAAACTGATTACCTGCACTTAGCAAGTACTAACCGGATGAAGGCCCCTGAAGTTTGGCTGGCCCGGTGAGGAGGGGCAGGCAGGAGAGGGCAGAGGTCCCTCGCCAGCATGCTGTGGAGCAACTGTGGCCAATAGGGAAGGGGGCTGGACCTACGCTGTAACCTGCATGGAGGAAGTCAAGACCATGACAGGAGAGAGAGGCAGGAGGAGGCCCCCAGCCCAGAACGCTGAAAGCACTGATCCAGGAGAAGGAAAAACAAGGGAGACTGAGGGTGGCAAACACACATCAGACATGGCTTCAGTGGACATTAAGAGATATTTTTAGGACCTTGTAGATGAGCTCAAAACTGAAATATTACAGGTAAAGCAGGATATGAGTAGAATAATAAAAGAAATGCTCTCAGGAAGCATCTCTCAGGAAGATACAGACAGAAGAAGGGAGGAACACAAAAAAAGGAGATAAACATTTGGTAAATAATATAAAGAAAATATAGAATACATGAAGCAGATTCAAAGAGACTACCAGGAAATTAAAAACTCTATTGAAAGCTGGCAAAATGCCTTAAAAGAAACTAAGGATAGACTATCAAATCTTGAAGACAAGTTGGCAGTGTGTGATGATGAAAGGAAAGATCTCTTAAAAATAACAAGGAAACAGGCAATAGCAATACAAAGGCTAGAAGATGACAAGAGAATCTACAATTTAAGAATAAGAAATGTTAATGAAGAAGCAGGAATACATACAGGTGAATTACAAAGGCTATTCACAGAAATAATTAAGGAAAACTTTCCAAGCATGGGAAAATGAAAATGACATTCAGTTATGTGAGGCATACAGAACTACAGCCACCTACAACCAAAACATATCTACACCCAGGCATATAATAATCAAGATGCCAGAAATTCAATATAAAAACAGAATATTAAAAGCTGTCAGAGAAAATAAACAGATTACCTATAAAGGAAAGCCCATCAGAATCATGGCTGACTTCTCAACACAGACCATCAGATCAAGAAGAGTTTGGAGTGAAGTATTCCAAGCCCTGAAAGAAAATAACCTCCAGCCCAGATTGATGTACCCTGCAAAACTGTCACTAGAAGTTGATGGAGAAACAAGATGCTTCCATGACAAAGAGGAACTGGGGGAATTTGTGACCACCAATCCAACCCTACAGAGAATACTGAAGGACATTCTAGAGAGAGAAAAAAAATACCAGGATTTTAAGAACAGTGGCAGAAAGGCCTCAATGAGTGGGGCACGCAGTAGAATGAAGGAGAAAACTAGACAAAGGCAGAAAAATAGTGTAGTAGAAATGAGGCAGAGAAAGATGGCTAGAATCTCTAACATAGATGGCCTTGATACACTATATTGTTAATAGTGTACCAGGATTTAAAACCCACATTACTCTGCTTAGATGTATTATATTCTGTTCCAGTCATTCTACCTGTACTGGATTTGAGGGCACAGACAGTAATTGTGAAAATAACAGGATATAGTATGGTAATCATCCTTAATTTCCTATTAGCTTAATCTAAAGCTCTGTAAAACCTACACTGTTTTACCATGACTGATCGTAATTGAATCTGGTTTGTTGGATTGCTGTTTTGTATTGATAGATTTTATTCAAAGCTGTTATGATTGATAGTATCAAGTCTGAGAGTATAGGCAACTGCACTTAAGATGACAAGAATCACTAGAATATCCACTCTGGTTTGATTATTACCTGCCTTTGAAGTTTTATACTGTCTACAATGTTTTATTTTTACTAATATTTTTATGTACTGCCATATTCAATTATACTGCTATATTCAATTATGCCTGATGATGTAGACATTCGATTGAAGATAATACGAAACAACACAGTAATCACTGCAGATCACCTTGTGCTATGGTTTTATATGACTTTTTGGTTTCATGTTTTTATAGGAATTTGTTTTGTTTTGTCTTGCTAAGTTTTGCTTTCCCCTCTAATACAGAAAGGATAGAAATACATGCAGAGATTCATGCATGTGTAGCTGTTTACACTCTCACTGTTTGACTATCTACTTTGTATGCTTCAATTTTGTAACTTGAGCAACTATTTCTAAGAGGACAATATGTAATTTATTAACTAGTGATTTCTTATTTTTATCTTTTTTTTTTTTGAATTCTGTATTACCTCTACCGTTTACATGCTTTTGTTTCTCTTTAAATAAATTTAAAAAATCATTGTCTATTTTGAGATCTCCCCTTCTTGGTGCAAGGAATGTGAATATGCATTTTTAGCTATTTAAATAATAAAACTACATGAAACTTAAAGAATATACAAGTAAACTTAAATGTCTGATCTCAAGATGAAAGATGTGTTTCCCTAAATTTAAATATAGCAAAAAAACACAAGAAAAATAAGAATAGCTTTGATTACACAAAAATTGAAACTAATTAATGTTTAAAAAACCACACAATAGTAAGAGAAAAAAATCATAGGTTGGGAAATTCTTCTTATAAATATAAGATACAAATGATTAGTAGTCTTTATAGAAAAAATGCATATTAATCAGTAAAAATATGTATACACCATAAAAATAAATGATCAGATCATTAAAGTGAAAAACACATATTAATAACTAAAATCAGAAATCAATTATATGCAAACTAAAAGAATAAATACATCAAAATTGAGAATATTCAGTGCCAGGTACATTAATATTACTAAAAGATGTGGAAATTGATATAATCATTTTGGGAATCAAATTGAAACTATTAACTTTGAGAAAATTTAAGTCATTTAATTTGTAATTTTATTCCTAGGAAGTTTTAAAAAATGGACAGATACAAAAGAAAAATTAAGAATGTCATGAGATAATAGTTCATAAATTATGAAACATTTGTTGGTAGAAATATTAAGTAGCTGTTTAAATGTTTCTAGGCCTTTAAATGACTTTGCTTTTTAGTAGAGAAAAGAACAGAGTTTATATGATTATACTATAACTAGATAGCATACTATAACAAAAAATACTACAAAAATGTGCCAACAGAAGTTCTGTGGAGAGAATGGGATTATAATGGTTATTAAATTCTTTTCAAAAATTTCACAATAATCACATATTTGCTTCTATAATGCAAAGAAAACCATCCTTAGGCTAAAGGCAGGCAATTGTCTGTTGGGTAAACTTTGGTAAAGCTCCTATAAAGTGCCCTTCTCTTGCAATACCCCGGCCATAAGAGTGCTAGTGACTACTCGGTAAGAGTAATATAAAGTAACAGCTGTACTTAAAAGTTACACAAGTGAAGGAATTTCCAACAATTTAAAAAATAAATACCTTTTAGAAGGCTAGTGCCTTTGACATCTTGTATCTTTAGCAAGTGATCAAGCAGCATGAGCTATTGATTAAATTGATTAGCATTTGGTTTACTTGTTTACGGTGCACATGTAGGGTTCTTCTCTCCGTTATTGGATAATCCTCACAACTCTCTAGGACAAGAATAACTACCAGAGAGCCGAATTAGGGGTAAACTAACTTTCTGAAGGCCAAACACATATCTTAGATGTTAGAAACATAGTTCTAGATCTTCTCACTCTACCCGACTGCTTATCTTCTTCAGTTTTTAAGCAACACTCCAGAGTCATGGAAACAACACAGGAATGGTAAAAAGCAAATAAAAATTACAGAATGAAAATTTGTCTGAATCGAAGTTCTGTTTTAACATTTTAAAATGTGATGCCATCTGGAAGTGGAATTCTGTTTTAAAGCTGAGAGTGATTCATGATTTCTTGACCCACATACGCTGTTTACTAGTTTTATTATTTCTTCTTCTCAAGATCCTTGTACCAGACAGGAGACAGATGGTTGAAACATTGAGACACCCAGGGCTATGTCACCACACAACTATAGAGGTTCCATTACATCATAGTCTATGACACTTTCTGGAATTGTGCAACTTACAGCTACACCTGGCCCTGGTGACAGTGGGGAATTCTGCATTTCACTGTGGTACTCAGGCAGTGTTAGTTCTGATGATGACAATCAGTCCAGGGATCTGAATCCCTGCACCCTAAATTTCATTCCATGTATTAAGGCCATAGGACACTCTCTGAGAAGCAGATGACACAGCAGTACAAGGGATATGCCAAGAAAATAGATGTTGATCTTCTAAGCTACAAATCCATTTGCCGAGCCCATGGTCTTCAATCTCAGGCACACTGGCAATATCTAAAGGCATTTTGTTTTGCCACGATTGAGGATCTAATGCTATTGGGATCTAGTGGTAGATACAAGGGATGCTGCAAAACACCTCAAAGGGTACAGGAGAGCCCCTACAATGTAGAATTAACTGACTCAAATTGTCCTTAGTGAAGCACCCTAGGTAGATGCCTTCTGTGTTGTGATGGGCTGGCCCATTGTGAACCCCAAGGATTTCTTGGCTCTTTCAGTCAGGTCTTGAATAGCAGTAGTTTAGGAAGCTACTTCCCTCATTCCCAAGTTCACACCTTGTAGTTTCTGCTTGAGAACTTTTCCTTCCCCTAGGAAGAAAAAGAATCACAAGGTCTTTCTTCAGAGAGCTTTCCTAAACCATTCACCCAATACCTATCCTTTTCTGTAAATTTTGGTGCAGCAAGAGACGTAAAATATTTCTTAGTGGAACTGAAGTTTCCCAGAGAACTAAAAGCAGCGGGCATGGGCTTTATAACTTATAACCTCTGCCTTCCTTAACTACAGAATTTTTTGAAAGCATTTTGCAAGTTATAACCATTTATAATTTTTTTTTTTTGTATTAAGGATAGAACTCAAGACCTTGTTCTTGCCAGGCAGGCACTTATGCCACTGAGCTAAATCCCTGGCCCTATACATTTTGATATTATTATTTGATGACATTGCTCACAAGTAGTATAGAAAGACTATAAAATCATGACAAATGTACTATAGGGATGGAGGAAATGTTAAGTTCAGAAATTTAGAGGAGATCTGCTTTTGCTACTGCTGCCTGGAAATGAGGTCTTCCCAGTACTTTGGAGTGTGTATGATGGTGCTCCCTCAGCCACAGAGCTGTGCCATCTCACTGTTCTAATTGTGGCTATGTCAGTGAAGAAGTAGCTTAGAAAATTAGCTCCTAAATTACATGAACCATGAGCTCTGCATTCCCCTGAGCAATACAAGCTTTGGAAAGTATTCCATTGTGACTCCTGTGGCATATCCCCCTACCACTGGGGTAAGGTTTCTCGCATCTTCTCTCTGACATCTCAGCTGAAGACTGAAACTTCTATAATTTAAGAAAATGTCTCTATTGAGTCCAGATGACCACATCTGTTTTACCCACACAAATGCTTGGCTTGTGAAAAAAAGATGTTGAGATATTTACAATAAAAACTCAAGAATATTGGTGGCACTGCAGGCTTCTTTCTGCAAATGCTGGAGAGAAAATGCAGGTTTTGTTAATATTAAATCAAACAGCCTTTTTTAAAGCTTTGGGTGATGAGTGAATCATTTGCTCACAGAATGGAAATATAAAATGGATTTACAGTACAACATCAACCCACTACTTCTTTATAGCATAAATTGTCCCATAGTTTTTACAAATGAACAGGTTCTTCTGTTTGAACACTTCTGTCTCATGATACAGACTAATTTTATGTTCTTTAGCCAATAACATACCCTTGGAGATTAGTGATTATGCAATGAAGATTTATTGTACCAAATTTCCAGGCTACAGTGGAGATCATCAAATTGCAAAGAAGACACAGCATCCATTTCAGTGTCTTCTCAGTAAAATCCAGTTTAAAATTTCAGAGCTTATCTGAAGTTATAAATGGCTATGACTATATTAAAGATGCCTGTTCTTTGGAAAAGAGCAAAGAATAAATTAGTCAAGAATTATACTAAAATATCAGTGAAGAGACTAAAAATTATGCTTCTCATTTTCCTTTGCTCCTTTTTCATGTTTTACAATCCTTCAATGTCTTTCAGCTTTAAATGCTCAAGATTAAAGGAATTGCTTTATCTATGGTTTCTTCTGATTTTCCATTCAGTATCTCTATCAATTTCACTCCAGGAATCCTTCACTGTCAGAGGAGAATTTGGTGCTATCAAAACACAGTATCAGCAGTTCTACTTACGCAGCTCAAATTACTTAAAATTTATGTGGATTCGGAATTGTCTTGTTAAATTTGGCTTCTGAAATCTAATATTACTCCGGGAAGTCTGAAGCTTACAAGAACTGTCTAAATGTCACACATACGAACTGTTTTTGTCTTGTTGAATTAAAAAGATTTATTGGGGACTGGCCTCACCCCTAATTTCCTAAAATGAGTTATGGTGAAGGCTTTAGTAAAAGAGACAATGTAATATGTTTTTTGGGGTGTCCAGGAAAGTCAGAACTTCCTCTAGGAGCTAAGACCATGACTTCTCTGATGCACCTACATCCACTGGGTTTTAGACAAGTTTGGGGAGGGTGGTGCCGGAAATGGAGGGCACACCTGAGACAAAAGCCTGAGAAAATGAGAAGGCCTTGGAAAGTTGGAACAAAGGCACTAAGTCTTGTCAGTTAATAGGGCTGTTTGGTCTCTCAAGCTGGCAGTTTTACTGGTCTGGAATAAGTAGTGTCAGCAGCCCACAGCTGCAGTGTTACCTTGTCCTCAGAGACTGTAAACATGAGCTTTTCCAAAATGGCCAGAGGTTCCTTCAAGTCAGCAATTTAACCCTTATGAAGTCTGGTCCCCAACACTTACTGAGTTTCTTTGGTGTAGATAGCTCTGTGCTAGGGGAATAGAATGGTTTTCTTTCCCCAGGAGCTTGTGGTCTAGTGGAGGTAGCAGCCTGTGAATACCTAGATTCCTTCACTGTGAAGTATGTAGCAGTAAAAGCACATACATGGGTGAGTAGCAGGTAATTCTGGAGAAATTAGGAAAGACTGTTAGAAGAGGTAAGAGCTAAACTGCATTTTACAAGATAAACAGGAGTTCCATAGGATATTGAACAGTAGGAAGTGTAAGGAGAAAAGAAAGCAGTATTTTTAGAAATTACACTCTATAACAATGTGATATATTTAGGAAACCATTTATCAGGTGGTATTAGTGGAGCTTTTGCCATTGGAGATACTGTGACAGATCTCTGACTTGATTTTGGTTTTATAGAAAGATGGATCTGATAACAACGTGGAGCCTGGATTTTAAGTAAGGTATATTGGCAACACAAAGACCAGTCACGAGACAATGATAATTGCCTGTGTGAAAGAAGAAAGAGTTTGGGACAAGACAGTAATAATGGCTGGACTAAGGCAGAAGTTGTGAGGGTCTGAAAGGCACAAAACTGAGACAGGACCTAGAAAACTAGGGTCATGGTTGAATGATCCAAGAGGCTTCAGTAGAAACCCCCAAATCAAGAACCAGTTATTCTGAGATGCATCAATAGGTCAAGGTTGCATAGAGAATAGAAATCACATGAAATGCAATCTTAAGGAAACTGAAGAATATCGTACAACTGTTCAAAATCAATGGATTTTCTAAGAGGAGCAAGAAGATAACATCACTGTGAATATCTACAAACAAACTACAAAATAAAATTGACTCCAACTGCAAAATCTAATAATAAAACAGCAAGAGAAGACTTTGAGAGAAAAAAATGTGCTGAATGGACTTTATAGTACTTTTGATCTAGATGTGAAAATCTCATTTAAAATAAAATATTTAAATTTCATGGGCAACTCCTGTGGCAATGAACACTTACATTATTACACTGGTTTTTTTCTTTTTTTTTTATTTCTGGAAGGGGGAATCTGAAACTTATGGTGGTAGGCCTAGTTTGGTTGTAGATCCTTATTTTAAAGATTCCTCCCAGGGATCTTTCTTGGTCTTTCCTATCCACTACTTAGGTTCCACCTAACCCAGCCTTTCCAAGTTCAGGCCTCACAACTCCTGATGGTCTCCTGAGTGCAGGCCTGCCCCTGATTTGTTGTGATTGTCTTGTGACTCAAACTTCCCACAATAAATGGAGGTATTAGTTCAGACCCACAAATAGCATAGATTTTTGCCTTCCATTGAACATTTATTAGTGTTCCAATTAACAAATATTGCTGATCTCTTCCTACATGCAAAGTGCTATGCTGGGATTTGTGGAAGACAGGCCCATGAGGACAGAGTGTGGTTCTAAGAAACAGATTGGGGAGGTTTGCAGATAGAAGCCACAGGCAACTGCCGTTCGACTTGAGAAGCAGAGTTTTCACCCTAGGGCCTGAGCCATCCACTGAGCCTCCTATCCGCTCCTAGAAAATTTCCAGATGATGCGGATGCTTCTGGTTGGGGAAACACGTTGAGAACCAATGAGCTTGTGTGAAACTGTATGTCTTGTGAGTGAACAATGTTATATTCTTTGTAATCCTTTGAGATCATTTGCTCCCATACTCTGAGGTATGTACTGGATTGGTGAAATGCCCAGTTTAGAAGCAACCCAGCTCTAAGTCTGCTCATGCCAGCACTGGATGCACACAGTGACACTAACTCAGCCATCAACCCGGCTGTGTCCCCCTGTAAATGCCTCCCAGACTGATCTGACCCTCTGGTCATGGCCTTATCTATGTCATAGGATTTTTTTTTTAATGCTGTGACTTACATGATCAGCAAGCAGCTCTGCAGCTCTGGCTCTACCTAATTCTTACTCAGACTGAATGTCATGGGGATGGCTATATTTGAAACTAATAAATTATTAGTTTCAAATAATTTATTAGTTTCAAATAATTATAATTTATTAGTTTCAAATAATTTATATATTATTTAAAACTATGTTATTCTAAAATATTTGAAAATGGATTTCTAAAAACCCAAATCCAGTTAATGTTGAGGGAGGGGCTCTTCAAAAGATGATGATAATGCACATGGAAGGAGTTGCTTTAGAATTTGGATTTTAAAGAGATTGTGGTAAGGGGTCTGTGGTGGCAGAGACTAAAGTCACCTGAAGGTTGACAACAGGTCAGACTGATTTCTTAAATGATCTTTTTTTTTGGTTTATTTAATTTTATTTTTAATTTTTAAGCTTTAAAAAATTAATATAGTTGACAAATAAAATCACATATATTCAAGTTATACAACATCATGTTTCTCCAAGGAGAAAAGTATATGTGTCAAAAAATGAATGTGAGGGCTCTGATGCACTTTCTTAGTTGACACCCAATTTATGTAGGAAGAGGATATTATGTCTCCTTTAAAAATGGAGAAACTGCTGGGTGTGGTGGTGCACGCCTGTAATCCCAGCATTTGGGAGGCTGAGGAAGGAAGAGTGCTGTGAATTCAAGGCCAGCCTGGCCTACAAGGTGAGTTCAAGGTCAGTCTAAGCTACATAGCAAAACCCTTTCTCAAAAAGGTCAAAAAAAGAGGAAGGAATTTAGAATCTAAGACTTGCCCAGAATCATGTAACTAATATCAGAGAGCTAGGAATCAAATCATGTATGTATGTATCATGTGGAGAGATACAGCAAGAGAGAATTTCTGGAGCAGGTGATCCATATCAGATCATCCCTCAGCACCAACTAGCTGTGAAGTTCATCTTGCTAGCCCTCTGTGAACTCTTATAGAAAACTGGGTTGTCTTACAGTAACCAGGCTTCTTGTGCAGAAGAGCAGATGAGAAAACAGCCCCTAGCATAGCACTAGACATAGAGGCTACCCTCTTCTTCCCTCCCGTCCCCTCCCCTTCTCTCTCCTCCCTTCCCTTCCTTTCCCTTCTCCCCAAAGGAGAAGGAAATGAGTCACTGCAGTTCACCAGGAGGCACAAAATAGGTGCTTTTTGTCATGTAAAGTAGTTAAGATTTTCAAGTCTCAATTTCTTTAGGTACAAAATGTAGACAATAGGACTGCCTATTTTATAGAGTTGTGGTATTTTTTTGACAGTTGTAGTATTTATTTACTTAAAGAGGAAAAAACAGGAAAAGGGTAGAAATAATACAGAATTTCAAAAAAAGATAAACAGTAAGAAACCACTAGATGATAAATTACATATTGTCTTCTTAGAAATAGTTGTTCAGGTTGCAAAATTAAAGGATACAAAGTAGACATTCAAACAGTGAGACTGTAAACAGCTACGCATTCATGAGTCTCTACATGTATTTCTATCTTTTCTATATTAAAGGGAAAAACAAAACGTAGCAAGACAAAACAAAACAAATTCCTATAAAAACATGAAACCAAAAAGTCATATAAAACCACAGTACAAGGTGATCTACAATAGTTACTGTGTTGTCTTTTGTTAGCTTCAATAGAATTGTCCATATCATCAGGCATAATTGAATATAGCAGTATAATTGAATGTAGCAGTACATAACTCTATTAGTAAAAATAAAACATTGTAGACAGTATAAAACTTCAAAGACAGGTAATTATCAAACCAAAGTGGATATTCTAGTGATTCTTGTCATCTTAAGTGCAGTTGCCTATACTCTCAGACTTGATATTATCAATCATAACAGCTTTGAATAAAATCTGTCAATACAAAACAGCAATCTAACAAACCAGATTCAATTAAGATCAATTGTGGTAAAACAGTGTAATTTATACAGAGCTTCAGATTAAGTTAATAGGAAATTAAGAATGATTACCATACTATGTTCTATTTTCAGGATAACTGTCTGTGCCCTCAAATCTAGTACAAGTAGAAAAACTGGAACAGAATATAATCCATCTAAACAGAGTGGTGTGAATAATGTCAGTTACAAATCCTGCTAACAATATCTTCTGCCTTCTTTTTTTAGACTATTCCTCCCCTTTCACTCCCATAGGATGCTGCGCATTTTGGGTCCCACCCAAACTCCCTCAGTTTTTAGATTGGGGGGGGCAACCTGCTTTTTATCTAAGTGGTTCTGAACTTAGGTAAAAACCTGCTTTTTACCTAAGTGGTTCTCACTCCTGGACTTGATCTCAAGTTGTATTCCTTCAACTACAAAAACCTCAAGGTTTTCCTTTGTTATAGCTGAGAAGTTCTCTACTGCACATAAGTATCCTGTCTTTCCAACCGATCTGCAAGTGGTTGTTGAGTTACCCCTATTTCTCTCTGGTTCTCTGTCACATAGAACATTGTTTTCTCCTATTTGATTTTTGGTTCATAAACTCTCTCTCAGGTTGATTATAGTTCCTGTACAGAGCATCTCAATGGACCCTACCTCCTGATCTACTCTGCCTGTATTTCTTTTCTTTTTTTTTTAAGTGTATCAAGGCCATTTATGTTAGAGATTATAGCCAACCTTCTCTGCCTCATTTCTGCTATGCTATTTTTCTGCCTTTGTCTAGTTTTCTCCTGCATTCTACTGCCTGTCTTGCTCATTGAGGCCTTTCTACCACTGTTCCTAAAATCCTGGTATTTTTTTTCTCTCTCTTGAATGTTCTTCAGTATTCTCTGTAGGGTTGGATTGGTGGTCACAAATTCCCCCAGTTCCTTTTTGTCACGGAAGCATCTTGTTTCTCCATTAATTTCTAGTGGCAGTTTTGCAGGATACATCAATCTGGGCTGGAGGTTATTTTCTTTCAGGACTTGGAATATTCTGCTCCAAGCTCTTCTTGATCTGATGGTCTGTGTCAAGAAGTCTGCCGTGAACTTGATGGGCTTTCCTTTATAGGTGATCTGTTTCTTTTCTCTGATGGCTTTTAATATTCTGCTTTTATATTGAATTTCTGGCATCTTGATTATTATATGTCTGGGTGTAGCTCTGTTTTGGTTGTAGGTGGCTGGAGTTCTGTATGCCTCACATAACCAAATGTCATTTTCCTTTTCCCATGCTTGGGAAGTTTTCCTAAATTATTTCCATGAATAGCCTTTGTAATTCACCTGTTTGTATTCCTGCTTCTTCATTCACATTTCTTATTCTTAAATTGTAGATTCTCTTGTTGTCTTCTAGCCTTTGTATTGTTACTGCCTGTTTCCTTGTTATTTTTAAGAGATCTTTCCTTTCATGCTCACACATTAAAAACTTGTCTTCAAGTTTTGATAGTCTATCCTTAGTTTCTTTTAAGGAGTTTTGCCAGTTTTCAATGGAGTTTTTAATTTCCTGGTAATCTCTTTGAATCTGCTTCATGTAGTCTATATTTTCTTTATGTCCTTTTTCGAATGTTTCTCTCCTTTTTTTGTGTTCCTCCCTTCTTCCATCTATGTCTTCCTGAGAGATGCTTAGCATTTTTTTTATTAATCTACTTATATCTTGCTTTAACTGATTTAGTATTTCAGTTTTGAGCTTGTCTACGAGGTCCTGAAGATATCTCTTAATGTCCATTGAAGCCGTGTCTGATGTTTCATGTTTGCTGCCCTCAGTCTCTTTTGTATTTCCCTCTCCTGGATCAATGTTCTCAGGGTTTTGGGCTGGGGGCTTTTTCTTGTTTCTTTCTCTGTCATGTTTTTGGTTTCTTCCATACAGGTGTATAGTGGAGGTCCCAGCCCTTTTCCTTGTTGGTTATGGTTCTTCTGAAGCATGCTGGCAAGGGATTTCTTCCCTCTCCTGTTTGCTCTTGGTCAATGAGGTGTAAGCAGGGGCTGTGTATGCTGACCTCTCCCCACTGGGCCAGTCAACCTTCGGGGGCCTTCACTGGGTTAGTGTGCGCTAGGTGTAGGGAATTGGTTTGGGACAGCTTATTGGGTGCCCACCAGGGGTGTGATCTGGGCCAAGCAGATCCCACCAATCTGCTCTGGGGAGGGAGCAACCAACTGAAGTCACTGTCATTCCTAGTTCAGGCTCCTCCTACCCCATACCAACAAGTTGTCCATTTGGTTGCGCCCTTCTCATGGTGGGGGTCTTATTCCTAGCACTCACTGCAGGTTAATGGAGGTCCCTCGCCGGCTCTGTTCTCCATCGGGCTCACCAACCTATGTCTTCAGCACAACCGGTTATCACAGTGGTGCGATTTTGGGTGATCCAGCAGGTTTGGGCTGCTCTGGACAGCAGGTCGCAGCTGTGCGAGCTTGGGCTGTTCTGTGGCGGTGGCAGCGTGAATTCAGTTGACTGGAGAGCGCTGTGGCTGCTAATCTTGCCTTCTCCAATGGTAGCCCCAGGACTGCGTGTTTGACCAGCTCTTTTGCGTTTAGTTTCTTCCTAGGTTGAGAGGATCCATCTCCCTGTGTCCGGACCTCTCCAGGATGTTTTATTCCAGCATGAGTTGTCTCTCTCAGGGGAGGCTCTGTATCCTGCTGCTTATCAATCTGCCATCTTTTTGGATCCTCAACAGTTGTAGTATTTAAATAAGCTTCATGCTAAGTACTTAACATAACACACAGTACATAGTTAGTGCTTAATAAAAATTAGCTATCATTAATAATATTAGAAACAGAGGCAATTAGAGTGTTGTTGGGTTACTGGAATCAGAGGAACAACGTGCCTGCCTTTAGACTTTGATTCTCAGCATCCCCTCAGAGCTGAGCTAGGGAAGGCCCATCGGGCCCAGGAGATCCTGGGATCCCAGGACAACCCTGCAGCTACTTTCTATGCATGCTATACAGCTGTTGGCAAGGAGATGGCAGGATTTTCTTTCAAGTAAAATTGAATTTTGCAAAGTTCTTGGGAAAAGAAGGGTTTTTTTTCTCTGATGCTGAGTTGAGTTTCCAAAGGGCTTCTTGCAGAAGCAGAGAATAAAGTGCTTTGACTTTCCAATAACAACCTCTGATTTATTAATTAGACATTCCAGGAATAACTGCTGTGGTAGAAATCAGCTACATTTTATTTTGACAGTGAAAGAGTCTTTTGTTTTCTTTATTCTTCTTATTCTATTGTGCTAATGGAAGAAGCTATTTGGAAGCTTGGAGTTCTTGTAACATGTTTCACCATTTAGGTGTGTGCCAAGTTTTGTCTTCAAAGGTTACAACAATGGTGGAGTGATTGCCCAAGGGGCCAGCTTCCAGTATATTCCAGATAATATCTAGTTGCGGTACTTTCCAATCAAAGCTATCCTATAGTGATTCGGATTTTCGTCTATCTTTGCAGTAGAGACTTTTGAAACAGGTTGGGAGCCTTGAGGGCAGAGAGACCAAGGTGTGCAATGAAGTGCAACCATGAAATTGTCTCTGGCAAATTGTGAAAACCTGTAATCCTCAGTTTTCTCATCTCATTTATTCTTTCTGCCCCTTCTTTTTTTCCATTTCTTGCTTGTAAACGTGACCTACCCTTGTCTTTCACTGATATTTTTCAGTGTCAACTTCCTTGCCCCACTGTGTTTCTAACCCTTCTGCTGGCAAAACCCCGGCTCTGCGTCAGTCCATGCATTCAGATTCTCCATGCTTACACTCGGACTGCTAAGCACCCTTGGTAGGTGTCACTCTGAAATCAAGGCCTCTGACTTAGGCAGGCCCTATTTCTAGGCAGCTCTTTCATCCATTTTATTCTACTGTGGAGATGGCTGCCATTTTCAGTCTCCACTTACCAGTTATTCTCTTTCTCCTGCAAATCAATTCTCCACCTGTCTTTTCTGTGACCTGTTTTTTTCTGGATTCTACAGACCACAATGTCTGGCACGTTTGTCCTCTGATTCCTGTTGGGTTTGGCTAAGGGAGGCAATGGCCAAAGAATCAGAAAACAAAAGCTAGCTTCTTAATTGTCCTCCTGACCTTGCCTTGGGTCTGAGTCCTCTGACTAGTACCCCTCCTGGCAATTCCCCTTGCAAAGGTGCAGCCCTCACTATCTCTCGCTGTTCCTCTTCCCACTGTTGGTAGTTGAGCATGGACTGAATGCCTATTAAGGAATACACATATAATGTTCCTCATGTTCACATACTTGCTCTCCTCACTCCACATGCATCCACTTGCCTCCCCTTATTTCTCTTGAATCCTTTTGAGTGTGACAACTACTTCCTGTTGGAACCTGACTGAGCATATCCACTTTCCTCAAACACAGGACCTTTCCAGGGCCTGCAGGAAGTGACGTCTTCTTTCGTACTCTTCAGAAAGAGGATAGCAGAGAGGAACCCCTTCAACTTTTCTCCTTAAGTTTAAATTCCCGTGAACCTCTGCCCCCTCCTTCCACATCTTCTCTCTGTCGCACTAACAGACCTATCTGACCTCTGATAGAAATCAGTCTTCTTGTGTTCTGGATCTGAGACCCAATGTGCTGGGAGACCTTGTTCTCTCTTGTCATTTCTCTCTAGAGTCTTCAGCCTGTCTCTCATCCAGCTCCTTCTTTCCAGGAGTCAAAGTTGTTTAGGGCTTTCTCACCTTTAAAACACTCTTAAGGCCTACTTCTCTTTAGCTACCATCATATTTCTGGCACACCATAGCGATATATTTGACCTAGCTTGAGTTTTAGCTTTATCTATTTCCTTATCCCCTAACTCAAGGCATCTGGGAAATCTGTATTAGTCCTAGTAGTCACCATCCATCAACAGAACATATTATATGTGTATTCCTTAATAGGCCTTCAGTCCATGTTTGAAGAGTGCTTACTTTTCAAATAATAAAAATTATGGATCAATAAGGAAAGCCATGGATTTGGTAATTATACAGGAATTGGTGAACTTGGGAACGCTATTAGACTTATGTAGGTATGTTTCCTCTGTATTTCTCAGAAACTGTGAATTTGTCTTCCTGTTGAATTCAGCTACATACACAGCCTCCTGATTGGTGCAGACTAATGCTTCTCATGCTTCACTGTTCAAAGTACTGTATTAAAAATGCAGATTTTAATTCAGTAGGCTTGCATTCTGCATTTCTAATTACAATAAATCACAAGCTGTTTTATTGATCACTTACTATATCTTAGGTGATTTATATTCAACACCTGTAATCTTCATAAAAATATTGTAATCTGAATTTTCTTTCTTGTTAATGGGCACAAAGGATAAATAATTTGTCCTGACAATGTGCTTATGTGCAGCAGAGTTCACTCCACCCACCTGTCTTGCACCCATTAAACCACTTCTAGCTCTTTGGATTTTAGTGCTCTTTCAGGCCCCTTTTTCAGTAGATATCACTTCTTTAAAAACATGCATTATTTTACTATTGCCATTTATTTTCTCACTCATAATATTTGTGGATTTTATTAATGAGGTTTCCCTCGAGGAGATGTGATCACACTATTAGAGAATATCTATGGAAGTCATTTTTAAAGTATCTAAAAAGTATTTAGTAGGGTTTAAATATTATACAAAATGATATTTCTCTTTGTTAGGAGTAAGAAATGGAGGAGTCACTCTTTTTTTCTTCCTATCATATAGCAGGGTGTGTCAGCAAATGTAAGGTGAAAATAATACCAGAGAACTTTGGACTGTTAATTGTTTTGTTCAGTGTAAGACTGAAGGATCTTTCAATTCACACTGGATCATACAGCTCTGATGCATTATTTTTATTGTGAGTGATTGAAGAGGAATCTGCTGAGGACTGGAATGTAGGCAATGAACATAAACAGGAACAGAACTGAAATTGTCACAGTATCAAAATGCTAAACAGGAGGAGTAGATACTGGACCCCCAAAACAGTTGTTATGATCCATAAATGTTCTTCAAGTCTACTAATAAGTGGTATTTAAAATCTTAAAGAAAGAATTTTTTTTTTTTAGAGAAGGACCTTGAGCAAATTATAACAATCAAGGGCACTGGCTGGGCAAGGCTTGGTGCTGACCCGGAACCCCAAGTGTTCTTTATAAAATCACAGCATCATTGCTCCTGGTTCCCTGATCACCCCCAGAACTTGCTAAACTTAGAGAAAGAAAAGAAATTACCCTCAAATATCTTTTTAATGATCATGTGTAGTTCTTCTTCTGAAGGGAGAGAAAATGGAGAAGAAACAGCTGATACCTGAGCTTCTAAATTTCTGAACTAGGGTCCTAATGGCTCATCTAGGATACTGTTTGTTCTTGATTTTTAAAAAAGCAGTGGTACCAGAATGATATATGCTTTAGCACACATTGATGCTTTGATGAGTTTTCCTTGTTTGCCAAACACTTAAATATTTTTAAGTGTTTGTAAACAGTCACCTTCTAAAACCTACCAGAATGAACTGTATTTTCCCACTGACAATGTTTTAAAAATGTGTGTAATAAATCATTATGTATTAGAAATATGTACTAATAAAAATAAAAAATAAAAATATATAACATGTTAATATACTAGAAATGCTACAGTAATATAGTGACTCCCTACACAGTGACATACTTAAAAGATGATACAGATAATGAATAGTAATTCACAGTTAACAAAGTAACTGGAAACAAGACACTAGCCTTGCAGCAGGCAGGTAATGAAAAAAAAATCCAAGATGTTATTGGACCAAGTAACCAGTGTGCTGTTTATTAACACAGTGATCCTTCCTATCCCAAGGATATGTGCCAAGATCCCAGCGTTCATTGGAAAATTTGCATAGTACTGAACACTCTGTATGTGATGTTTTTTCCTGTACGTGTATACCACTGGTAAAGTTTAATTTATATATTAGACCAAACAGACGATAATAATAACTGAGAGAGAATAATTGTAACGACATATTGTACAAACAAGTCGTGTGAACCATCAAAATCTCATAAGGTACTGTGCTGGCCTTTTTGTGGTGCTGTGAGAAGAGATAGTATCTATTTGGTGGGAGGAAGTGAGGTGAATGACAGAGGCGTTGAAACGTAGCTGTAGGCTACTACTGACCCGAGCCAACAGCAGCAGGGTCCGCGAGCCGTGTCCGTGCCAGCTGACTGAGGCAACCAAAGCTGCAGAGCTTGACTCTGGGGATGAAAGGGACCACTGGATCACCAAATGAGAGTAAAGAAATCGGCCTTGTGAGAGAGTCAGTGCACTGAGTTCACCCAGGGGTAAGGAGAATCCTACTGTTAGTGTGGGAAAAGACACTTTTGAATGGCTCTGGGTGATGGCCCCGAATGAGCATTTGGTGGCGAGGGAGGAAATATACTCACAGAAACACAGCATCTGGCTAAGTCTGTCAGAGCTGTTTCAAGTGAAGCAAGTCACAAAAGCTCTCTGGGTCTCCCTTTCTTCATCTAAAAATGGAGAATGAAATAAGAATGTATGTTAAAATGATTGAGATTAGCTACTGCATGAGTATTAGTAATTGTGATAGTGATTATATATGTGTGTGTGTGTGTGTGTGTGTATTTTTTTTCTGTAGTAAGGATTGAACCTTGTGCTTTCACATATTCTCAGCCTTTTAAAAATTTATTTATTTATTCAGTATAGGGATCGAACTCACAACCTTGCATTTGCCAGGCAGTTGTTAATGGCACTGAGCTAAATCCCTAGACCTATTTTATTTTAATTTTAAATTTTGTGATGGGTTCACATTAAGTCAATTTCCCCTGGCTTGGCTTGAATTTGTGATCTTCCTGCCTCAGTCTCCCAGAATGCTAGAATTATAGGCATGTGCCACCACGCCCTGCTATTCCTGCTATTGTTATTTTGACTGGAGGCAGCGGTTCATGTGGAGGAGGGTTTGATACAAACTTCCTGCTGTGACATGGGCATCTAGGCTCTGCTTATAGCTCATTGCAGTCAAACAGGAGCCCCTGCCTCTCTGCAAAAGTGTGTGGTTCACTTACCTGGGAGTGGCCTGAAGGGTCCTAGGCTCTAGCAGGGGGCATGCAAGTGAATAATGAAGAGTCTTAAGATGAGGGTCAAATAATGTAGACTCTTACGGTTGTGATAATCAGGAATCTAAAAACAGCACTCATTCCTCAGTGTCTAGCTCCCAAACTTTCATTCCCACTGATAACAGAACAAAAAGTTTGCCAACCCAAAATCATTTCATTTGAATATAAATTCGGTCTGTCTCACCGCCCTTATCTGAGGGGTTGTCCAAGCTCCTAGGGCTCTTACATATTATTACCCTGACCAAGGGAAGAGCCCAGGGCACCTTCATTCCTCATAAGGTCACACTTCAGGATACTCATCTATCTTCCTGACACGAGGCACCCCACCCCCACACATGCATGAGCCTCCAGGGCCCACATCAGTTTTCCTGGCCGCTGTCTTCCACAGTCATGACTGCATAGCATTTGATGGACGGAATCACTGCCACAGAAATATTTCAGATGCTGGCTTGCCTCATGCTGGAGGGATGGGTAAGACGATGATATATTCTGGCTTGTAGGGACATTGCCAGGTTTCACTGTTGTCTCTGTGTAACTATTAATAGCACTCTCAAAGTGTCCCAGTTTTACACTGCAGTCCTCACCTTGGTGCGCATGACTCAAGGAGGCTCCTGCAGGTTAGGCATCTCCCTCAGCCATTGGCTCCCTCCCGCTAGCTGCCTCCTTGGAAACAGGGCAAGCAGGACCCAGTGGCTTCAAAATTATCATCCAACTATTCCAATCCTCTGTTGTACCTCAGATTCCTCTGTGGCCTGAGAGAAGCGAGAGGAGGAAAGTTATGCTTATGTCAGCCAGTAGTGTTCTCCACTCCATGCCTGCATGCTCAATGCTTTCTCACTTCTTATTTTAATAGAACTTTCTAGAAAATAAACAAAACCAAACCTTTGGTTTTTGGGTTCCTGGCTCTGGCTTTGGTCTTACAGAAACGATGTTGGTATGGAGATGAAAAGAGCATGGTGAATGCTGCTTCAGGAAGCTGAGGACGTATGTGAGAGGCAGAATCTACAAGGGATGCACAGGAGATGGACAAAGAGCAGGTGAAAGGGACTGGTGTTCATTAAAGGACCAAGATACTCTAAAACATCAGGAAGAAGTTGCTTTGAAGCCTCATGACTACTGTGCCACATTAGCACAGACAACAGGAAACAGCAATGACAAAATGCTTCCTTCGGACTGTGGGTCAGAGTAGGCTTTGGGACAGTCTGGAATTTCAATGAGAAGAGTGGGAATTGGCTAAGTAGAAAGCATTGTTTATGAGGAGAAGAGAAGAGAAAAAAGACACTTTAAGGGAGCAGTGAACAAACCAAGTGTCAACCAAAATAGTTGAAACACACACAGTGCTGAATGGCAGCTGGGTATGAAGTTGAAAAAGCAAATTGGACACAGAATGGCCTTCAAACTAGGTTTTTGAGTTTAAGCATTGTCTCTGGTACAAGGAACTATTTAAGGATTTTGAGCAAAGGAGAGACAATTAAAGCAAGTTTCTCTTATTCCCCTATACTTTTTGGGGAATATATTTGTCAGGTATGTAGAGAAGGTAAAATTTTACAGTGACTAGAGAATGACCAGATCATGATTTTATGCTAACCTACTGTAATTACACTCAATGAGGTAGGCATGAAAGACATCCCTTCCAAGTATAGGAAACAACCAAATGAAAATTCTAGAACTGAAAAATACAGCATCTGAAATTCAAAACCTGTTATTAGATATATTTAGCAGAATGATGACAGGTCAAGCTTGAAGACTGATCAGTAAAATTAGCTAATTTGAAGAGCAGGGAAACAAGAATGAAACAGATGAATAGAGCATAAAGTACATGAAGAACAATATCAAAAAGTTTAAAGCATAGAGTCATAGAGGAGAGGAAATTCTGTAAATACAATGGCCAAACCCTTCACACATTTGATGAAAGACAGAAATTTATAGGCTCAAGAAGCTCAGCAAACCTGAAGCAGTTATAAACACAAGGAGAACCTCTGCATATTGTAACCAAACTGATCAGAGCCAAAGATAAAGGGAAAACAGTGAAAACAGCCAGCACAGAAATCAACATGTTGCATACAACTTGAGAAAGCTAAGAGAAATAAAATGGATTCATTTATGTCAAGCTCTATAAAACAAAACCAAAAAACCCTAAAGTTGAGAAGTCACAAAAGGAGTGGTCCTCATAGATACCTATCTGTTAGCAACAACTACTGCACTAGACCATCCAAGCCACAACATTGAAAAAGTCCATTTAAAGCTTGCAGAAAAAGTATTTTTTATGAGGACACCAACCTGGCAACTGCCTGTTCACCCTCAGACCCAGGCCAACCCTAGTTTTGATACTTGAAACCAAGAGCAATTATTTCAAAACAATGCATATAGTCTTCCTCCTGCCTTCTTGTTTACGCCCACGGTCCACTATGGTACCATATCTGATTGCAAATTTTTATCATTTCTGAATGAAATCTTTGCTTTGGAGACCTGGTCCTCTGCTGTTCATTTGGAGCCCACAGGTAAAACACCTAAATTGATCACTGACTTCTCACCATAACCGATGGAGGCTAGAAGGCAACTTCAAAAATCCCTGAACTGTGAAAGAGAAAACAAAATCAAACAAGCACCAAACTCAGAAGAAATATTTAAGAATGAAGCTAAAATAAAGGTATTTTCAGATAAGATAAATTGCTGTTAATAGATATATATTGTTAAGTGAAGTTATTCATATTTTAGGAAGATAATGGATAGAAGCTTAGATCCTCAAGCAGAAATAAAGACCATCAAAAATAATGGATCTGCAAGGAAATGCAAAACAATCCTTTTGCCTACACTCACACCACCCTGCAAACTGGATACTCCTCTACTTTCCTAGTCTCTGGAGTGGCTCAAGCCAAGATCCTTGGAATCACATTCATCTCTTATTTTATTTTATTCTTTTATCATGGGGTTCTGCCCTAGATCCCCGATCTTCCAAACAAGTGTATGGCAGAGGTTAAATAAAAAGAGACAAATAGTATGATTTTAGGGGCTCCATCCAGGAGGATCAAAACCCTTTAGTTGAGCTTGTGACTCCGAGGGCTAAGACCAAGTCTTCTCTGGATTAGCCCTTTATTAGGACCAAGGACAAAAGGTGAGAAAACTGAGAAAAGTGCAGGAAATGAGCAGGACCTTGTGAGTTGCTCCAAGGACTTCTCCAAGTGGTAAATTATGCCAATTTAGGAGAACCATCTTATCTCCAAGATAACATTCAAGGTAGGATTGAGACTATAGGAGTGAATTTCCTTTAACTGCTGTCTCTATTTACTTAATTAGTGGAGGAGCCAAAATGTCTTCAGCTATGGCCTTATCTTGCCCTTTGAGGTGTCTCTGGCCTCACTGGCTACTGCAAGCCTCAGCCAAGATCACTGATTCATAGAGGTTCACTTACTATGAATCAGCTCCTGTCACCACCAGGCAAGGGGCCAAGGACTAGGACAGACTTACAGATAAACATAGAAAG
Organism: Hydrochoerus hydrochaeris; assembly: GCA_004027455.1. Classification (NCBI taxonomy): domain Eukaryota; kingdom Metazoa; phylum Chordata; class Mammalia; order Rodentia; family Hydrochaeridae; genus Hydrochoerus; species Hydrochoerus hydrochaeris. The sequence continues at coordinate 211,622 of PVLA01002561.1, read as the reverse complement.
CCAATTAGTAAAATTTAAATACTGCTCAGAGTGCTTCGTAGTGGTTTCCAACATTTTATTTTATTTTATTTTATTTTATTTTATTTTATTTTTAATACTGCTTTTATTGTACCAGTCCATCAGGAAATTTAACCTTTTTTATTTTTTATTTATTTATTTATCGGTATTGGGGATCAAACTCACGACCACATGTTTGCAAGGCAGGCGCTTATGCCACTGAGCTAAATTCCCAGCCCTGAAATTTAACCTTTTAATCTTCAAAATGTATACACAATATACAAAATATATACTTACTTTATACATATTGTAATCAAAATGTATAAAGTTAACCATTTTACCTCTACTGTTCTCTATCCTGGTCTAAACTACCATCATTTCTCACCTAGGCATTGCAGTAACCTCTGAATTACCTTCCACTTTCTCTTCCTGTGACCCCATACAGCTTGTTTCCAGAACAGTATCCAGAGACATCCTCTTAATATATAAAATCCAATCCTCTCATTACTCTGCCATGGTCTTCAAAGCCCTCATCTCATAGCTGACATAGATGCATCATCAATCCATCATTAAAATAAATGAAATGGCACTGCAATTTTTAACTATACATCAGAAAAGAAATTTAAGTAACTAAATGATTTTATTACAACAAAATGATTGTCATATCTGGTTTATTTACAAAATAAGATCTTAGTATATCAAAAAAGGAATAGAGTTGATACTGATTGCTGTCTCAATCTACCAATAAATAATGTTCCTCTATGGAGACATGACCTGATTCAGAAAGACATGCTGGCCATATCTGTGTCATGAGAAGATACAACACCAATAAAATTTTGCTTTTTATTTTAAGCAAAAATGTATCAAAATTTATTAAATCTTATTTTAATCAATTGTGCCTAATAATTGTCATGATAACTCAAACTGTAAGATATTATAAGACAATGGATAAAAAATAAAAAATTTTGTTCATATTTCTGTTGCAAAGAATTAGAATTATAGGTCATCTATAAAATATTTTCAAGCATACAAATATCAAGGGTGAGAAATGGATTGGAAAAACTAGTTCAGGGAGAAAAGGGAAGAATGTAAAATTTCCAACTGCTAGCTTGTTCATGAATGTTTTAAATGGATGATGATAGATATCAAATAGCTACACGATTTAAATTCCATTGGATACACTTCAGATAGTGATGTGGCAACTTTATTTTAAAATAGTAATACAGTATTCTAGACAATGAATCCTTTACAGTTACTTAATTTATGATGAAAAAAACTCACATGCCTAAAATTACTTAAGTTGATATGTAGATTTTCACATTTTAAAAAGGGAAGCATAAACAGAAAGCATAAATTTCACTGCTGTAGTAGTATCTAATCTGGAGTATAAATATTAATACCAAATGAATGTTAATATATGATAAACAGAGTTCTAAGTATTTGACATAGATATATTGTTAAGGCTTATAGAAAGAGAATAAGTTGTGCTTTGTTAAAGGTTTATAATAAGAGCACAAATAATATTCAAGTGACTAATATACAATTAATAACCACAAAACTTAATGGCGGTAGTTAAGCAATGGTTTTACTTAGCTAATGGTCTTGCGGGTTTGAAACATGGGCAGAGTTTGGGAAGCACTCTCATTTGAGATGTCACAGTTGTCAGCCTAAAGCTTGCTATTGTCCGGGCAATTGACCAGGGCTACTAACATAGCTTCCATCCAGTTAGCCAGTGCTAAGGTAGACAGATTCCATGCGTGACATCTGGTTTCTCCTGGCTGAACATTCTGAGTTGTGGGTGAAAGTGTGACACTTTTGGCTTAACTGTAGATGTCACATAATATCATTTCCACTGTATTTTTCTGATCTAGGCAGTCAAAAACCCATTTAAATTCAAGAGGAAGGGAAAACATTCTACCCGTCAATGTCAAGGGTATGGATGAATTTGAGGGCTGTGTTTTAAAACCGCTGCAGGTTTGTAATTTTCACTTATATAGGTGAGAAAACTAAAAGATAGAAAGGTTAAGCAATTTGTTTAAGATCACAGACATGTGATGGAGTTAGAATTCAACTCAAGCAACCTGGTTCCAGAGCAGAGAACGAAGATACAGCAGTATTAGCTCATGATAAAAGTGAGTGGAAGGCATTGTGAACTCTCTCCCCCATGGGTGAGTAAGCACAGATCACTTCATTATAAAGACCCTTATTAACATAAGTCTAAGAATGACAAACTAGGGCACTTGCTCCCAGAGCCTAGGCCTTGGAAAGCCTGGCTACTGCAGGTACCATATTGCAGGAAATTCTCAAGGGACGGGGGTGAGAGGAAGCACTGGGTTGGCTGCAGCCTGCTGCGGCTGCAGCTGCTGTAAGTTCCTGAGGTCCCTCAGTCTGATGTGGGATGGACCTCAGTAGTTGGTATCAACTTGACTCTTTGCCCTTTGTACCCCCTTTGGGATTGCTTAGTGATTGGACTAACCTGAATGGTAAGCATCTTTTCCTTGAATATGGGAAAGTCCATGCAATGTGATTGCTGTCCTCTAATCCTCAACTTTGCTTAATTAACAGCTATCATACTTGTCAAGGACATCAGCACAGTGCCAGAAGAGTTTATTTATGCACTTTCTATCTTTTTAGGAAGGACTCTTTGCCCTCCCCCGCAACAAGGTCCCACTGTGTAGCTCAGGCTGGTCTCAAACCCACAACAATCCTCCTGCCTCAGGCTTCTGAGTGCTGGGATTGAGCTGTTTTGTCTTAAATCATACAGGAACTTGGGTTGACTGGGGTGGTGGTGGTGGTGGTGCTGGAATGTAGTGGTTGCCAAACAGCTTTGTAGTAGATACCTCAGGGGGGTGCTGACATCATTACCCCCCAACTAGGTCAGACCATGGCGAGCTTGGAACACTCCCAAGCCTCTTAATCGCAGGGCCTTTAACTCAACTCGCCCTCTTCAGAGCGGTTTTCATGTGCTCTGAGCACACACTGTGGGCACACACACACACACACACGTACACACACACGTACACTCACACACACACCCCACGGAGACTCCTACCACTCTTTTGTTTTGTTTTGTTTTCACTTCAGGTTTGGCCTCAGATTCCCCAATTATAATATGACCTCCAATGCCTTCCATCCATCAGGAACTTTTCAGAGCCCATTACTGCGTCACTTGCGGAGGGCTGACCATTCTTACATTAGGAATCACAGAGAACTAGATGTGTGTTATGCGGTTCATTGACATTCAAAGAGCCTTTGTTCCCAAAGGAAGATGGAACAAATTTAACATTTTATTTTTAGACTTACACAAGATGAATTACCCTCTCCTGGCATTGATACTGTTAAACTTATTTGAGGTAATTCACATTAAAACTTTCAAAACTCCAGGGACTCTAATTAAGAAGGGCAGGTGAGTCTCCAGGTAGCATCCTTTATAACTCTGTCTAACATGATGATCAAATATAATTTACTGAAACGTAGGGATCTTCAATTCAGTTATCATGAAGCAGAAGTGCTAACTTTGGAGACACTGGAAAACTTCAGTGTGACAAAGTTGTTTTGAAAATTTCCATGTTCCAAGACAGAGCAGGCACTGGCTGCTTTACCTCTTCATCGGAGAGGTCAGAGATACCCTTTCCTCTCTGGCAGCCCCGGCTCAGTTACAGCTCTGGGGCAGGTAAGGTTAAGGGGGGGGGGTGTCGGGCTATGGGGGCAGGGAAGGGGAGGGAGGCAGAAGCAGAAAAATCAATTCAGATTACTTTGATGCCAGGGACCTAGTCCTCTCGGAAAGGCAGATAGGAGTCCACGATGCTGGCAGCCCGGACCGGAGCAGCAGGGAGTCAGATCTCAGAAGAGAACCCCAGGTTAAGGAAACAGTCTGGATTTTCCATAGGGGGAAGAGACAAATCTCCCAAGAAAGCCTCAGAAAATGTTAAAGATAGCAGCCTCAGCCCCTCAGGGCAGAGCCTGGTGAGGGCGAGGCAGCTGGCTCTGCTGCGCGAAGTGGAGATGAACTGGTACCTGAAGCTCTGCGACCTGTCCACCGAGCTCACCACCGCCTACACCACGGGCATGCCGCACAGGTAAGCGGGTGAGCACCGGGGATGCTGTGTGCAGGTGCGCTGCAGAGCGGACGCTTTGATTTCTCTTTCCGTGCTGGGAAACCGTAACAGCCCCGACTGCCTTGCAGGTGATTGACTGGCACCTCAGAACGGGTAAACTGGCTATGCAGGAACCTGATGCACTTGGCAATAATGCTCTGTATTGTTCCCCAGAAAACACTTCCCTGCAGAGACAGTGGAGGTCAAGAACTGACAGGAAGAAAGAGAATCAGTTTTCATAGAGGCAGTTTGGAGATTTTAGCAAAATTCTCCTTTTCCAAAGAACAGAACAAAACAAAACACACAACCCCTTGGCAGTCTGTATTTCCTTTACCTGGAGAACTTAGGGTGACGGCCGGGCATGTGCTTTGCCGTTTTGAAAAGAGCTGGATATGTGAACTTTTGAATGAGGGTCCAGGCTGGGATAGGAACAGAACAGGGCACATGGCTGTCAGTAGAGGGGTCTGAGCCTAGAGTCTAAGGCAGATAACGCCAGAGAGGAAAGCACTTTTAAAAGCAGTGCGAATGTAAAGCAAGTCCCTGCAGATTTTCTTTCTGTTCTTTCATCAGCTTCTGCCTCAAATAACGCAGAGGAAAAAAATTCCACAAAACCCAAATGTAATAAAGCAATATGGATGAAAGGAAAGTGTCTGGAGGCCTGAATTTTTAGGATACTTATTTCCTGTAAATTTGTGCTAAAAAACAAAACAAAAACAAAACAAAACAAAAAAACCTCTTAGGAATTAGAGATAATTGCAAGGAAAAGTTTTGTGAAGGTAAAGCCTAGTGTGACTGTTTCCATTAAATGGCAATAAAAATCTTATAGAGACTATGGCACCAAAGAAATCAGTGTGCTCTGAGAAGCCACTGTTATAATTTTAATTTCAAAGAGGCTTTCCAGAAAAACCTAGACTAAAAATGTGCTGGACAATACACTTCAAATGCATCAATTTACTTTCATTTTTCCTTTTCCAAGGCAGTAATAAATATTTCCACATCTAAGCCCTTATCCAAAAGTCAACAGTTAAAAAATTGAACAAAATGAAGCTTCTGGAAATGTTAGGACAAATACATTTAGTATTCATGGCCAGAGTGACTTCTCTAACACTTTATTAAGCTGTTATGCCTGCGTCTGGGGTACACAGAGGAAGGACACCAGGAGGTTAGTCTCCTGCAAAGAAGGCATGAATGAACTTATCAGTATTGGGAATGTATTTTGTTATCCATCTCATAAATCAAATCATTATGGACCCCTCATATCTATAAATCTTGAAACTACATTATAGAACTTCTGAAAATAAGAGTTAACTTTAAAAGAAAGCTTTAATATTTTTTTTTCTATAACATATTCCTCAACTCACAGCAGACCAGAAATTTCCATTTCAGGGGTCTAATACTAGACCAAAAAACTCGTGGTCTGGTATCTGACACTGAAACAGCATTTGTCAAGTCAGAATGGACTATTAGTTAAGACAACCAGGTTTAGTGAGAAACTTTTGGGGGCAGAAAATAAATCTCTACTCTTTTCTGCTTTACTTAAAACAGAACTTGTCTGTAGTCTGAAAAGACTGGCTAAGACATGACCAGGAATTAATAGCTTCCATGATAATCGGAGGGACAACCAGTGACTGACTGTTGTCTTGGGTGCCTTTTGCTTCTTGAGTGCGTTGGAAAGCAGTGAAGGTCTTGTTTACCTTACAGCACAAAAAAATAAAAGATCCCATCCTCCTTTGTTTTCATAACAATTGTTTTTTAAAAAAATTAGTGTAGGTAGTTAGAAGTGAAGTCATTTATATATTAGATGAATCTACTGCAGAAGTCTGTGTTTGCATAGCTCAAAAAACCAAGGTACCTCTCAGTGCCAGCTCCCCTCTTTTCTATATCCCATGTTGCAACCACCTAGCTCCGCTGAGTCCTTGAGAGTACTGAACAATGACAATGATCCATGCTGCAATCCTTTCGAATTTTAGCATCAGAAATAGAATATGTGATTCCCAAAACCACAGATGTTTTGTAGATTGGTTGTCCATAAGCTACAGAAAGTTTTTCTGGGCTTCTGTTGGTGTTTTCTTTCAACACCATGGCTGGAGAGTTGTACCACCATTAGAGACCTGTGTGCAGAAGATAAATATTATTATAAAATCTTAAAGTATTTATTCATTTGTGAAACACTTTTAGATTCTTGTCAGGGGCAAGAATTCTGTGACTCTTCAGGTCATCAACAAGGAATTACTAAAGGACTAACTCCAATTTCCCTTCTGGGAAGATGGAATGAAAGCATTTTACCACAGGCTAATGCCTATGTGGCTTTTGAAGATTGCTTTATTTCTAGATGCCACGATAACCCACCTTTGAAATGAAGGGTGTTAATGGTTGGGAGTAAGCATTAGAGGTGAGGGGTGAGATCACCTCTAGATACTGGCATGTCTAGGAAATGAAATGGCAGGAAGCAGGGCAGAGGATACCTGTATCTTGTGAAGTAAGCAGTTCTGACCCTCGTCTGGTGTGTGTCTATGTAGGGTTAATGATGAAGCATAATTTGCTTCATATTGATTTATTGTCAGTTTCAGAGTTGTCTGAAGACCATGGAACTGATGTGCATGATACAGCTCATTTTCTTACACAGCCAGGGAGAGGGTTGCAGGGGCCAGAACTGGAATTGGAGGCAAAAGATTGGCTTTTCCCTTTAGTGCCAGTGTAACTGTGAATATGATTTTCTAAAAAAAATTTATTGTTTTCAATAACATACTTTTGATTGCTAAACTAACATTTGAACTTTGAAGAACATTTTTTAAATGGAAAAATATAAAGAAAAAATGGCAACTATTGTTGACATTTTGGTGTGATTTTCCTGACATTTCAAGTTAGAATCATGCTATATTCTTTGCTTATGCCCTTTCCCCTTGCTTAATATCTATATTATTATTACTATTGTTATTTTGAGGCAGGGTCTTGCTGTGTGATTCAGGCTGGTCTTGAGTTCACCATTGTAGCTCAGGCTGGCCTCAAACTAATGGTGATCTTTCTGCTTCAGCCTCTGGAGTGCTAGGATTACAAGTGTATGCCACCATGCCCAGCTGTCTATTTTATTATTTTAAAAAACATATAAAATTTTCTTTCTAAGTACTGTGTCTGTTATTTCATTATTGCTTAGCCATTGTTCTAGTTATTATTTAACATTATCATAAATAAACAATTTTATTAAATTTTTTAAAACCCATATGTCTGATTATTTTTAAAGACTATTTCTTGAAAAAAGAGACTATTTCTTGAAGTGTATTTAATGGAATATATATATATATATTCAATTTGTTCATTCATTCTTAATGCATATCATGCAGCTGCTTTCTGGAAATGTTTTTCTCAAGGAAACTTTGCACTGGAAGTATCCAAAGGTGCTTATTTCATTGTTTCCTCTATACCAAATGGTATTTATATGGAACCTTTAAGATTGAGTCTTATAGTTAAGTACATTGTTGCATAAATTCATTGACTTTTTTCAGTGACAATTTCTTCAACTACTAAGGTTGACTAGTGTCATTATATGAAATGTTAATATAAATTAAATGAGTTAATATACAAGTGATTTGAAGGAATAATGTGCTTTTCCTCATACTTTCTCCAATAAGAATTGAGGTAAAATCCATTTCATGCATGGTGTGTTTAAAGCTAATGAAGGTAATTAAGGATGAGTGACTCTAAAAATGTCTGGCAAAAATGCATATTTCACTCACCACATGAGAACTGAGCAGCTTGCTGTGAACAATTCTTATTTATGAAAGACCATTTTTACTAAACACGTTTTAAGAATTCATGTGATCAACATGCTTTTGAAGGAAAAGTCAGTTGAGAATAGAATACAAAGAGTTTTAAAATTTATTGGTATTAACCTTCCAAATGAAAGCAGACTGCAACTATTAATTTGAAATTATTGGGAACATTTGGTGGGGTAAATACACCTCTAGGTGAAAATTTAGCTATAGAGTGGTGATAATGATTTTACCATCTTAATGAATGCTCCTTATGATCTAGTATAATAGTTATGGTAAGCTTCATTTCTAATATTTCCTTTTTCTGTCATCAAAACTGACTTTCTGGAAAGTATTCATTTATGTTGACTTCTGGAGGGCCAGATGTATTTCTTTGCAAGGACAGGAGTTTCTCCAAAGTGAGTTTTGATAGGCCAAGTTCCTGCCAACAGAGCAAAGGCTGATCCAAGAGCTTAGTAGGTTCTGGCTAAATTTGGGTAAGATTTGAATTTATGCAAGAAGATAGTGTTTTTAAATTTCAGCTCTGAGATTAGTGTCCATTCAACAGTCATTGGTCATCATTCTTATATGAGGCTTGTAGTTGACACAAAAATGAATTTGCATTGGATCATGTGACATACAGCCTAGAAAAGATATGTACTCAAATAATAAGTATTATAAAAAAGAGACTCATAAAGTTCAAAGGAAGGAGCCAGTATTCCCAGCAGGAATGCATGGGGGATGTGCAGAGCTGGAGTAGGAGGAAATAGGGAGCCAGGGAAGGTAATCCAAGTGGAGGGGAGAAGAGCAGAGGAACAGATACTTGGAAGTCTGGAACGGAGCCTGAGATTTGCTTGAATTCATAAGGTTCCTATAAACATCATAAAAGCGTCTTGCAGGATGGAGCTGTCAGTGTGGCCAGAAGAGCAAGCATAGAGGAAACCAGCTCTGAGACTGGAGAGTGGCGAAGAGACCAGGCCTGGAGAGGAGGCAGTGTTAGAGTCACACTCTAAGAAGAAGCAGTTAAGATGGAAGCAGAATCTGTGTATCGCTCCACTGAAAGTTTGTAGGAGAAAGCTGCTCCATAGATGTCTTTTGGCAGAGGGGAGGAAGCTGGGCTTGATAATGAAGCAGAGTGTCAAGCAAAATCTCCAAGTCCCCCAAATGGTAGGACCTCTTAGCAAATGCCATTGTTATCTTTGGCAAGGAGGTTCGATGGGGCCCCAGAGGAAGAGCAAGCCTCCAGAGGCTTGTGGTCTTCAGGCTGTGCCCCTGAGTGCTGCTTTCCAGCCCAGAGGCTTTTACCAAGTCCCTTGCCTAAGAGGGGCAATTGGCTTGGGGCTTAAGGTCATGGATACTGAAGCCGGGGTGCTAGGCTCGAGAACTGGTTCTTCTACTACTGTGGGACTTAGTTTTTTTAATATATAAAAGGTAGTTGATGACAACACTAATGATGTAGAGTTGTTAGGGGACCGAATAATGTAAGTAACACGCACAGAGCAAGGCCTCACACACAGTGTGTCATGAAGACCATTAACATGATGCATGCCCTCGTTGCTAACATGAGACTACTTTTGGATCTACCAGAATGAAAGATATTTCTCTTTTATAGATTGTATTTACTCTGATTTTTGTAAACAAGTGTAAGACTATTTAGTAAATAAACCTTTTGTGAGGATACCATGAAATGATGTACAAGGCACGACGAAAATAGTGTTTACATTTTAAAAATTATTACAGGGAGAGACACACATTGCCATTAATCTTCATCAAAATACTCTACTTCACTTTGGACCCACTTATCCCATTACTCTTGCCACTTTCTGAAGCAGTTATGGGAGTCTTTTTTATCAGATGTGATAAAAAAAATATGGTGACTGCTGCTGAATGTTTATAGAGCTCAAGAAATTATGTTAAAATATGCAAGAAAAAGGAAATGAAGCGATGCTTTGTGTGGAATCTGTAGAAGCAGTGGAAAAGATTTGCTTGATTTTCCAAGTTATTTTAGTGATTGGTTGACTACCATGATATGAAATATGTTTGACTTAAAACATGTCTTCTTAGAAGGAGACAGTCATACATCAACTGGGATTTGTGGTGGTCCTGTTTGCAAAACGTTTCCACACACATTATGTCACCTCCTTCACACAAATGAAGCATGTGTTCTTAGCTCCCACTTTTCTGTGAAGGGCCCACCTCAGGTAGGTGCCTGTATAATCAGTCAAGCCTAACCTGGGTCTCTTTGGTCCTTGCTCGAGGCTCTTTACATGCTTTCAGCATTTCTCAAGCTCTGGCACCGTAGTTACACCTAAGATGATTTTGAAAGGACGTGTGGATTTCAAGTATCTCAATTGCTCTATATTTATTTTCATGAATATTAAGAAGAAAGGTACAACTTAATGCCTCAAACCTATGAATTCAAAACAATTACAACAGAGAACAAGTTAAACTTTCAAAATAAGTGAGTCAATTTAGTAGGAAAAATTTATTAACTATAAATGGGGATGGAACTCAGGCCTGACAAAAATCCTGAAGGTGACATACAAATGACAATTTCATCTCCTTCGTGGTTCCTGAGCACCTGTGGAGCACCCTGGCTTCTGTCCTGGGTGTTTTCTATTCATTCTGTCTAATCCGTACTATGACCCCATCAACTTGTTACTCACAACCCAAACCTGTGATGTCGAGTACAATTTCTGCCTCCTCATGTTCTGCCTGCTGCTAATTATTTTTGTTTTTTTTTCTCATCCAGGGGATGAATAATCCCTGAGCCACCTCTCTGCTGAATATGATCAGCTATATTTCAGGTTACCCCTCTTCTCATGCAAGGTCAGCCTTTTTAGTGCCGCTTCTATGTACTGAATATTCTGCTTGTGAGTGGTGGGTGGTATCACTGCTTTTGCAGTGGATTGGTAACTGGTGATCAACTTAAACACCAGCTGAACTGAATCAGCATAGTGCTGAGCATGGATGGCTCACCTGCTGTCAGATAAAAAGGAGACCTGGGGAGGGAAAGTAGCATTATGGGTTCTCCTAAGCATTGTTGTTTGGAGCTGTTTGTTCTTTTGGAGAAGCCTCTCATGCTGGCTCCCCTGATTTGAACTTGGCTATAATCATTGGAGGAGCTCAGGACCTTGTTGCTGAAAAATGCTCAGGTTCACTTTGGCGGAGCTCTGGTCCTTACTTTGAGCATCACTTCCTGGCTCTGGAGGGGAAGATGTGTGCTGTTTAATCTTCAGGAGAAGTTTGTCATGCTGGATTTTTGATATATATTCAGCTGTTCTCATTGTCAGAGGAGCTCAGGACCTCATTGTTACTGAGGATGTCTATGGCAATTTTCAGGGGAGCCTTGGTCCCTATTTTGAGCGTTGCTTCTTGGCTCTAGTACAGAACTCTTGGTCTGCTGGCACAGATCCTTCGCCCCACTGGCATAGACTTTCTAGCTTCCACGGCTGACCTTTGGGTCTTCCATAGGATAGACTTGCATAAGTCATTGTCGTGGCCTCTAGGTTCTCAGCTGAACTCATGCAGGTTATTGCCGTGGGATCCAGGCCCTTGGCTGGATTTTCTAGGTCTTTAATGATGTGGACAGATTTCCTGCACTTTCTTTGACTTTGACTCCTTGGGTGACCATTATAAATAATACTATGAATTATGCATCCTGTATGTAATTGTTCTCCTTGCAACCCCTGACTGCAACACCTTTAGAAAGCTTAGTTATACTTTTACACACCTAAGTTGTTTTTTATATAGTTTATTCATGTTTCTCATTTGCTCTTCAGACTGTTACACAACTCTTGTATTAGCCAATTGGAGACATTGTACGTCTTGGCTCTTTTATCTGTCCCTGAATCAAATTCAGTGGCTAGGTTCAACATTGACCTTAAGGAAAATTTGATTTGGTTTCATGACCAAGTCAATTTGCGACCAGAATGGTGGAAAGAATTAAATTCCTGAACAGAGTTGCCACTGTATTTTAAACATTGGCTCTAAAGTCTGTGAAAACAGAGTACAGTAAACCACTCCCTATGTGTTTGCCACTATATAATTTTTATTGCCTTTTGCCTTGGAACAATGGCTCCAATTTGGCCTAGGACATGACTTGAGAGCATGGATACTATTAAATTGCTTTTCTGGTAGACCCAAAGGTAGGCACAACTATACACCATTCAGATCAGGACAGAGCTTCTCGGCTGAGCTGACTATAGATTATGACAACTGTCTTTTTTCCTCCTGGTATCAGCAACTATTAATTGAATATTTATTGTGCATCAGCACTTTCTTGTATTAATTTAATTGAATTGTTCTAAATTACCCATGTATATAAGTGCCTATTTTTCCTATTTCTACTTCACAAAAGGAAACTGAGTCTCACAAAAACAAAACAAACAAACAAAAAACACCTTGATGGAGGTCAACCAGAAAATAAGTCCCACAGCTAGTATCTGAAAGCCTTTCTAGAATCTGGACATTCAAGTGGCAGATTCCTCCTCTGAACTCCGTAGAGGACCTCTCTCCTGTTTGGGTTGATTTCACAACCCTAATGAGTAGTTTAGTCATTTTGCATTCACTTTTCACAGCACTCTAAGGGTCCTGAATGTGGGTGTGGGAGTCTTGCCTTCCCCTCCTCACTGAGGTTCTTGCTTCTTGCTGTGCTCATGTCTAGCAGGGGCTGAAGATGCTGGGAAGCGGCTCTGACATGGAAGAAAGCCACTCAGATGGATGGCGAACGACTGCCATTGTGTGCTATGGTTTTAATATTTCTTTAGGTTTCTTTTCTTCAGTTTTTTTCTGTCAAAGAGACAGTGTCAACACACAAGCTCGAGGATCCCTCTCTGCTATGTGACTTTAACTCAATTTAGAAGTTGGATTGGAGCCAGTCTTGGTCCATTGCCCTCTCATCCAAGCTCTTAGAGGACCCAAAGGTTAGAAAGCAATGGTTGCCCTAGACCTTCCTTTCCAGCCAGTTATTGTCAACAAGCAGCCTGTGGCAATGTCCTCCCAGAGTTCTGCTGTTGTATTATCTGTGTTTGCTCTGTGGGAGAAAGAAACAGAATAATGTTGAGGAGAACTTGCTCACATTCCTCTCTAGATGACAGTCAAGTGGACATAATGCTTCCTCCTCCAGGTATGTGAAATGTCATCAGAAGTCAATCTTCCAGTTTTAGTGAAAAAATGTCATTTTATGGCAAGAAAAATGGATTTTTGTGTGCATTGATATACACATTGTAATCTAATATCAAAGAAAATCTTTCTAAATATTTTTTTGGTCACCAGAATATTAAACTAGGCCCTTAACTAGATAGCTGGTCCTTGTTCCCAATGCATGAAGGGCTCTTGCTTACTGACAGTGGGTAAATGCACAAAATGGAGCCCATTGATTTTCTTAAGGGTAATCCCAGCTGCTAAATCTCAACAACTCAGAAACTTGACATAAGAAATTTTATTTCTTACTCATACAAATCTAATCAAGAGGAGAAAGAGTCCACTCAGGTGGGTCCCTAGCTGATGAAAGTTCTATCATTTTCATATTTTGTTAATAAACTGGATCCTAGTTGAGCATTGACAACAATCCAAAAGACGGGGAGACAAGCAGGGAGGGAAGGTGGAGCAAAGGAAGGAGGGAGGAAGAGAGAGAGAGAGAGGATTGGAGGATCCCATGGAGGGTCATTTTATAGGACAGGCCATAAATGGCCTCTATGGGTAGAAGTGATATTGCCTTGAATTCACTCATATGACCACACTTTACTTCAAGGGAGACTGGAAATCATAGTCCAAATGTGTGTCCAGGAAGCGAAATGGGCATGATGAACAGTTGACCAGGCCCTTCTGTCGGGCAGTGGTTGAAACACGGCAAGTATTGCAATGGTGATGTGGTTATTTCCTGTAGCAGAGAGACCAAGACATTGCTTAGTTTTGGTGTTACCTCTCCTCTTCATTCCAAGCTTGACCTGCTGACCAGTCTTTCCTTAGCCATGGGATGAGTTGTTCTCTTTTGGCTTCTCTAAGTGGATCTCAATTTTCCTGTTTCATTGAGAAGCCTGATGACACTTCAGAAACCTGTCCTTGGTGATCTGACACCAGCTTGTCAGGGATGTGGGTCACTGATGAAATAAACAGCCTTTCCATGTCAATCTACAGACATGCTCTTGTTTTCGACTTCTCAAAGTTTGCTGTATTTCCCTAATAACTGCTTCAGTGGCTTTCTGTAGTCTGCATCACCTCCCTCCTCCTCCGGTTGTGAGATGAAGTCACCACAGTGCCTTAGGTCACCCTTTCCATGATAATAACGACAATCACTGGCGCCAGGACAGGGGCTGATATCTCTCGAGGCAGGATCAGGCACATGGAAACATAGGTCAAATGGAATTTGTTGACAGCTGGGAAAGCTCACCAAGCCAGTCTGTTCTGTAAGAACTGGTAAGCTGTGTTTTTAAGAGAAGCTTCTAAGTCAGGTGCAGAGGTGCTTGCTGTAATCCCAGTTATTGCTTAGGCAGGAAGATGGCTTGAGACCAGCCTGGGCAATAGATCAAGCCCTTGTCTCAAAAAATAAAAAAGTGGAACTTCTACAACAGTGTAATTATCCAAATGATGTTAATTATCCATGCTTTTAAATAATGCACCTACAGGATTCTTGATGTTTCCAGAAGAAGCGTGCAACCTGGTTTTGCATGTATATCATTAAGTAAAACTAAGTAGCCTTAATCACTGGTCCTGTGATGGCTACCCATGATCAAGACATGTGCACATTTTTGTGCGGAAGTGTAAAGAATTTGGGGAATAATTGGCTAAGAAAATTAGAATTTGGGTTTGAGGGGCCTTGTATTACTACAAACATCTCCCAATTGAAATACTTTATTTTAAAAAAACTCAAAATTCAAGTGCATTTTGTAGCTTAAGATTCATATTTAATTTGATTACAGCAACGAACACTGAGTATGAAACAAGCTGTCCAAAGTGGTTGTTGAATTATTAAATTACCTCTGAGGCTAAGGAGTTGCTAGTCAGCATAAACAATTCCACAAGCAAGATGTGTTAAAAAGACCGTCTCTTAGTCTTCAAGCTTAGTAATTTAAAAGATGCAACTAATCAAACACCAGTTGCTTATTGAACATTTTAAAAACTTAAAACTGTTTGGAATATTTTACATTACAGGTGGTCATTTATCCAAAAGAAAGGACAAGTAATTTTAAATGTGCTTTTAAAGTATTTTCAGTTAAATGCCTAGCCAATGAAGTCAATATTCAGAATTAGTTAAGGAAAAAAAAAAGAAAAATGCATTTAAATTTAAGGATATTCTTTTACTACCATAATACTGAAATAATTTCTAGCAAACAAATGAGAAGATTAGACAGAATTCATTGAAGAGGTTTGGATGTCTAACATGTTCCAGCTCTAAGAATGTAGGATTATATACCCTGGGCTTCTTGCCCTAAATAATCTTAGAGCCTTTTCAGTAAAGACAAAAAGATGATACAATGGTATTAGTGAGATATTAGCAACGTGAATAATGTGAATGGAAATACAAAGCAATTGTTAGAGGTGGGAAGCAGAAAGTCAGAGAAGTGTGAAGAAAAAATGTACACAAGATGTATGATTATGACTGAACTTCCACAAGGATGTGGGAAGGAAGCCAATAATAAGGAGGCAGGTAGGATGGATGAGAGAGAGGACGGGGTCTGTGACCCAGCCATAAAACTGACCTTTTCTTAGGCTAAGAGTTTGCTAAACCAAGTTGCTGTTTGCCGGGTTAAAGTTCAAGAGGAAGAGTACTGTAATATTTCTAAATGTAAAAATATTCACGATTAGTCCTCATTCATCTGGCATTGTCAGAGAATGAAAATTTTCACCCAAATGATTTTTTTTATCAGTACCTGAAACTTTCTAAGTATCAAGGCTTTAACTTTTTAAACTTGAAGAAACATTTGACAACTCTAGTTTACCTTGTTAAATGTCAACCATTGTGCTATGTTAAAATGTCTTCAGGGACTGTTAAGGCATATACAATGTTTGCCTTGAAAAAATCAAAGGCCTACTTAAAAAATTGGTTTTGTCTTCTGGATCCCCCCTATTATTCTTTCTGTGTGCTCACTTGCAACAGATTTTTCTTGCTGCTGTCAGTATGCTTGATTCTAATAACTCTTTTCATCTAATCTTATATCTTTACTCAGGTGAAGAATAGAAAAATAAGAAAATCAGTCTTGGTCAAAATAAAACCAAGAATGATCAATTGGTTAGAACTGAGGCACTCTCCCAAGAGGTATGAAATATGGACTTCGTGATGTCTTATTTGTTCATGTGTTGATTCTTGGTCGTGTTCTGTATATCAAGGCTGCTAAAAAGAAGACCTCTGAAAAGTTTAGTTGTACCCGTGTTTGAATTAACCCTTGAATCCACTAGGGGAAATGGTGGATGCTGGAAATGCTTTAAATTGATGTTTATCTTGTGATAATCCTTAGAGATTTTAGGGAAGCAAACCGTATAGAACAAAACTTTTCAGCATATTGATGGGACCCTGATACTTTAGTGAGCCAACACAAACACCCCATCACAGGCTGGCAAAGGGGGACAGTTCATTGGTCTTCCATAGCAGAATGCCAGCCTTCTTCAAAAGTATTGCCTGGAATTGTGATCTGTGATTCAATATTTATAATATTACACACTGAAATGGCATTTCAAGGGGGCAGCCTGGTCTATTTGGAGTTATAAAACCTACAAACTGATTTAGCTTATTTACTTTATAGAGGCAGTACTTTTCCCGTAGAAGGGAAAACTAACAATTCAGAAAGCACTCAAGTCACACAAATGGAACCGTGCTGGGCAGTGACAGAAGCCCAGAAGCACCTGACCTCTGAGATCACGAAACTTGTATTTCCTCCGAGATCTGGAAACTTGTATTTCATCCTGGTCCTTGTGACAACGAACAACTTACTGTGGCCAACTTAGCTAGATTTTTTTTCTTTTCTGCAAAGCAAATGAATGGGACCAGCTCATTTCTATGATTTCTTTCCTTCCTAGATTTTTTTAGATTAGTCTTAAGTGTCCAGAAGATGACAAAGTGGCAGGTTGACTCGGATGGAGTAACCCCAGGGAGACCTACCAGTGCAGTAGACCACAAAACAAGCAGTATGCATTTTAAGGCTTTTCTTTCATAGCTGAGATTTGCTTTTTTGTCGCTATTCTGCATTCCAGTCTCCTGGTCTTGTCTCTGACAAGTTCCAGACTCTGTAGGAATAATGTGTGGAAGAAGATGGATGAGCATGTAAAGCCAGTGACCATAGATCTGCAGAGTTTTTTGCAGCTTCCAAACCTGCTTTCCAACAGACACTGAAGGAGTGATGGAAGTATTTCTTGTTAAATGGAAGAATGAGTCAACCTCATTAAGGTAATCCTTCACTTCACTTTAGAAAGAGCGAAGTCATATTTAAAAGCCATTTGCATTCATTGTGTAGTCAAGCAACTCATGCCTCTGAAGTCCCCCAGAAACTCTTGATTGCTTTGTTAAGTCTGTTCAGGTCTGCCACACACAGCTGCACATGCTGTGCACTGCACAAGGCCAGGGGCACAATCCACATAGATGACAGTTTGGGTGGCAGGTCTTGGAGTCATACCAAGCAGTGACTCTGAAAGCACTGCAGGTATTCTAACAACCACCATTCATCTATTTTGTGCTAGCTACGTGAAATACATTACATTTTTAAAAAGTCACAGTGCCTGTATTAGGTAATACAGTGGAGTATATTATCCAGAGGAAGAAACTGGGGCTTGGAAAGTACTTGTGTAACTCACTAAGGATGGATTTGAACCTACATCTTCCTGATCTCAGGGCTCATGAACTTTCTACCATATTCCACTCCTTCTAGTGCGGACCAGAATGAAGAGGGACTGTGCTCCCAGCACCCCGGAAGCATAACTGAGGTACTGATTTCATATGTGTCACAGCTCAATATTCCCCAAAAGAAAAACCAAAGCAGTGGGTCCAAGATCTCTGTTCCTGCCCTTCACATCTTCCCCACTGACTTCTTCTCCTCAGCATTCTGTGCCCCCCCCCAAATTGCATTTTGGAGGCTTTTCTGGCCATATGGTACATTTTGGACAACTGGTCCTCTTTGTCATTTCTCTGACTTAGCTTTAGATTACAGGTTGCGCTGTGACATCTTTGGGGAACTTTTGCAGAAATAGCAGGTGAGTTAGTCCTCAAGTAGTGAGGAGTATGTTTAACTGCCAGAGCTCCACTCAGAGATGCTTTCTGGATGTGGGCATGGGTCAATGGGGTAAATGCAGAGCACCAGGCTTGTCCTGTCCTTAAGTCTCAAAAAGACAAAAAGAAAGAGAAATATCACACATCATATATCAAGGATAGGTTATTTTTTGCTATCATGCAAGGTAGTATGATATGTAAGCAGTAGGAAAAATTTAAAAAAGATCGAATGAGACTGAGTGAAGATGCTACTTTCAGGAACCAGGGAAAGGAGCTGAGTCTGGATTACTATGGTATTTGTCTTATGCCTTAAGCCCAGGTACTATAATACACTGTTTCCGCTCCTTCCTACTGAGACTGCTTTATTGTATTCCCAGAAAAATGTGGCCTAAACAGAGGTAAGGAAGATTACATAGAAAAGTGCTTATGAACAGTAAAGGGAGATGTTCAAGTTTGGATTTTTTGCTTCATCACACTCTACTGAAAGAGCTTTCTATACCCCATGTACCTGGTCTTAGTTACTTTTCCTGTTGCTGAGACAAAATATCCAACACTCAAAGTTAAAGGAGGAAAGGTTTATTTGGCTCACAGTTTGTAGAGGTTTCATTCAGTTATACAACTGATTCCAAGGCAGAGTAGCTTTGCAAAGGAAAACAGCTCACGAAGAGCAGAAGATGGCAAAAGTAACCAGGGACCTTAACAGCATCTTTCTGACCCTTTTATTTTATCCAGGCTACTTAGGATGGGTAGCGCTTACACCCTTAATCCCAGTGCCCTTGATCTTAGTATGGCATCATGAATCAGTTCCACAATCCAGATCCAGCCATCTCTGAAAAAGCCCTATCTATGACTACATGAGACATTGGGGGAACACCTAGGCACTAGCCATAACAGACCACTTGCCTTTCTTTCTAACAGTATTCTTAGGGAATTTTTCTGCATGTCCTGCTCCACTCCAGACTGGGTTTTGGATGTCTCCTTCTTGTACACCTTTATCCTAGCTCATACTGCATTGCTTTTGTCTCTTCTACCAAAGGTTAATTTCAAGAACAAACACAAATGTTTTTTTACCATGCTTTTTTAATGGAACTTTCACATACTTAAGTGCAGTTTCAGTGAACTAAATTAGACCTCAATGCAGCTCTGACAAAAATGAGGGAAAGACAGCAGTGACAAGAGGAACAGTCCTTCTGGATGGTTCACAGATGGACACAGGTACCTCCTGGCATTATCTGCATAGCACCAGTGAGCAGACAGGTGAAAAACAGCAGGAAGACAAAATTCTCATAAATAATCAGGATAAGGAAATATGGGCTGAACTGTGGTCTAGTGTCCCTGGTCCAATTTCACTTGGGTGGTCCTGACACACCTATAGACCCACAGTGGGAGCACAGCCCCATCCTGCTGGTCCCACCAGCTCCAGCCTCAACCTTCAAGTCCAGATCATTTTTAGATGACTGGAACATGTTCCCAAATCCAGGATACTGTGCTTAACAAGGGATCCATTTAGTCAAGAAAAATATAAAACTATTCTATAAATGTGTTTGGTATATTTCAAGACTAATAGTCTCATGGGGCCAGTAACTCAGAAAACTAGTGAGTAATTCATGGAATCCAAATCTGGTCATTCAACAAATTAAACAGACACTGACTTTCTCATCCCTTCTTTCTCCTCTCCTGGGATGGACTCCTTATTCAGGGGACAGAGAACAGAGGCCATGCAGGACAGGGCTCCTATCTCATGTTGCATGAACAGCTTTCCAAGTTCACCTCTGACCCTGCCAGTGCCTCACCCTCCACTGTCAGAGCTCCTGCAGTGGATTTGCCTAGGAGCTGCTGTGAGTGATGGAATCACAAGTAGGACCTCACCTGGGCACTCAAGTTTCTCTTGAACTCCTTCTTGCTGTATGGTTCCTTTTCTGGATTTTTGTGCCTTTTCTTTACTTCTTCCTAGAGACTCAGGGGTTTGGGGGCTAGAGGGGAAATAGAAATAGATTGATAGGGAAGAGGTAGGAGTTGGGAGTTTAAAATTAAAGCAAGTAAACTATTAGTACCTATGAAATATGTTGGTTGCATGCTATTTAATGTGGCGTTTACAAGGTTGTATTAAATATAATCCTTTCCTCATGAAGTTTATAATCTAGATGAGAATTAAAGTGTATACTTGCAAAAATAGGAAACTAATACTCTCAGAGAGTCTATTAGGGAGGGGTACATGTTTTCCAAAGTAGGTTCAGGTACGCTTGGTGGACAAGGAGATGAATTTAGTGAGTGCACAGATGGGCACTAAGTTACTTTGGTTCACATAAAAAAGATAGTACATTCCCATTTCAATTTGTTGTTCAGTCATTCTATTATTTAAAAAAGAAAGTTCCAGAGGTGTACTAGAATATGTTAATATTTCAAATGCATCTTCTAGTAACTTTTTTTGCTTTTCTTGTAGTACTAGTATTGAACCTAGGGCCTTGCACAGGCTAGAAAAACACTTTACCAGTGAGCTAACTCTCTAGTCCTTAAACAGTTTTATTTATTTTTACTTACTTATTTGTTTGTTTTGTACAAGAAACTGAACTCATGGCCTTGCACTTGGCAGGCAGGCACTGTGCTGCTGAGCTATATCCCAGCTAAAATTTTTTAAAGAAAATCTTGATAAATTCTCCAGCCTTACCTCAAACTTGGTAACTCTCTACCATAGTCTCCAGAGAAACAGGGTCACAGGTATACACTGCTGTTCTTGGCTCTCTAATACCTCTTAATCTCAAAACCAGAGAGACGGGATTCTGGTTCAGAGTCTTTGAATATCAACAGTGTCCAGCTACAATTTAATAAGCATTTTTGTATTTATTTATGTATGTTTACAGATTACACCCAGTTTTATTGTGATAAGTGTTTTGCTCAGTTATGATTGTAATGATATCATTGTTCCCTTATTAAATGTATTATTTGGGATAATATGAAAAGTTCTCATGGATGGAGCAGTTTAAGTAACACACAGTCGTTTCTCACAGTTCTGGAGGTCGGCAGCCTGGCAGTGGGTGAGGACCTTCTTCCTGATGTACGGACTGCTATCATGCTACAATTTCCTCGGGAAAAGAGAGGAAAGACAGTTAGCTCCTCCTGGCCTTTGCTGATCCTGTCACAAGGACTCTACCATTAGAAAGTAATCATGTCCCTAAAGCCCCACCTCCTACTATGAGCTCATTGCAGGTTAGGATTTCAATATATAAATTTGGCAGAGAGTATGTAACATTCAGAGCATAAAACACTAAATAAATTCACTTAGGTAAAACTCTGCAATTTAATTCTGAATAGTAAATGAATAATGGTATAAGATATACAAAAATATGACAAAAATCATAAGAGGTATGTAAATGTTTGTGAAACAGTATAGAAGAATCTAGTGAATGTTATAGATCTGAATTATAAATAGATCTTCCAGGAAGGATTGTATGCTGATTGCTGAATGGTAAGGGAGGAATTCTAGAGAAAGTGACCTTTATGAAGTGAGCCTGCACATGAGAGCTGGTGTGGGAGAAACCCCGAGAACAAAGATGTGGGGGCCAGAGGCGGCAGTGGAAGTCTATTGGGCCAAGTCAATAAACAGTTCATGTCCAGAATCTCCAGTTATAGAAGAGTCACAGGTGGTACCACACAGTGAAAAGATCCTGTGCCTCCCCCAATATTTTCATTTTGAGAGTCTTGTTGATTCACATGTAATAATACTACCAGATATTTCATAGACCTTGTACCCAGTTTCCCCAAATAATTACATGATTTCCCTCAAATGTCGACATAACTATGGTTCAACAGCACAACCAAAGAATTTGTGATGATATAAGATACCAATCTTATTTAGATTTTATGAGAGTTATACACACTCATTTGTGTATATGTGTTTGTTTCTCTGCAGTTTTATCCTATGTAGTGTATATATTAATGTGGACACTGTCAAAATCAGGACACAACACTTCTACCACAAGAATCCGTTATCTTACTCTTTCATACCACAATGAATTTCCTCCCTTTTCCCTTTTATAACTCTTGACAACTACTAATCTGTTACTTCTATAATTTTATCAATTCAAGAATGATGCATAAGCCTGGCACAATACCACACTAGTCATCCCAGCACTCTGGGAGGATGAGGCATACAGAAAGATCCCAAGCTCCAACCTACACTGGACAACTGAGCAACTCAGTGAGACCCTGTCTCCAAATAAATTAGTGAAAAAAATTAGTGAAAAATTTTTTAAAAACGTCTTGGGAATGTAGCTCAATCTCCAGTGCTGGAAAAAAAAGAATGTCATATAAATGAGTCATATAATATACAACCTTTGAGTACTGGCTTTTCATTCATCAAGTCCCATACAAGTTGTTGCTCTTATCAATAGTTTGTTCATTAAAAAAATTCTTAGTAGTCTTTTATGTGGTGGATATACCACAGTTTAGATATTTACCTATTGTAAAAAAAATTTGAGTAGTGTCTAATTTTGTGCTATTATAGGTAATAAGGCCATGTGTGCAGGTTTTTGTGTAAATATCATTTTTAATTTCTCTAGAATAAAAATCAAAGTGCAATTGCTAATGAAAAGGAAAAACTATACAAGAGAAATCATAATTTTTAAAACTTTGTTCTTTTGAAACTGCCTCACTCTGTAACTTCTTCATGGCTTTATAATTACTTTCTTGACCCTTGTAACTACAAGAGCATAACTGAACATACAAAATGCCTGATCATACCATTGTACCAATCTTTATAAACTGATAATCATTCCTTTACCTTTGTAACTGATGATCTCACTCTGCTAGCTAATCAAAAGAACAGCCAAGCTCTTCTATCTTGCCTTTGTACCTCTTGCTTGTGCATTATATAAAAGCCCTAGACCACCAGAGATCAGGGCCTGATATTCTGGGAATGATACTGACTAAATAAATCTGCTTCCAAACCCTGGGTGCTGCTTCAGTGTTTCTGCTTGCCATTGCATCTGGTGCATCTATTGGGAAGACCTACTGTACTGACCTCTTTGGTTACTGGTTGTGGCCCTCATGGATAGGGCAAGGGCTTCTCCATGTCTTCATGGGAAGGCATGCCCTTGAGATTTCTCAAGTTCCCTCGGAGGTCTGGAGGAGGATGGCTGGCTCCCTATTTGAGCAGATCACATGGGGCCCCCAAAGGAGGAGGACATTGAGGACAGGTGAGCATCTGAATGGTCTCTCTCTGTGTGGCACCCACCCTTTGTCTGTTGTGCCATCATTCAAGGGTACACAACATACATAGTATGGGGAGATAGAATGGCAATTAATTAGTTAAGACTCATAGTCCTTGACTGCAGGAAAAGGGCTTTTATGAGTTAAAAGTGAAACAAAACTGTTCCCGCATCTCAAAAAAAGTCTATTTTTCCTGAGAATTCCATGTTGGCACCCTCATCAGCTATTGTAGTTGCTGCCAGCACCTATAGCCTCACTCCCCACTCCCAACTCATCTACTTCTAGTCAATTTAACTGGCTCCAGCTAACCATTTCTGCAGTCAGCCACAGAGGTCTTCCCTCCAGAGCCTAGCTTGGTCAGACAGTGTCATCTACTACCAACCCAAGATGACTGTCAACAATTCCTTCTGAGTACTACATTTTGACTGAGCAGAAATTGGACATCAGCTCTGACAGTTGAGTTGTATCCTGCCAGGCATGAATAGACAGAACAAAGTGAACTGTATCAAATTGGGCCCCCAAGAAGACAATGGTTATTGGAAAGGCAGGGGCAAATCTATGACTTTCCTGGTAGACAATGAAACAGAACTCTCTGCCTTCAAAAGTTTCCTCTCCCAAAAAGTTACCACCACTGGGGCAACTGCAACTCTTGCCTCTTGTTCCTTCTTCTAGGCACAAATTTGCAGCCTGGGGGGACATCATTGCACCAAGCCAGTTAGCTTCCCTCTCGTTTAAGCCTGCACTTTCAACTTTAACTTTTCCCTGAGAAAAAGATGATGCCTGCATCATTCTGATACAGATAACCACAATCCTGAAGTTCTAGAAACTCTCTTCCCCAAGGTAAAAACTAAAGACTTGTCTTTGGGCCTGGACATTAACCATGTCACCTCATGATGACCCCTGTTGCCACTGGATGTCATGGAAAGCACAGACAGGCATCCAGCCACATATTAGCCCAACAGACTGCTAATCACCTTGGCAAGATCTCTATGTTGTCAACAGTGAACAAAAGATGACTTCCTTTGCTTTTGTGTTGCTCCCATAAGCCCCTTTAATTGGTAAAATCCTGAGATAAAAGGCCAACTCACTTGCATTCAATTGCTATAACTCTCCCACTTGGCTCTTCATCTTTGTCCTGCATCACAAGAAAGCTATATTAGTCATCAAAACAAACCCATGAAACCATCTGAGAGGCTCTCAGATTCAGCCCACACCAGCAAAGCTTTATCCTGTTCTGCCTAAAGACCCTGAGTCTGATCTGCCTCCTCCGTACATTCGTCAACCCCAAGCTGCTTATCCAGCCATGACACACCATCACTTGTTCTGTCTCCTGCACTACAGCCTCTTGCTTTCACATATTAATTCACTTGGACTCAATTACCATAAAGGATTAAGAACTCTTCCACCTTGGCTCAGCACCTGTGTGCCTACCTGTCAATTGTCAGTATTTGATGACTGTCAGCAACTCTTCCCAACTCTGTTTAATACTGAAGATCTCTGCCATGTTTATGATGGGGCCCAAGCCTGGTTCAGGTCAAAAGTCCCCTCCACTGTGGTTGATCCTGACACTTGGGTGAACATAGTCCTCTCTGAGGCATGTCTAAACTCGGACTGTAATGTGAAAGAGAACCATAAAGTCTTAGATCAATATTGTACTGGTCTCCTGGCAGACCTCAGAGGGAGGCAAGAAACCAATAAACATTGCTAAAGTTACTAAGGTTACCCACTGGAGCCCTTACTAAAAATAAATTCTTCCAAAGTTTTATCAAACATAAATTCCTGTACATGCCCAAGTGCCCTATGCCTCTCTTGGGATGTGCCCAGTCTCCCTCATACTTGGTTCCACTGCCTTGGGCTTGATATTGACTCTGACTGTACAATGGGAAGACAAATAGCAACTATATCAGCCTAAATGCCTGATTATCATAACCTTGAAATTTGGAGAGACTCAATGTCAGAAGTATGGACAAAGGACTCAGCCCCAGAGTTTGCTATTAATCATGCCCCTTTGATGATCAAGCTCTATCCAAGGCAATCTCCACCTGCATCAAACAGTACCTCTCCTGCCTGTAAAGCCAGCTCAAGAATGCCACTGCAATTGCCCTCTGTATGTGTTGCCTTAGTCTTCTGCTACTCTTGGCCTGCTGGTACACCTGCTTCAACCTAAGAACACCTTCTTCTGCCTTTGATTGGTTCCTGTCAGCCAGTCCCTCTTTGCAATTGAACTGGACTCCTTACCCACAGATGTTAGTTTCCCAGAATGATGCCCACACTGCCTCCTGGAAAGACACAAAAGCTCTGCTATGATATCTGGTAGAAATTGGTTAAAAAGTACTCCACAAATTTCTTGGTGCTTCTGGCTTCTATAGAGTCTGGATCTTTGAATTCACAAAAACAATGATGCTTACTCAGACTATCAGACCCTGGGAACACCCAGAGGTCCAATTGTGCAAATGCTTGGCCACTGTCATTTTAATCAAAAAAGCTGACAAGCTCACCTTAGGACAAGACCTAACTGTCCAGATGCTGTGCTGAACCTCATGCAGTACCAAGGACTTTTATGCAAAAACCCTCATCTGACTCTTGTGGTGATAAAACCACTCAGTCCTTAAAATAACCGACCAGACAGATGCTGAGTACAACGAGTTTACAGATGGAAGTAGCTCTGTTAGGAAAGGAATCCAATAGGCAAGATACACTGTGGTCACCTTGGACAAAACTATTTTGGCCAAAACTCTCCTGTACAACAAACTTCTGCTGCTTGGAAACCGGCAACCAATTATGCAAAATAATACATGAATAACTCCCCTCTGAGGATCCAGTTGACTGAAACATCATCTCCAGCCAGAAAAACTTTACCCGTTATTCCAAGAAGATCAGAGCCAGACCTACCCCAACCAGTTGTTCTGCAAGTTCAAGCCATAGCTCTGGCACCATACCCCTGCATCCAGCTCTGGCTTCAGTGTCTGTGTCACTGGCCCTGACCTCGTGCATTATAGTGGACTCTCCTCATTTAAAGATACACAGATAGATTACACAGAAATAGAACATAAAATAGCACACAGTTTGTAGCCAGTTAAAAGACCAGCTACATCTGTAGACAGTCCTGAACACACAAACACAGAAATCCAGCTGAAAAATTTACCTGGATAGCTCCTCTGGGGCTCACTCTAAAGGGACACTGTACTCAAAGCCTTGTTCCTGTCATGCTGGATGCTGGCGGGTCAACACACAGCTGAAGCTTGGAGGACACATTCACAGGATTCCAAGTGTGACCATTTACCCCATTCCCTCCTGTATATACTGATATTGTGCTTTCCAGCTTGATTCTTGCTCCCTATCCTGTTACTGACGGTAACCTTTGCCTTGGCTTGGCAGACAGTTGCCCCAGAGGGATGAAGCACAACCAGTAAGGCTCTTTTCCTTACTCTTCATATGGTTTTGTTAGTAAGACTTGTTATTTCAAACCATTTTCCTCATCTAAAAAGCCCAGGGATGCCAGTTATAATTAGGAAATATGTTTTGTTACTAGTGGGCTGGCACTTAATGTTAAGGTCTAGATTCTGGCTTTGTTTGATTTAACTGTGGGGATTTGCCTGGTAAAAACTGACACCTGGGAAGTAATTCAGTCCTAAGTCTGGAATGGACAAGGCCCAGTAATTCTAGCATTTGATCAGTTTTAGATAAAAAGAACAGTCCCAGCACTGAAAAATATTTTTCTGAGTAATGACAAGAGGGGGACGTGAAAATGAGAATCTGTTCTTTTAAAAACTTTGTGCTTTTCAAACTGCCTAGCTCAGTAATTGCTTTGGGCTTTGTAATTACTTTCTTGAGCCCTGTAACCATAAGAGCATAACCGAACACACAAAATGCCCGATGGTGCCACTGTACCAAACTTCACAAACTGATAATGATTCATCTACCCTTGTAAGCGATGATCACACTCTGCTAGTTAATCAGAACTGCCAGACTGTTCTGTCTTGCCTTAGTACCGCCTGCTTGTACATCATATAAAAGTTCTAGACCACTGGCGATACAGATATCAGGGCCTGATATTCTGGGGTGATCCTGATGAGTGCCTGTCGACATAAATAAATTTGCTCCAAATCCTGGGTATCATTTCAGTGGTTTTGCTTGCTGTTGCACTATGCTATGTGTAAGTTTGACAACTTCAGTTTTATAAGAAATTGTCATACTGTTCTCTGGAGTGACCATACCATTATATATCACCAGCAGCAATTTATAAGTGGCTGTGCTTCTCTGATTCTTTGCCAGCATTTGCTGTCATCATTATTTTTATTTTAGCTACACTTATGGGTAATTATGCATTTGTTTTGCATTTCCCTGTTGGTTAGTGATATTTTCATGAGTTTATTGCCATTCATATTTCCTTCATAGTGAAATATCTGTAGATGTCTTTTTCTCATGAAATTGAGTTTTGAAAGAACTTTAGATATTTTTAAAACAAACCTTTGTTTATATGTGGTTTGCAAATATTTTCTCCCATTCTATAGTTTGTTGACTTTCCTTTTCACAAGGACTTTCATAGAATAAAAGTACTTAATGTTATGCTGTCCAATGTATTGAAATTTCTTATGGATTGTGCTTTTGGTGTTAAGTCTAATAACTCTTCACTTAACTCTACATTCTGAAGATTTTTGTCTATTTTTACCTAGATATTTTATAGTTCTTCATTTTACTTTTAGATTTATAATATATTTTGAGTTAATTTTTGTATAAACAGACTTTGTCAAGAATTCATTTATTTTTGAGTTGTTTTGCTATATAAATATTTGTTTGTTTCAGTACGCTGTTTGTTGAAATGTTTCTCCTTTCTCCTTAGACTTGCTTTTGCACTTTTATCAAAAATCAGCTGGTCTTATTTTTGCAGGACTTTTACTTTTTACAACCACTTTGTCAATTTTTTCTTATCATTTGATAGCAACACGAGAAAAAGAAAAAGGTTAATGGAATTTTCACCAAATGAACCACATTATGAGTAGAAACTATTATTTGATTATAAAGTGATGTGGGTAATTCAGAGCAGCCTCAGTATGTACTCATAAATCACCCCCCTGGCCTATGGTTGCTAAGAAAATAGGCGCTCTGGCTCTTTTCCTACCAAAATATTTTCTTTTACCTAAATAGATGTGGGAAAGTGCCCATAGTTTTCCCCCGGGGGCTGATACATATTTGCATATGTTTAAGTTTGGGAAGTCTAAACAAACTATCAGGCTCCTTTTGCCTGTCCTGGCAGAGACCAGTGATCAACAGCTCTGCCTGGAATTTAGGAGCCTGCTCACAGACCAAAAAAAAAAAAAAAGTAAGGGGCACTGAGTAAAACAAGCTGATCCCTTTAATAAGAACACACTGAAGGCAAATAACCCCAGCTAGTCACTGCCAGTCTTAGCGTGAAGTGCTGTGAAACTAGCTTTGTCTCCTTGGGTTTTGGGACATGCATCTCTATAAACCCGCCTGTGCAACCATTCCCAGCCCGAAGCTGGGTCTGCCCAAATCCAGTGAATCGGCGCTAAAATGCAGACGGACTCTAACAGTGACCAAGACTCAACCCCAGGCAACTTGCTGGCCCGTTAGAACCAGTGAAACTGCAGAACGGAAGTACCTGGAGAAGTTTTTACGTGTCCACGGCATTTCGTTGCAGGAAACCACCAAGGCACAGACGGGTATGGCGTACAGGTACGGTTGATCACAATAGCATCCAACTGGGTTCCACTGAAGTGAGAGATTGTTGCTAGTGAAGAAATGAGGTTTCAAATGGGAGAACAAAATGTTATAAGGAGAAGAAAATAAATGCAGTGAGCCTTCTTCTTAGGTTCTTTTTTGAGTTTTAACTTATCTTTTTGCTCAAAGGAATACCCAGAACATGAACAAGCTCTGCCGTGGAAAGTCCTAACCATGTGCTGCCAGTAGAAATATCTTTGGCTCTGAGTAGATAGGTGATTTATCAGGTAAAAATAAAGGATGGGGATCCCATTCTTCTCAAGGCAGTTTATAAATTGAGTGCAAATTTTTTTTTAATGCTTGCTGGGATACACGGCTTACTTTCTTCTAGGGCTGAAGCTGTGTTAATGGCTAATAAAGTAGTTCAAGTTCTTCTTGAAATGACAACACATTTTATCAGTGTAGCCCAAGATAAATTACTGATTTGTGTGCTAACGTTCCAGTACCATTATTTATTCTGTGGAAGAGTAACAGAAGGAAGGGATGTTTTTCCTGGCATGAAGCTGGATGTGTAGTCTCCATGAGTTGCTCTGAGATGGGAAACATCGTGCTTTTTTCAGAGCAGCTACTGTCCCGGTATTCTGTAAGATATGTCTGTGCCCAGCTAGGTCACCCACTAGCATCTGCTCAAGAGCTTCCTTCATCCACAGCTAGAGCTTTAAACCTGGAAACTGAGTAAAAGTCATTCAGAAGGACAAGGGAACCAAAAACAGAAAGGGTAGCTTAGTGTTAGGGTGGTTGCTCTAGCTAAAGTCAGAAGTTCTCTTTCACAAGACAAGATTGTTTTTCATGTACAAGATGTTCTTAATGACTTCAGTTTTGCAAAATATAGAGGTCTATTTTAGTATACTAGCTACTGCTCTAATTTATTAGCTAATTTTACCAATAAATCAATTTTCAATGATAAGACTCCTCTATGGAGAGCAAAATATTTTACGCAGATTCTTTATGTAATAAAGGGCTCATGCAGAAGAGAAATGAGCTCTTGAATTTTCATAGGGCACCCAGATCAGCCTACCCCATCACACTTTTAGAAGCACAGCCAAAGAAGAATTAGACCACCCTTCCAAAGGGAACTTGAGCTTCACACACTGGGATGGAGGAGGTGCTATTACCTTCTTGCTGGACTCTTGTCTGCTGCAGGCAGGAGACTTTTCCTCATCCCCTTCATGTTCTCTTACTCTGTTTTGCATGCTTTCTTGGTCCTTGGTGTTGTTATCATGGTAGTATATGAACATGGATGAGGTGAGGGAGAAAATGCACTGCTTTATTAAGAAATCAAACAAAGTGAAAACTCTCCATGTCTTCACCCAGATAGGTGGTACTGCCATGAATAGTCTCATAAATCTGCAGGGGTAATCCTCTTCTCTAACATACTAGTTCAAACATCTCTTCCACATCTTGTACTGGGTAGCAGTGGCCAGACATAAACAATTCAGCAGGGTGCATTTTAGAGGATTATGGAGCACAGAACCACTTTCTTCAAACAAATGAAAGCAAAACTGCTTCAGTTGAAAGTTGAACCTGGAGCCTGTCTGCTGGTGGGGTGGGGTGGCAGTCAGCCTTCACCCTGTGCTGAGGCATCTTTGTGGATTGCCTGTGCACCATGGTTTGGGAGTAGATACAGGTCTGGGGCATCTCTTCATAATGCCCTTGTGAGAAGACCCTGTGAGCTGGTGATGCCAGGTCCTGCTCACAGGCAAGCTCACAGACAAACATAGATACTGCTAGATCACATTGTAAGAAGAAGCAGGACTTCAGAAAATGTTCCTAACTCAAAAATTTAAGACATAAAAGTTAAATTGATCATTCATCTCAAGAAATAGCCAAGGATTTGGATTATAGCACAATGAACTTGCTGTGTTCTCACACATCTTCCTGATAATGTTCCTTTGTCATCTTCCCAAATGTGGGCCATCAGAAACCATCTCCTCCCCAAATGTCTGTAGCACTTGGTTTATTTTTCTTTCAAGACCCACCTATTAATTGTCCTTCAAGACATTCTTCTTTAAGAATTTGGAAAAGAGTCCTAGAAAAGAGGACCAAGGCTCTTTTTATTCTTCCTCAATTTGGGTTTTGACCTTGATTTCTTACAAACATAGTTGAGAGAAGGTGACTTTCATATTCTCTTTTATTTTTACTTTTTCCTTTAGGAAAAAGGTTGTGGGGGAGAGGACTATGGCTGTATTAACTTCTGTTAATACAGTTAAGTATGACTTCTGTTTTCCACTTCTTCCTTTTGAAGGATAGTATTTCATGTGTAGTAGAGAGAATGAACTTTGGAGTTGAGCAGACCAGCACTGAAATCTCAGCTTGTGCTGGTTTTAGAACTCTGATGCAGCTATCACAAATAATGCCCTGCACAGTGGGCACTCATTAGATGTAGATTATCTTCCCATTTATTCTATAGTGTTTTTAAAAGCCCTTACCTCAAACACACAAATTGATAAGATTATTATAGGAAGAGAAATAAAGAATAAAAAAAAAACTTGCTGTAATTCACAATCTGTGTAGATTGCTAAGCTTTAGAATTCTGAGGTCTGGAAGAGCCCGGTAAGCTGTTTTCTCTTCCTAATTTGGTCAAATGCCACTGCAGCCCAATACCAGCTGCTTGGGTCCCTTGATTATCTGTGAAAGAGCAGTGTGCTGTGTTTCTATGGAGACTTGGTTTTATTTCTAACTAAGGTTGACCAGGAGAGGGAAAGAAATCAGCAAATATGCAAACACATGTATCAACTAAAAAGAAACCAGGGGAAAATGCTTGTGAATGATGTACATGTGACAGCTTAATACAAAGAACCTTCTGTTGGCTTAGAATTTTCAGCAAAAATAGAAATTTTAAAATTCATTTTATTAGTGTCTATAACATAACTATACAAGAGGGTCTTTTAGTCATTTCAAAGAGGCTGAAAATTAATTATCTTTATTACATAGCACTGAACTTGAGCAGACAGTAAACATGCACCTGAGTCAAGGTTAAGGACCACCGAGGGGCAGTTTAACAAATGAAATACAAAAGATATCTAGACTTAAGATGCAGAAACTATCTAGCTTTGGAGCATTTTTGCAATTCTAACATTGGCAGAAGGAACACAAAAAGATGTAAAATGAAGCCCTAATCTAGAGATTGGCAAGCTTTCCCTATAGAAAGCTAGGTAGTAAATATTCTAGGTCCAAGGGCCACTTTTGCCTTCGTCATAACTACTATACTCTGCTGTTGTATGGTGACAGTAGCCATTGACAGTATATGATTGATTGGATGGGCTGTGTTTCAATATACCTATTTATGATCACCAAAGTTTGACTTCCTTACAACTTTTGCAAGTCACAGATCTTCCTCTTTTTTTTTCTTTCTAAATCATTAAAAAATGTAAAAACCATTATTACCTGTGTGCCATCAGAAAACAGATGGTAGTTGGATTTGGCCAGTGGGCTCTCATTTGCTGATTTTGGTCTAGAAAACAAAGCTTTAAGTTGCTTGGTGTTTATCATTAAACCACCTTGTTTTCAGGGGCATTTAAGGAGCCAAATGCATATAAATTCAGAAAGATAAAAATAAATGAAAGAGATGAGGAAAAAAATGAGGTCAAGAAAGACCAAAAGCACAGGAAGACAGAGCCGGGAAGAGGTAGGATCCTATGGACAAACCAGTGTAGTTGTAAGAGTTTGTCCTGGATGGGCCCTGTGTTTTCCAGCAATGCTAACTTAAGAGGCAGTAAAGCTGTTACCTGACAGGGCTGTTGAGGTAGAGTTGAGTCAGTTGCTCAGCAACCGTGTACTTATGGGTGATCTGGAGATGGGGTGGGGTGAGATGGTAGAGGGTGAGGGTTTGGGGTTTGGGGGTACTCCTGTGGTGCTTCTTTATGTAATGTGAAACATCCGCAGCTACATCCTGAAAACAAACACAGCTTATAGATTGCTGGACTACATCAAAGATTAAGTTATCAAAGCAAGTTAGCAGATAGTAGAAGAAATGACATGGATAGTCAAATTGCATTGGGCATTTTGAGTTTATGCTTTAAAAGTTCTCCAATAACTATTCAGATTTTTCTATTTTTCTCTTTTTTTGCAATGAGAAGGCTTATCTGGTTTCATGGGATAAAATAACTGTTCCTCAAGAACAAGATAAAACAAAATAAATAAAATAAAGGGATGTGTTATTTGCCAGCCAAAGATAAATTTTTCTATTGCCTTAAACTTAAGGGGTTGGGTGTGGAAAGGGCAATAAACAGAAAGGGAGACATGAGGAAGTCTTGAAATTACTGATCAGGGAACAGATGTTGGAGATGATCTAGTCCAGATTCTGGTCTTATAGCTGAAGGAACTGAGGCTCGGAAATAGTGGGAGATTAGTCTGAAGTTGCATTTCCAGGTAGCAACAAAGCTGGGACTAGAACCCCTGCTCCTTGGGTCCTAGACCAATGCTATTTCCACATCCTCTGAACTTATTTTTAAGTATCCTCCCCAACTCTGGTCCTGTTCCATGCCAACATATACACACTTGCAAACCCCCGCCCTGGACATACACACACACTCCAACATGCTCACATTGACATGCTACCTCCTGATGATGCTGTAGTAATTGTACACACTGTGCTTCTCTGTTTTCTTTCTCAGGCCTTCTTGTTACTTTGCTCTGTACCTTGCACCAGTACTGTTGCCCTACGTAATGACCTTGTACCCCTGAGTTTCTATTCAGCATTACTTCCCCTACCCAGGATATTCTCCCTTCTCTCTCATAGAGGGACCAGTCTTGGCTCCATATATGGTATAGGTTGTTATTTGTACGAGTGTGTATCTTATCAAGATTATGCTGTCACCACCATAAAGATGAGGATCAGTGCTTCTATTATTTTGTCATCCTGCAATGCTTTCATACTTTGAAAGTGCTCATTGCATATGTGTTGCTTAGATGAAGTAAATCCAGCCAGAAGTTGGGGAACAGAAAAAGACATATCAAAGAGCAAGTAGGAATTTCCTTTGGCCAAAGACAGTAGTGTCTCCCCCTATTTCCTCCTCTATTTTAGAAGTTATGGTTTTATTACTTAACCAGGTAGAGTTGTCAGCCTCCTCTTCCATAAAATGGACCTAAGTCAACTTATATGACAATATTATTGCAACAGTGACAGTGTCATGCATGTGAACATGCTGGACTTGCTGCACCTCAGGGTGAGTGCCTAAGAGTCCCCTTGCTTCCACCTCTTTTTTTAAAAAATCAAGTTTATTGGTACATTTTGGACATGCATAATAATGATATTCATCATAGGGAATCTGTACCTGTACATGACATATTTTGTTTCCACTTTTTCTCCAATCCCTTCCCCCTTCAATCCCTTTTCCCTTCCCTATTTACAAAGCTTTGTTTCCATTTTATCCTTTTCTATTTTTTCTTTCCCTTCTTTCCTTTCCTCCTTCCCTAGTTCATCTTTCCTTTGAATGATTTGTTCCTACTTTACAATATCTATTACATATTTTGGTCCTTATGTACTCTTTCAGTTTCTCATAACAGGGTGACAATTTGATATTTACATATGTGAATCCAGTTTATTTCACTTAAGACTATGGTCTGATGGTATATCTATTTATCTAAAAATGTCTCAAGCTTATTCTTCTTTATGGCTGAATAGTACTCCATTGTAAAAGAAAACATCACATCTTTTTTATCCGTTCCTCAGTTGATGGCCATTTGGGTTGTTTCCAAGATTTAGCTATTACAGACTGTGCTGCTATAAACATGGGTACACATATATTGTTGTGGTTTAATGTTTTACATTCTTTTGGGGAGATACCCAGAAGGGGTACAGCTAAATGATACCTGTAATCCCACTTTTTGATTAGACTGATTTTCATAGTGGTTGATTTCCACAGTGGTTGTACCAGTCTATACTCCCTCTCCAGTATTTGTTACTGGTTGATTTCTTTCCTTTTTTTTATTTTAAAAAGAAAAAATAAAATAAAATCCCAAAACAAGATAATAGGAGGGGAGTGAATTTGTGCTCTGTGACCCTCCATTACTCCTGGAGGTCGGGCCAGCTGGAACACAGTGAGGTCATTCTCCAGGCTTCCTCCATGAGCCCCCACTCCAGACAGTGGGCCAGCTGGAAGAGTGTAAGACTGATGGGAACCCCAACACCCAGGACAACAACCCAGCGCACAGATGCACACACACTTTTGGACGGTAAAATAATCAGTGAGGTCAGTAATGTGAAAGTGTCTGAAGCAGTAGTGAGGAGACAGCAGTTAGACTCTGGAGAACTTCACTGACTGAAGACCATTCCCACCCCCCACATCCAGAAGCTAAGATCAGCTCCATACCCAGCACATTTCTGGAATCTAACATGGACACAGTCACAGAACTGTAAACAGCAAGAGAAAGTAGGTTCTTGAGATTTGTATCAAGAACCAACTACATCTGGAAGACATTCCTGAGGACAGAAGTCTCCTTTCTTCCTTGAGAGAGGCTTCAATGCTAGTGGTAGAGCTATATATCATGGGAGGTTGGTGGGCATCAACATAAAGACAAAATAAAAGAAAAAAATAAAGTGAAGAATGGCAAGATGCAGAGGCAGGGTGCAGCCTCAGACCCCCAAACCACCCAGGACAGGCCTGGAACTCAACAAGTGGAGAAGTTGGAAGTTATACGCTGGAACTTTCTCAACTGTAATAACAGGAGTGAAAAAACAAGTGGACAAAATGATCTCTCATGTACAAAAAGAAATGATGCTTAAAATCAAAGATATTAGAGAAGACACAAATAAAAGAACAGATCAACTTAGAAAAAGATGGAAACAGAAAAAGCCCAACTTAGGAGAGAAAATCCACGAAACAGATCCAAACAGAGATGCAGGAGACTAAAACCTCCACTGAAAGTATATGCAACAGATTGGATGAAAAAAAGCATAGAATTTCAGATCTTGAATATAGAGTTGCTGCTAGTGATTGTGAAAAGAAAGATACCTAAAAAATAAAAAAGAGACCATGAGAAGTCAATCTGACAGATACAAGACAAAGCAAATAAGAATAACATAAAATTGATGGGTCAATGAGAAAGCTAGAGACAGCACAAGTGCTATACAATCACAAATATATATTCACCTAATACAGGAGCACCCAACTGTATAAGACAGTTATTAGTAGGTATGGAAAATCAAATAATCATAACACAATTGTAATGGGGGATTTCAATGTCCACTGTCACAGAGAGACAGAAAATGAGCAAAGAAACATCAGAGCTGAACCAGACCTGTGAACAAATGGATTTAATAGGAAGAAGCCACACCCTGAGTCTATGTGCTAGTGGCCATGGAGATCCAACAAGCCCAGCATTGGCCTGGAGAAGAGCCACACCTCAAGGTCCTGCTGCCATCAGGGGTGCATTGGTGAACCACAACTGCATGTCTTTCTACCACTCCAGGAACCCTGGATGGGACCAACCCAGCTGTCTAGTCCAATCTACAACACCAAGGGACTGGCAGCAAATGCAGGAAGAACCTGTGATGCAACAATGGGTTGATTCTGAGGAATACAGGAAAATGTCAAGATGAAGGAGCAAAATGCAATCTCAGACCTCCAACCTACCCAGAACAAGCTCAGGAGACACAGACATAGAAGAAATTAGAAGTCATACTCCTGAAATTCTTGAAAAGATAATAGCTGAAGTAAAGAAGCAACTTAGTGCTTGTCTTGTTTGACTAATTTTACATGCCTATGTCTGATGGTCTGGACAGCTATTTTGAAGATAATCACAGGCATTATGGTAGCCATTGTTAATTTTCTATTATCTTACTTTGAAGTCCCATTTCATTGTTTGGTTTTGTTTAGTTTTATTCTGTTTTGTTTGGTTTGCTTTTATTATGTCTGATGGTATGGCAGATACTTTGATGATAACAAGATATATTGTCATACTGATTGTTGATTTCCTATTATCTTGTTTTCAAAGTGCTGTATCACATTCGTTGTTTTGTTTTGATTGGTTTTATTCTGTTCTGTTTTGTTTGATTTTATTCTCTTTAAAAAATTACAGGAAAGTAACAATGGTCAGTACATTGCATTTTTAAATTTTTTTATTATTATTATTACCAGGGATCAAACTCATGACCACCTGCTTGCATGGCAGGCACTTATGCCTGCTAAACTAAATCCTCAGCCCCACATTATGTTATCTTTAAATTGATTACTCAGAGAACAAGATACAAGCATTTCATTATCCAAACAAAATTAGTACAAATCTTTTTTTTTCAATGAACTAATGGAAATTAGTAGTATAACTATCTTAACCATCATATATATATATATGTATATATGTCTTTTCTCCTTTCCACCATTCCAGTTTCTCTTTTCTTCTGACAATTTCTTCCCATTTTGTAATATCTGTTGTATATTTTGAATTTTATGTACTCTTTCAGATTCTCACACTATGGACGTGCATCTGGTTTACTTCACTTATGAGTATGGTCTCAAATCACATTCTTTTACCTAGAAAAGTCTCCAGTTTATCCTTCCTTATGGTTGAGTAGTAGTCCACTGAATAAAAAGATCACACCTTTTTTTTATCCATTCCTCAGTTAATGGGCATTTGGGTTCTTTCCAAGATCTAGCTGTTACAAGTTGTGCTATTATAAACAGGTGCACATATATCAATGTGGCATGATGTTTTAATTCTTCTGGGAAGATACCTAGAAGGGGAATAGCTGGGTCAAATGGGACCTCTAGTCCTAGTTTTCTAAGGAACCTCCATACTGATTTCCATAGTGGTTGCACCAGTCTGAATTCCCACCACCAATGGAGAAGTATTCCTCTTTCCCCACAGCCCTTCCAGCATTTGTTATTGGTTGATTTCTTGATAATAGAATTTTTTCTGGGGTGAGATGGAATATCAGTGTTGTTTTAATTTGCATTTCTAGAATGACTAATGAGGTTGAACATTTTTTCATATATTTATTTGCCATTTGTATTTCTTTATCTGAGAAGTGTGTATTCATCTCAGATGTCCATGTTTGGATTGGACCTTTAAATTTGAGAGGTCTGATTTTTTTTAGTTCTTTGTATGTTCTTAATGGTAATCCTTTGCCTGAGGAACAGCTGGCAAACATTTTTCCCCCATATGGTTTGTCTCTTCATCCTCTTGGATTCTCTTGTTGTGCAAAAGATTTTTAATAAGATCAGACCCCAGTAGTTCATTCTTTTTGATAGTACCTATGCAATTGGGGTTTTATTCATAAAATCTTTCCTCTACTAATATCTTAAAGAGTTTTACCTAGTCTGTCTTCTAGCAGATTTGATATTTCTGTTTTAATATTTAGATCTTTGATCCATTTCTAATTCAGTTTTGTGCATGGTGAAAGATATAGGTCCAATTTTAATCTTTGGTATGTACAAAGCCAGTTTTTTCCAACACCATTTATAAAAGTGACTGTCTTTCTTCCAGTGAATGTTTGACACTTTTGCCAAAGATAAGTTGGCTAGTGTGTCTGAAGTTGTTTCTGCATCTTCTAACCTGTTCCATTGACATTTGGGTCTGTTTTTTGCCAGTACCACACTGTTTGTATCACAGTAGCTTCATAGTATAATTTCAAGTCCGGGATTATGGTGCCCCCTTGCCTTGCCTTTGTTGCCCAGGATTGTCTTGGCTATTCTAGGTCTCTTCAGTTTCCAAATGAATTTTTGGATTGTTTTTTCTAATTCTGTGAGATACGTTGTTGGAATTTTGATAGGAATTGTGTTAAATTTGTGTAACAGTTTTGGGAGTATAGCCATTTTCACTATATGGGTCCCTCCTTTCCCAGAGCAAAGGGTAGCTTTCCATTTCCTGTTATCCTCTTCAATCTGGTTGCACAGAGCACTGTAATTTTTAATGTAAAGGTCTTGTATATCCTTCATTAGTTTGATTCTTAGGTAGTTCATGTTTTTGGATGCTATTGTGAAAGGTATTGATTCCCTACTCTTTTTTAGTGAGTTTGTTATTGGTGTACGGGAAAGATATTGACTTTTGAGTGTCAGATTTGTATCCTTCTATGCCACTGAATTTGCTTATTAAATGTAGCAGTTTTTTAATCGAATTTTGGGGTCTTCTATGTAGAGTATCATGTCATCTGAAAATAATAATTTAACTTCTTCCTTTCCTATCATTGTTCCTTTTATTTCTTTCTCTTATCTAATTGCTGTGGCTAAAGTTTCTAGTACTACATTGAATAAGAGTGGAGACAATGGGCATCCTTGTCTTGTTCCTGATTTTAGAGTGAAAGCGTTCAGTTTTGCCCACTTAGTATGATGTTGGCTGTTGGTTTGTCATAGATGACTTTTATCAGGTTGAGGTAAAGACCCTCTATTCCAATTTTCTGTAGGGTTTTTATCATAAGTGGGTGTTGGGCTTTGTCAAATGCTTTTTCTGTGTCATATGAGATAATAGTGTGTTTTTTTCCTTTGGCTCTGTTAATGTGGTATATTACATTTATTGATTTACATATGTTGAACCATTCCTGCATCCTTGGGATGAGTCCTACTTGGTCAAGTGAATAATTTTCTTGATGATTTGTTATTTTCTATTTGCCACTATCTTATTGAGGATTTTTGCATCTATGTTTCTTAGGGAGATTGGCCTGTAGTTTTCTTTTTGGTTGGTTTCTTCTCTGGTTTTTGTATCAGGATAATACTTGCTTACTGGAATGATTTTGAGTTTTGCTTTCCTTCCAGTTTCATTAAAAGTTTCAGCATTGGTGGCAACAGAGCTCCGAACTTCTTGAATCCATCAACACTTGGGATTTTCTTTGTTGGTAAGGTTTTAAGTGCATTTTCGATTTCATTGCCAAACTCCTTTTAAATCAATCCTAGGAGTATGTCAGTTATCTTTACAGTATGAAAGGCAAAGTATGGGATCTATATAAAGATGGAAAATAATCACACATATTTGAACCTTGTGTAGTACTGAGCTTTTCATTGTTCTTTACTCATTTGCTTTTAAAAATTCCTTGCTTCTTCCATTGCAACAGATCCCAAGGATCCACTGAGAAAGTGTTGTTTTTCTTGTCTTTTATCTCACCTGTGGGTTCCTATTTAATCAAATGGCATCTTGAAAGATTGGACTAAATTTCTCTCTAAATGTTGTATTATGAATATATCTTCATACATTTTTTATCTTGTATATGTTTGTGATACATATTCATTGTGGGATTTGATATATATTTATATCTCACATCTTGATCCTGTATCTTTTATCATTTCATATTTCAATCCATATCAGTCCACAGCCTCATGCTGTGTTTAGAATAAAAATATCTGAGACAGAATTACAGCAAAAATACCAAAACTCCCACCAGCTCTAGAATCTCTATCAGACTACCTATTTCAGGACCTCAGAATTTCCTTAGCCTGGAGGCATCAGTCCTCAGAGATTTCTGCTACATCGAAAATGAATTTGCCATGAGCAGTACGCTGACTTGGGGGGCTAAGACTACCCAACAGACCAAGAAAGAAACAGAACACAGGCCAGCCTGACCTGAAACTTGGGGACGTGGGAAGGAGTGTCTAGGCTTGAGTTAGAGGAAAGCTTGCTTCCCAGGTCCTGTGCACCCAGTAGGAGAGTGAAGGCTGAAGGAGAGGGGAGGAAAACATGGAGGAAGCTCACTCACCTACAGGCTTTTCTCAGAGATGGGGGGCAGTGAAGGCTTTGTTAATTGATAGTTTTCACTGATCTCTAAGTGGAAGTTCTAATGATAAGGTCAAGTGATTTTTTTTTTTTTTTTTTTACTCAGAACACCATTCCTTGGGCTCTGTCAGATTGAGAACATGGTGTTTGTGCAGAAGGATTTCAGCTGACTTCTTTCCTCACTCTGTCCTCTCATTCTCCACTTAGCTTTCTTGTCTATGAAATAAAAGTAACAAATCCTTTCTCACAAGATAATATTATTCATGCCAAGAGGCACAGAGTAGACAGTGGGAGAAATGATCTTTTCTGATTTTCATGACATCACAAGATTGATACAGTATGGAAGTGGAACAACAATTTTGTTTCTAAATTGAACTCACCACTGTCCTGCCAGCTTCTTATCCCAAAGCACTCAAGTGGGTCCTCTGGTGGCCTGCCCTACCCAGGAAAGGCTTGGCACGTTTAGACCTGCTTGGAAAGTAGCTATGGCCAAGACTAGAAAAATCAGAAGCATAGGAAAAATGCCATCTGTTCGGAGGGTTGTATTAGAAAATGCCTATATGATTTATTTTAGACTGGCCTAATTTCGGTTAGTCATGGGAGTTGTGCTAATTTCCTCTGAGCCCTCTAGCTGTGTCTCTCCTGCATCATTTCTGGAGGAATGCAGGTGACACAAGGATGGATGGCTTGGGACCTGCGTGAGGGCCAGGAAGCTGACGAGGCTGCTGGCAAAGGTGCAATGGGAGGTCCTGGCAGAAGAGCTGACCGTGTATTTCCCATTGAACAGAATGGAAGTTCCAAAAAAGTCTTTAGATAGAAAATGCTTTAGAATTTTTCCATGGGTGCTGCTTGAAATATTATTTGGGGACTACATATTCAGTGTTTTGAGATTCCTGCTTTTGGTTTTCCAGGGTAAATGTCACTTACGTAGTGTAATGAAAACATCAGAAATTCAGAGTTTGAGAATAACACTGGGTTAAACAAACCGTTTTCTTCTCATATTAAAATTATTCATAACAGTACATCTTTCTCACCTGAAAATAATAAGCATTTTTGAAACCTGATTTTCCTGAGCAAGGAATAACCGACCACAGGTCGAATGTTTTTACCCAAAAGAAATTATTCCTGAATTTCACTGCGGTGCTTGCGAATGTGGCTAGGGGGCGCTATGTCATAAAGAAAAGGCAGCTTCCCCATTTCCCTGGACAGGTTAGCAGCAGACTTTATCCAGACAGTCCTAGACCAGAACCTGAATTTCAGTCCTTGGATTGTGGAAGGAGGAAGTTTCCTACAGTGAGAAAAATTTAGAAGTCATGAACAGCATATTCATGGGGATCTGAGGAGGCCTGAATCTATAGCGCTCATACATGATAATAACCCATCCCAGCCAGGTATTTTATGCAGCGGATTTTCTGTGTTCCGGAGTTCCCGAGCACACTGCACACCTCCGAGCACGGCCGAGGGGAAGAGAGAAGCAGGCTGCTCGCCCTGGCCTTCCCTCGGGGAATGTTCTGTTGGCGTCTTTGCCCCCCCTCGAGCACAGGCACCTTCTGAGGCAGGTCACATGGAACATACACAGTGAGCTGCGGGAATCTGGAAGGTGTGCGCGGTGTGCATTGCCTCAGGCCAGCTCAGAGCCCACCGATGTTCTCAGGACCGTGCCCAGCAGGCCGGGCCTTCCTCCTCCATGTCCACTGTCGTTTTCCGGTTTCACGGGTGACCTCTCTATGACTAGAGTCTTTGTCTCCCAGCTGGTGGTTTTTCTGCTTGTCACTAGCCACCAACGAAAAGCAATTTATTCTCCCCAACGTTTCAAATATGGCTACTTTTTTTAAAAAAAAATAAGGTGGCTTCAAAATATATGCTATCTTCAAGTGTGTGTGTGTGTGTGTGTGTGTGTGTGCTCAAGGAACTGAACTCAAGACCTCACACTTGCCAGGCAGGCACTATGCCACTAGCTGTATCCTCATCTTCAGCCTTAGTATATGGTATCTAAAGAAATAAATCTGTAATGGTTGAGTCCAGGTGATGGCAGAGCTGTCTTCAAACCAGCAATCTAGTTCTTTCGATCAGTTTTTTTTTTAAAGAAAAAAAAACCCTTATTTGAAAATAATTTCGAATTTACGGGAAAGTAGCAAAACTACTACAAGGAGAAGCTAGAGGCCTTTTATCCTTTACCATATTGTTAACATTTTGCCTTTGTTTTAAAAATGCTTGCTTATACTCTCACAAACTTGCTCCCCACTGCTACTTTTTCACTTATTTTTCTAAGCCTTTTGAGGGTAAGCTGGATACATTGCAGCCCTTTCCTCTTTAATACCTCCTAGGAGCAAGGATATTGCATGTGTTCCTAATACGATGACCAACTTCCCATCTATCTGCTTCAGTGAAGTTTACGTCGTGCATACGGTTCACATTCCGATTTCGTCCGCTAACAATGCTCTCTGTGGCGTTGTTTTACTCTAGCGGTACAGGATGCGATACTGGGCCACACACTGTGATTTGCAGGCATGTCTGTTCGGACCTCTTCAATCTGGAACAGTTCAAGCCAAATAAGTGGAGCAAGGGAGGGGAGGGTGAGGAAGAGCCGGTACTGAGTGCAAGTCCGCCTGCGGTGGGGAGGTGGCGCTGTGGTGCTGGAGGTCACTGGGTGGGAAGGTCTGGCTGCTGCTAGCGCTGT
The DNA here is from genome assembly GCA_004027455.1 of Hydrochoerus hydrochaeris. NCBI lineage: Eukaryota > Metazoa > Chordata > Mammalia > Rodentia > Hydrochaeridae > Hydrochoerus > Hydrochoerus hydrochaeris. The sequence continues at coordinate 168,305 of PVLA01002561.1, read as the reverse complement.
GTAAACTTGTGTCTTCTGCAGCAGCCTAACTAGACCTCGACGTTTTCACCTGCAACTTTAGGTACAAAGCCGGGGATGGATCGCAAAGACACACCGTGACCACCATGCATCCAGTCACGTGCGTCCATCTGCTGCACACATCCTCAGGGGCAGAGGGAGGGCGCTGGTGGGGGGTGTGTCGTCTCTCCAGGAGCTAGGAGAAGTGAGCGCTCCCCGAAGCACACTAAGGGTTAGTGCCCACACATAAGCAAGGTCCGAAAGCCCTCCTAGGAGTCCAGGGCAGCAGCCATGGAGAGAAGCCTGGTCCCAGCTGGGCCGAGAGTGGACAGATTTTGGCTACAGTCCCCTAGAGCTCACCATGACAGGACTGGAACATGCGGGGAGATGCAGGTGCTCAGTGGGTTAGATGGAGTATTTTTAGAAAAGGAATTTTGACCTAGTTGACTTTTGCCATTTTTTTTTTGCTCCATTTTTAATTTGTTAGGAGAGAATGAGATAGAGGCTCTGTGGAGACAATTGTAGAGTGTGGGTGTAGCTCATTAAGTGCCTAAGCTCTTGCCTTAGTGTTTGAAGGGTCTGGAGCAGGTCAGTGAGTCACTTGCTTTTGGAATTCTGAGATTTCACAATACAGTGTAACTCAGCACGCAGCAAAGACATATGCTTTAGACACTGACTATGGCTTTAAAAAAGAGCCACGGTTGCTTCCTGAGATGACCACTGTGTAAGATTGGTACCTCTGTATGTTATTTTCCCAAAGGTGAACCCCATGGTAGTTTCCCTACAAGATTCCTTATATTAGTACTTTCTTCCTTTATCCCTCTTTTTCACTCCTATTTGTTTTGTTCCTGTTTTCTGTTTCTCTCTCTGGAGTGTGAATCCCACAGGGTGGGGTATCTATCTGTATGGTGAATTGCTGCGTTCTCAGAATCTGATATGTAGTGTAGAATTTAATAAGTATTTGCTGAGCACATAAATTATTAAGCGGAAATGTAATAAATAAATCTTCATTGATTATTTGAAAATAACAGTCTGGATTATCAGGAAATAACTATACCAGCTTCTCCATCTGTAGTCTACCCAACTCTGACTTCCTGACTTTCTTTTTACTGAAATATCCAAGATGTCCTTATTTGAAATGTTGATACTTGGGGACAACATTGTTCTCTCAGGAAGTAGATCCTCTAAGTTTGGATTTTAGGCTGCTTTGAAGTTGCCACATTAAGCTTACATGTCATCATTCTCTTTGTTTTTGTTTCTTTTTAGGTACCTATTTTGTTTTACATTTTACACACTCTTACACTTTATTCATGAAGTTTACAATAGCTAATTTTATGTGTCAACTTGACTGAATCATGTCCCAGACATTTGGAAAAATACTACTCTGGATATGTCTGCGATGGTGATTTTGATGAGATTAACATTTAAATTAGTGGACTACGTGAAGAAGGCTGTCCTCTCCAATGTGGGAGGGCATTGTCCATTCAGTTAAAGGTCCGAATAGAACAATAATGCTGACTCTCTTAAGAATAGGAGTAACCACTCCTGCCTGCCTGATTGAGCTGGGATGTCAGTCTTTTCCTGCATTTGGACTTAGATTTATACCTAAGGCTTTCCTTTGGAATGAGCCTGAATTACACATTGTTTCTTCTGAATCTCCAACTTGCTAACTGCAGATCTTGGGGCTTCTCAGCCTTCATAATAACATGAGCCAATTCCTTATTAAAAACCAGTCAGTCAATCAATGCATCCATCCATCCATTCACTCACTTTCTCATGTTGACTATACTTCTATGGAGAACCCTGATTAATACAAATTTCTTTGCATAGTTTCCTCCAGAAAATCCTTTGTTTAGTGCTGTCTATAGTGGGTCCTGGCTTACCCTGACCAGGTTGAGGCAGCCATGGATTTCACTCAGTGCTGTCCTTCTTTCTACCCAAGTGTGGTCCTTCCTGAGTGTGATTCTAGCTAGTGACAGCTTGATGTCTACTATACATGCGTTACGGAACCGGGACCCCCTCCTCCACACCTTCCATCACCTTTCCCTTCCTTCCTCTTGCTCCTCAGTCCCATTAGCCAGTCATCTTTAAATTTATTCCTTTTCTAACAATTCTCCATTTCCGTATCATTACCAGAGGGGTCACTGTCTCATTACAACAGCTATGTATCATCTCTCAAAAAATGGGGGACAAGTCCCGAGGGCCAGCCCTCTTGTAGGGATTCCTGGCTGACTCAGTACCCTAGATATAAGGTAACTGACTACAAGGGAGGATTTTCTCTCCATACGTAAATGTAGATGACTGTGGGTTCTGATTAGATCTTCTTTTCTTGGTGCAGATCAGACTTGTCCATCAATGCTCTGTCCTATAACTAAGGAGCTATTTAGCTGGTGACTAGCAGTTGCAAGATGGACCTTAGTGGCATCACTGAATCTATGGGTTTTCTTTCTTTCTTTCTTTCTTTCTTTCTTTCTTTCTTTCTTTCTTTCTTTCTTTCTTCTTTTTAAAGAATATAAAACTATTTATTGACCACTGCTTACTATGATTTACAACAAAGTGAACAATATCCAATAGGATAACATTCTGATTACCACAAAGTTATTTTTCCTGGGTTTTGTCACACTAGTAATCTGAATACTCAAAAGATTGAGCCCACATGTAAAGAACAAATTGAGATCAAGAAAAACATGCAGGTTAATAATTTAGACTGCAAGTTTGTTCACTGCTTTATTCTAGCAGGTCCTAAACTGTGAACACTTGTAGTCACTCAGTAGGTTTTCATGAGCCAAGCCTTAGACATCCACTTTTGAGCGCAGATTCTAGCTTGTAAAGGAGTGAGTCATGAGGAATCTTTAATGTTCCTTAGCAAGTCTTCCCTAGCTAATTTAAACAAACCAGGTTTTGACTAGTTGCCTTATTTGGATAGGGAGGTTGTTGGCAGTGATACAACTTTTCAGGAATTTTGCAAGTAAGCTGCTAGACTTTTGTGACTAAAGACATAGATATGGAGTCTGATATGGCTGCTTTGAAAATATCTATTTTAAACTGTCCAATTAACTACAGAGTCATCTATTCAACTTGAAGGATTACAGCTTCAGAAAAATTTCTATTTCACTGGAAGTGATTAATGTCTTAGGTTGTTCAGAATGATGGTATCCAAACATGGGTTTACCACTTATAGTTTTTGTTTTGGTGACTATTTAAAAACAAAACAAAAACCATTTACAACAGTATTTTATTTATACACACAAACAGAAAGCTTGGAATGGTCTGAGAAAAAAACGAGTTCTGACTGAGTTTGACTATAGACAACTTCCCTAACATTTAGAAAAGTAGAGGATATACATCAGGCTATCGAGCGCTCTTTTCTGATAAAGGAAACGATTATAGAAAGCTTTTATTTGTTCAAAGTAACCAGTGCTATTGATGAAAAACAAAGACCAACAAATCCCTTAAATGCTACTTTCAAAAACAACATATTAAACTTGATTTTCATTTGAATGCTGCTTTTTTCACACTAGTAAGTAAAAGCCAAGAAATATATATATACATTTATATATATATATATATATATATATATATATATATATATCCTAGCATCTGCTGCTCCACTCAGATTTCAGGATCTATGGGTTTTCTACTTGAGTCTGACCCTTCTCTGCCACCACGGCAAGACTCCATCCCATTTGATGCAGCAGAGGTTATCAGTGCTACTGGGAATGGGCAATGGCAGTGAGTTAGTCATACCATTCAGGGTCGGGAGATTGCCATGGGAACCTGGTCAAGCTTCATGATGGTCCATAGAGCTCAGCTATCTTCTTTCTGTTCCTTCCACAACATCAGTTCCCCTTCAAGGGCCTCCATTTCTGACCTCATGTTCACAACTTCTTGGTTTCTGGATTGCTCTGTGGGTTAAATGTCTCACAACTGTCTCACTTAAATTTTTGGGTGGTCCATAGCACATTCTATTAGGAAATGGAAAATCAGGCCCTTTCAGCTAAATCTGCTAATGCAGATTATGCACTCTACTGATAACATTTTTTAAGTGAAGTTATTTTGCATGACCACCAATTAGGCCTGTTTTTGGTACTTTTTTTTTTTTTTTTGCAGGACTATCTAGCTATTTCCTTCTTTACAGACACAAATCCATTCTTTCAATATACAACCTCCCAGAGAGTGCTCGCCTTGTGTTCTACAGTTCTATACACTAAAGACACAGCAATGAATGCAGGCTAAATTTTCTGCTCTCTGGAGGATTTCATTATTGTAGGGGTGAGGCTGATAATAAACAAAATGAATAACTAAAACATACAGCATTTCACATAGGATATGGAGACATAGGAAGCACAGGAAGATGAGCATGTGTCCCAAAGAATGGTTGCAATTTTGAATAGAGTCACCAGGAAAGACCACACTGAAAACACAGTATTAGAATAACTATTCCTGAAGGTAGTGAAAGAGACAATTATACAAGTTTTGGCGTGGGGGGGAGTACTAAAGACAGAGGGAATGGTTTGTAAGAAAGACCCATCAAGAAAATCACTGAGGCAAGGGCAGAATGAATGAATGGTAGAATAGCAAGAAATGTTGTCAAAAAAGGGAAAGGGGCACCCAAAGCTCAGGATGTCCAGCAGACCACCTTTAAGCTCTGTGATTCACTAGAGGGGCTCACTGAACTCGGCAAAGCCACTGGACTCAAGTCATGGTTTATCACAGCAAAAAGGCAGATTAAAATTAACATCAGTAAGTGTGGCTCTTTCAATCGGCCTTCCCTAGCTCGGTCCTGGAGAGTGCGCTTTCTCCTTGAAGCTAAGGTGTGTGACCACGTGCAGAGCACTGTCAACCAGGGAAGCTAACAGGAACCTTGATGTTGAGGCTTTTTATGGGAGTTTGACCTTGGAGACTGCCTGTGCGGTTGACCTTAGTCTTCAGCACTTCTGGATGTGAAGCTGATGCCAGGTGGCTCAAGGTTAGCATCATAAATTGCTTAGCACAGGCCATCCATACTGGCCTAAGCCCCCGCGCCCCCCGAAATAGCAACACAGTGATACTTCGGTTCTCAATTTGATTCATTTCAAATTCATGTTTGAACATCCAAATTTTGAGAACTGAATATATCTTCTTCACAAGAAATAGTAGAAAACCAAATAATTAGTTCTGAGGCTCAAAAATTATACTTATAAATTTATTTTTCTGGGACTTGAACAAATTTCACAATGATTCTTTAACTCTATCATGGTTCTCAAAGTTTCCCCCTTAGCTTTACTACTGGTATCACAGGCTTTCTTTGGAGCTGCGGTTATGATATTTTACCTAAAAAAAAGCACTGTGGTGAATGTATTCAGGCACCAACAGGAGCACTATGGATCGTTTTTGCAGGAGCTGTATTTAGAAAAATCATCGCCCTGTTGTGTCTGCAGCAAGCCACAACACGTGACTCACTCTTGGCCTGTGCAGGCTTTTTCAAGTTGGATGTTCAGTCTGGCTGTCAAGCAAAATTATGAAAACCAAGCAGATTTTATTTTTAAACTTTGGTGTTTGAGTAATGGAAAGTTGGTTTGGACAAGTGAGGCATCATGTACTTTATGGGGCAGGAAACTCCAGGGGTTAGAAGTTAACTCCCTTTTAACGAAGGGCAAAGAACAAAGCCTTTCTTTTAGGCAAAGTTGCTTTATTGCATAAAAGCAAAAAAAAAAAAAAAAAAAAAAGCCAAATTGGGCAGCTTTGTGTGCCATTTTAAGGATTCTGGCTTCCCGTGTGAGTCAAATGGGATCATTTGTGAATACTGATCAGGGAAATGACATGTTGTAGATTGTTGCTAACAGGTTCCTCTGGATGCTAAGTTAGAAAATAGGCTGAAATTAGAAGCAAGGCTACTAGTTAGGAAGATGCCATAATTGTTCTGGACAAGAGATAGCAGCTTGAGCCAGGGTTACATGGTATTTGGATTCTGGAAGTGTTATTAAAGTAGAGTCAAAAGGATTTATAAATAAATTGAATGTAGTATAAAATTAAAAAAAATTACAAAATAGCTTCAAGGATTTTGATTAATCAGTTGGAAAAGGCAAGTGCCCTTAAAAGAACGGGACTGCAGGAATGGTTGTGGTGGAAGGAAGAGTAGGAGTGCATTTGTTAGACACGTTAGGTCTGAAAACCTGTTAGACGACACAGGGAAAATGTCAAGTAGAGAAGAGTCTAGGTTTCATGGGATGGAGATTTAGATCCAGGATATAAAGCTGAAAATCAAGGTGTCACTAGTCTATGGTGAGATGGTACAGCCATGAGAGTGTTAAAAGAAAAAGACAAGCACTTCCAGGACTGCACTGCAAGCTCCCTAATGCCAGGAGGAAAAGAGGAAGCTGCAAAGGAGCCTGAAGTGGGCACGCAGAGAGATGGGAGAGAAACGAACCAGTGTGGTGCCAGGAGCCAAGCCAGGGAAAGGAAGAGGTCAACTGTGCTTAGGGTTGTGGGTGGATCAAGGCAGGTGAGGACCAAGAGAAACGGCTGGACATAGGAACACAGGACTCCATGTTTCCAAGAGCAGACAGAAAATCACATCTGACTCCATACACAGAGACACACTTGACAGAAGGCGGCCAAGAGCCATGTTTGCACACAATAAGAACATATGCCAAGTTAATCCTGATTTCCCACTTCACATAATCTTCTACCATCCAGCAAGAAGTATCTCTGAATTTCTTCCACGTAGGAAAGAAATCGCAGCAGAAAACTTAAATTGACCCAACCTATAAGCAGAATATAGCATTTTCTGCTATTGATGGTGTTTATAGCTCTGTACCATTAAAAAACATACCCGTGAGCTATCTGTGTTTGCCTCATAACAAGCAGTGGTTCTCTGCTTCCTGAGGTGGGAAGACACTGTGTGCTGATCTACAGCAGTTCCTTTGAAGCAGTGCTTCCTTTGCACCTGGAGATTTCTCTTTCTAGAGTTTAAATTTATTGTTATTTTTATTCAACTTTCCTTGCATTATGTGTGTATAATGTGTATAGAATGTTCCACATCAATTAAATCTCTCCTATTGACGTGACATTGACTTGTAAAATCGAAGCAGAGATATTACACTCAAAATGGTTATAAACTAAACTTGTAGAAATCACAGCAAAAAGCAATCAAGTGTGAGAAGTTGTCATATTTAGGTGGTAGAAAGGTAGATGATTTTTCCCTCTTTACTGTAGTCTTAGCTACCCATGTAGATTGTAATAATAAAGGGAAAAAAGATTGTGATTAAAATTTAACATCAATCGTATTAGATTTTAAGAGTTTAAGATACAAGTTTGAAGTTCTTTCTTGAAATAACTTGAGTGACTTCACATCTAAAAAAACAAGTCATGAGATTCATCATCCTGACCTGTGGTGAGGTTTATGGAACAAAATGAATTCTGAATTTAACCTGACCTTCAAATAGATATGGCTGAAAAGCTTTATTTCAAAAGGCTTCTGTTCTGTAGATAACCTTGAAGAGCATACAAGTATAATTTTTGTTCTGCAAGTAACAGAGACGCTCTCTTCCCTTTCCCCTCCCCTTCCTTCCCCTTCTTTCCCCCTCCCCTTCCCCTCTCTTTCCTTCCCTCCATCTCAGAACTTTGTTGGTGCTGACTCCATTCTCAGCTCCATGTAGTGGGTCACCGGCATCTTGAAACTCTCCTCTGGTTTGCAAGGTGGCTAACAGCCAGCAGGGTCACACCTTACTTTATTCACTTGCTGCAGAAGAAAATGTCTTCCTGGAAGCTCTGTACCCCTGTCAATTCTTGAGGTTTGATTTGGTTTCCTGCTGCCTCTGAACCTCACACATTGGGAGGTGAAGGCAGCAGAGCGAGTGCAGTACCTGCCGTGCTTATTCTCCTGAAGAACACGACTGACCGCAGGCAGGAGGAGCCAGAGTGCTCTGGAGGGACCAGAAGGGAGCAGATTATGGTGAGGCAGCTCACATGTGTCAGCTGAACTGTCTCATGATCACACAGAAAGTGGGCTGGAGTGAGGTGGAGTGGTAGTAAACTCACCACAGTAATGGTGCCCACTGATCAGTCCTCTGGAAGGAAGGAAGGAAGGAAGGAAGGAAGGAAGGAAGGAAGGAAGGAAGGAAGGAAGGAAGAAAGAAAGGAAGGAAGGAAGGAAGGAAGGACATTGCTCTTCTGTCCATTAGCATGGAGTTCCCATTCCTATTCCTGGAATTTGGGTCTAGTTCTCAGGTCTCCTCTTGCTCTAAAATTTTCTGAGTTTTTTTTATGCGTAGGGAGATATTTTTTTGTATAACTGTCCATCCCAAGTGACTTGACTTAGCACATGACTAAGATGAACAGAAATCTTATTTAAGCAACAGTAAGAAGAGAAACATTAGCTTTAAATGACATTTAATTTAGTGTGGAAAGTAATGCATTTTTAATAAGGGACACATTAAAAACTCATAAAGTGGTTTATTTATAAGGTGGTTAGCCTTCAAGAAATACAGTTAAGTTCAATAAATATTCAATAAATGAAATTATTCTAATGCCATGTTTCATTTTTCTTTGGTTATAGTGGTGAGTCCTCCATGTCCTTTCCATGTATACAAAGAAGTGCACAAAATTTCAAAATTTGAGGAGATACTAAAGGTAATTTCAAATGCCCCTGACTAATTTTACAAAAAAATCTTCTGATCCCTGAAGAAGTTAAGCAACTAAGAGTTACACAGATGATATGCTAACTTCTAGATAAGACTTTAACTAAAGGTTTTCGATCTACCAGTTTGCTCTTTGCATAATAGAATTGCTCAAACTAACAATGATTCACCAAATACAGGCTGTGTTTGGGCAGTGTCAGAAGCTCCCAATAATGAGAGACAAGGTTCCTTACCTTGAGAAATCCCAGGCTAGGACAGGAGGGAAGAGAGCTATGCCAACTGCATAACTGGAGACCGCTATGATACACACAATATTGTTGTTTAAAGTAGGGGTAACATAATAGAAAAGCTATACATGCTCTCTTGAGAGTCAAGCTTGGCTTCACAGAGGTAGCAAATCATGCATAAAACTTTGAAGGATGGATAAGAGTTCGACTAATGATATGAGGCAGAGAAAACATTTAAAATAGAAAAATGGAAAATCAAAAGTGTTGCAGGGAACTATGGTGATGATTATAAGCACAAATCTTGGAGAAAGATCTGGCACGAATGCTGGTTCTAAAGCTTACAAAGCAAGTGAGCTACACACTTACTTATTCCTGTAATTATTCATTTTTTCATCAGTAAAATGGAAACAAACCCAATCTATCCCACAAGGTGATGGAGATTAGATAATAAACCAGCTCTACATCTAAAGCAGATAATATAGGAGGGACTCATGGTCAGGTAGCTACGCTTCTCTGTATCCTCTTCCTTGGTCTCCTTATTCTCATTACAACCCTTCTGATTTCCCTAGTTGAGGAGAATGTCAGATGATGAGGCTAAGAGGCAGGCTAGACAGAGATTGTTTGAGGTTTTAGGAGGTGGCCATGAAAAATGAAGAATTGAATAGTGAAGTATTCTTAGATAAGAAGTAGTGAGATGGATCCAACATCCTAGGAACATTTTGCTGGAAAGGCTATGCATGGGAAATGGATAGAAAGCTAATAATCCAGGAGCTTGAAGTCATGAGTAAGGGCAGTAGAATGGAAAAGAAGAAAGCCCAGAGAGTGACACTTAGGAGGCTAAATGAACAGGATATGTTCTAGTGTAGCTTTTGCTCACTGCATTCTTTTTTCATTCCCTCATGCACATGGAAAATGTCAAGAAAGGAAAAGTGGGGGTCCAGTTGGGCCTGGAGGTCTGCCTGTCTCCCTACCTCAGGAGGCAGTAGCGCTCTGTACCTGCTGCAGTCACCTGGGCTCTTGCATCTCTAAAGAGCTCCCACAGAATCACCTAGACTATGCTCATCCTCATTCCAGCTCACATTAAAGGAAATTTTAGGGAGAGTCTTTCAACCATCAAATCTATTTTCCCCTTTTTGACTCCACTCTCCCCAGAGGACTGATGTCAAGAATGTTGTTTGCCTTCCAGCCTCTGAACACTTTTGATACAGGCTCTTGTCACAGAATTTCTCCCTTCTCCTCCCCTCATAACTCCAATTCATGCTGATTTTAGATCTAACTAGTATTTCAGTTTTGTTCATACTTCCTTTTTGAATATAAATATCCTTCTATACATTTGAAAATATCTTAATTCTATGCACATATGAGTTCCTGCGTAACCTCTACAGGCAGAAAAATGTAAGCAAATGACATAGTTTCACACTTTACATAAAATGATTGGCTGTTGATTTAATTATCTACAAGATGTGAATATGAGATTGGATGAATTATTGGCAAGGTATGTTACCCTCATAAAATTAACTGTGCACTTTCACTGCCTTATTAAAAACAAAGCTGCTCATAAAACTTTCTTAAATGTAACATGGTTTTTATTTTTATTTTTTGTCAAGATAGTGAAAGAATCCTAAGAATTCACAAGACCTTAGAATATTATGCTGGGTGTAGAAGTGCATGCCTGTAATTCCAGGACTTGAGAGGCTGAGGCAGGAGGATCACTGTGAGTTTGACAAGACCAGCCTGAACTACAAAGTGAATTCAGGGACAGCCTGAACTGCATAGTGAGACCCTGTCTCAAAAAGACCAAAAGAAGACCATCCTCCCCCAAAACCTAAAAACCAAAAAATAGAGAGAGTATTTATGGCACTGTGCTTGCATTGCCTAATTTGCAGTTAGGCACATATTGACCTTTCAAAACCTCACATTATTTGAAATCACAGAGTAACTTTCTAAACATTATCTAAGGCCAGCTTGAATAGGGAAAGTATTTAGGATATATTATAATGGAATTTTTTCTTTTCTATTTTAGCAAAGATAGGGGAAATGTAGTAAGAGTATTGTATCTGCTTATTTTTGTGCATTAAGTGAATCTGATGTTTCTACCAGTTTTAGGCCTGTCAGTTACATAACCAATCAACTAATAAATTTGACTACCCGCTGCATTGCACAAATGTGCACTAGATACTAACAAAGCTAAGTCACCCCCAAGCCAGACCTCTCATTAACTTCCCTCCATCTTTTTTTCCCTCCTGGAAGTCTTGAGAGAACAGCTGTGTTATTTTCATTGTATGTTCGGTGGACTCTTCAGCAGTTCAGAGTTAGGCCAGAAAGAATCACAGATGTTATTATGATGTGGAGTCTCTTAATTAGAAAGGATAAGTGGCTGGTGACATTGTCTGTGAACTTGTGGCATCTATGAAATTCTGTCAGATCATTCTTACTGATGACTGTAAGGAGGCCATCTGTGTCCAGCATTGTGAAATCTTCAGTAGCTCTTAGGTTTTGGTTGAAAACCTCACCAAATGGCTTGACCTTAGGCTGCCTGGGGAGCAATCTTCCTACTCGGCTGGATTGGAAGGCGCAAAAACAACACTTCACCTACTTCACCTGATTAGCTACTTTAGAGTTGGGCCAAAGGAAGCAAAAATTCTGATGGACAGTTATTTATGACAGAAAAAAGATCAGAAAAATAAGGAAAATCACTGTACAAAGCCAGCTATGGAATTCACAAGGTTAACTGCTCTGAAATCAGAGCTAATTACACAAGGATTATAAGGAAATTTAGAAAAATGGTTTTAATGCTTCAATCTATGTATAGTATTTGAGAAGAGGATTCATAGCATACTATGTAATAACCACTAATCACATGTGGTTATTAAAATTAGTTACCTTTTTGTTTTTGAGATAGGATCTCACTACGTTGCTCAGGTTGGCCTTGAACTCACAGTCTTCTTGCCTCTGCCTCCCAAGTAGCTGGGATTATGGGTAGGTACCAATACGCCTGGCTGAATGAACATTAAATTAATTTAAATGAAAACATTTAGTTTGTTAGTAACCTTGGCCACATTTCATGTGCTCACTGTGTACCGGAGGGTAGCGGCTACTGTGTTGGACAGGGCAGCTATATAGCAGATCCGTCATCTGTAGAAGGTACAGGTCAAGCAAGGATCTCAGACTCAAAATACTTAAGCTTGCCTTTGTTTTTATGGTTTTCCTTTCAGACTTTCAAAGTTACTATAGGACTTCATTTTTTTTAAGTAGCCTTTTTATCTTTTTCCAAGTCAGATAGTGGGGGCTCTGGTTGTGACCCAATGCCGATTTCATGGTAAGTATGTGGGGGTTGTAATAATAAAGTTGCAAATCACTAACTGGTAGTGGGATTGATTTAGTGACTTGTAAATAAAACTTTCTTATGGAAAAGATGTCAGGATGTATCTCACCAAAAAACATTCTGATGGAGGTTTGCCTGCACATCTAGCTATTTTTCAAATCACTGAGAAGCCCACTTTGTCTCAGTGATTTACTTGCCACAATGAGGCTATTCCTGGCACCAGCCGAATCTTATGATTAGGGAGAGAGATATATGAGTTTTGTCTTTAGTCCTGTTGGTTCATTTCCAGTCATAACTCTCTGCTGGTTGTAAACACTTAGCAGAAGCATCATCTTTAATTCAACTGTCACTTTGTTAATTCATTACCCTTTGCAGCAGTGGCAAACTTTGTACAGAATTATAAATCAAGGCCAATGTTGTATGGCCGCCATGGCACAAAGATTTATGTAGTGTGCACACAACCTTCATGATCTGGGGGGTGATTCATTGCTTGCTCCCCTGCCTTCCAACTGAGGCACTGTGTGTTGATGCACACTAATTTACAGAGTTGGGGTTGGGCATAAAGCCTGCACAGTCTTGTATATTATCCTTCTCAGTTCTAAGTGATTCTCAACTCATTGACTGTAGTATCTACTGGCTTTCAGAATCAATTACCTAAATACAGTCAATTAATCTGGGCGATATGAAGAATGGGTTGCCCCACCTCATTTCTATAATGCACAGTATTATAGCTCTGATATGAGTAGACAAGAGGGCTAGAAAAGTAATCTGAATATCTTAGAAGAGAAGCAAGCAGTGTGCTTCTCAATGTGTGTTCACCTGTGTTGCTGTCATCTAGCTCCACATCATTCTGTATATGAGCAGGGAGGTTCTAGTGCTATAATGAGTCAGCTCAATTCTTGAGAGGAATTGATCGTCTCCCACCATTTCCCACTGCCCCCTGCTATGTGCCTCTGTGTTTAATTAATTATAGGCATGACCAACTCTTAAAGATGCCTGCAGGGAGAGGGAGAGGCCATATTCTCAGTCGTTTTGTTTTCTTAGTAAATAGCACAATGTGTGGTTTATGAGTTGTTTATTCTTCCAGAACAAGAAAAATGAAAGTAACCTAGAAGATCTGGACAGCAGTTCGGTGTTTTTTCAGGGGGAAAACACAAGCTAAGTTTTGTTAGTTTGAGTGTTCTTTGTATCCAGGTCGAGGAAGATGTTTAATTTAGTCTGCATCACACAGTGCCAAGTGATGAAATTAGATCTAGGGCTGGGTCGTTTAAAAAACAAAACAAAACAAGACAAAATGAAATAAAATGTTTGCCATTAAAACTTTCTATTCTTATAATATAGCTCAATATTTAAGATGCACTAGTCCAGCAAATGGAAAAATGAATTTTACCTACATTCTGAATAACAATAGATTACAAGTGCTTAAATTGGAAGACTTGAGAAGCTGTGCAATTGTTTACATTTTTGGTTCCTGAGAATCGCTAAGACTTTCATGTGAAAGGAGATGCTGAGAGCACAAGTGTGGCTCCAGTGTGATGTGGGAAACCTGGACTGGAAGCTGACGACCTGCTGCTCACCAAGGGGCGAGGCCTGTGAGGCTGTGCTATGGGAGGCTGGTGGTCTGCACTGGAAGTGTTACTCTGTGCTCAGCCTGGACATTCGAGACAGGAGGGAGATAGAACTTAGATGAGGAAACAGAGAGAGTGAAGAAGGAGGCCATCTCCATAATCTGCAGACTTTGCGTAACATGTTGCATGTAGTGACTTAACACCCTGCTAAAATTTAGCATGTGACCTTCCTGCACTGACCAACACTGTGGCTCCCCTACAGATCTTTTTTTTTTTTTAATTTAAAAAGAAACAAAAGCATGTAAAGGCTAGAGGTAATACAGAATCCCCCCCCCAAAAAAAGATAAACAATAAGAAATCACTAGTTGATAAATTACATATTGTCCTCTTAGAAATAGTTGCTCAAGTTACAAAATTAAAGCATACAAAGTAGATAGTCAAACAGTGAAAGTGTAAACAGCTACGCATGCATGAATCTCTGCATGTATTTCTATACTTTCTGTATTAGAGGGAAAAACAAAACTTAGCAAGACAAAACAAAACAAATTCCTATAAAAACATGAAACCAAAAAGTCATATAAAACCACAGTACAAGGTGATCTACAATGATTACTGTGTTGTTTCTTATTATCTTCAATAGAATGTCTGTATCATCAGGCATAATTGAATATAGTAGTATGATTGAGTATAACAGTAAATAACAATATTAGTAAAAATAAAACATTGTAGACAGTATAAAACTTCAAAGGCAGGTAATAATCAAACCATAGTAGATATTCTAGTGAATCTTGTCATCTTAAGTGCAGTTGCCTATACTCTCAGATTTGATATTATCAATCATAACAGCTTTAAATAAAATCTATCAATACAAGACAGCGATCCAACAAACCAGTTTCAATTACGATCAGTCATGGTAAAACAGTGTAAGTTTTACAGAGTTTTAGATTAAGTTAATAGGAAATTAAGGATGATTACCATACTATATCCTGTTATGTTCTGGATTACTGTCTGTGCCCTCAAATCTAGTACAGGTAGAATGACTGGAACAGAATATAATACATCTAAGCAGAGTAGTATGAATAATGTGGGTTTTTAATCCTGGTGCACTATTTACAATATAGCGTATCAAGGCCATCTATGTTAGAGATTCTAGTTATATCCTTCTCTGCCTCATTTCTGCTATGCTATTTTTCTGCCTTTGTCTAGTTTTCTCCTTCATTCTACTTCCTTTCCCACTCATTGAGGCCTTTCTGCCACTGTTCCTAAAATCCCAGTATTTTTTCTCTCTCTCTCTAGAATGTCCTTCAGTATTCTCTGCAGGGTTGGATTGGTGGTCACAAACTCCCCCAGTTCCTCTTTGTCATGGAAGCATCTTTTTTTTCCATTAACTTCTAGTGACAGTTTTGCAGGGTACATCAATCTGGGCTGGAGGTTATTTTCTTTCAGGGCTTAGAACACTTCGCCCCAACCTCTTCTTGATCTGATGGTCTGTGTTGAGAAGTCAGCCGTGATTGTGATGGGCTTACCTTTATAGGTAATCTGTTTCTTTTCTCTGACGGCTTTTAACATTATGTTTTTATATTGAATTTCTGGCATCTTAATTATCATATGTGTGGGTGTAGATCTATTTTGGTTGTAGGTGGCTGTAGTTCTGTATGCCTCACACAACCGAATGTCATTTTCTTTTCCCATGCTGGGGAAGTTTTCCTTAATTATTTCCGTGAATAGCCTTTGTAATTCACCTGCATGTATTCCTGCTTTTTCGTTCATGTTTATTATTCTTATATTGCAGATTCTCTTGTCATCTTCTAGCCTTTGTATTGTTACTACCTGTTTCCTTGTTGTGTTTAAGAGATTTTTCCTTTCATGATCACACATTGCCAACTTGTCTTCAAGTTTTGATAGTCTATCTTTAGTTTCTTTTAAGGCATTTTGCCAGCTTTCAATGGAGTTGTTAATTTCCTGCTAGTCTCTTTGAATCTGCTTCATGTATTCTATATTTTCTTTATATTCTTTATCAAATGTTTCTCTCCTTTTTTTGTGTTCCTCCCTTCTTCCATCTGTATCATCCTGAGAGATGCTTCCTGAGAGCATTTCTTTTATTACTCTACTCATATCCTGCTTTACCTTATTTAATATTTCAGTTTTGAGCTCATCTACAAGGTCGCAAAGATATCTTTTAATGTCCATTGAAGCCATGTCTGATGTTGTGTGTTTGCTGCCCTCAGTCTCCCTTGTTTTACCCTCTCCTGGATCAGTGCTCTCAGGGTTCTGGCTGGGGGCCTTCTCTCTCTCCTGTCATGGCCCTGGCTTCCTCCATACAGGTTACAGTGCAGGTCCCAGCCCCCTTCCCTGTTGGCCACGTTTCCTTTGAAGCACGCTGGCGAGGGACCTCCGCCCTCTCCTGCCTGCTCTTGTCACTGAGGTGTAAGCAGTTGGTGCCTGTGTCTGCCCCTCCCCACTGGGCCAGCCCAACTTCAGGTACCTTCACCTGGTTAATGCATGCTAGGCACAGGAAATCGATTTGGGACAGCTCATTGGGCCCCAGCCAGGGGCGTGGCCCAGTCCAAGCAAATCGCGCAAATCTGCTCAGTTCAGGCTCCTCCTGCCCAATTCCAACATGTCACCCACTTGGTCACACCCTTCCCATGAGGGGGGTCTCATTCCCAGCTCTGACCATGGATCAATGAAGGTCCCTTCACTGGCTCTGCTCTCTGTTGGGCTCACCAACCTCTGACTTCAGTGCTGCTGTGCTTCCTGTGAGTGGCAGCAGAAACGAGTTTTGGTGGCTCTGCCGGCTGGCACAGATTCAAGCTGGCGCAAACTTGGCCAGTCACTGCATGAATGCTGTGTCCCATAATTTTTAGCTGTTTCAGTTGTAGTCTCGAAGTATTTGACAAGCTTTTTTACATTTTAATTTCTTCCTGTGTTGAGAGGATCCATTTACCTCAGTCTGGGTCTCTCCAGAGTGTTTTATTCTGGCATATGAGTTGTTTCTCCCGGGAGGCTTTGTATTTTGTTGTTCACTGATCGGTCATCTTGTCTTCTCTCTCCCTGCAGATCTTTTATACTACACTCCTTGCTCCTCTTCTGAGGAATTGCTTTTTGTTATATTTTATATAATTATTTATGATGGTCTGCAACACCATCTTTTAATTGTCTTTTGTTCTTCTGAGCTTTCCTGGTTGTACTTTTCAACTGTGAAGAGTCTGTTCTCGCTGTAGGATATCTTTCTGGGTCTGGTTGATTTGGGGGTTTATTCGTTGTTTATTCACAGCCCTCCTTGCCCTCTTGGGCTGAAGACTGGCTCCTGGAAGGTGTGGCAGGGAATCTTAGGATATGATCCTGTGTGAGGAGAGTTTTTTTGTGAAGTTCAAAACTCAGCTGTGGTTCCCACCAGGCTACTGACTCCTCAGTTCTCCACAATGCAGATTTTCAGAGAATGTTTGTGCAAAAGAAAAGAAAATGCTGTACTTAACAGCAGGAAGGAATAAGCCAAGATAAATTGCAGAAGTCATGAAGAAGGACAATATCTGAAATAATATGCAGAGCTTTAATTTTAAGTGTAGCATTGAAAACAATTCTCCTGATTACACCATAAGATGAGGCAGAGATGAGGTAGCATGTATTTCTTGTTTGGAAACCCCAGGATCTCTGGACATACACACTCAGTTATTAGGACATTAACAATGCGAGACAACAGGAAAGGAGGATGCATCTGAGAACAGAAAGTTATGTGAGGACCTAAAAAGAAATCATGTACTAGAACTAGACCTGTTAACAGAGTAATGCTGAAAAGTAACAAGCTACAGGGCCAGACAAGGTGTCCATTTAGGAGGCTGAGGCAGGAGGATCATCAATTTGAGGCCAACCTAAGATATATAGTGAGATTACTATATATAGATATATAGTGAGATTCTGTCTCAGAAATCAAAAAAATGAAGCATTGCCAAAATAATTGCCAACATTTTGTTTTTCCAACATCTGGAAACTTTAAAATTTGCTGTAGATATATATGCAGCATGTTCTATTTGGAAATCCTTATTAATGTAAATGTATGAGATCCTTGTATTTGGTTTTAAATCTTTCATTTTTGATTGGTACATTTTAGATGTACATAATGATAACACTCATTGTGGGAATTTGTACTTGTACATGATATATATTGCTTCTTTTTTCCCATTCGCCTCCCCTTCCTGCAACCCCTCTTTTCCCCTCCTTATTTTCAAAAGCTTCGTTTCTATTTCTTCCCTTCTATTCTGTTTCTGTTCCTTGTCCCTTCTTTTCTTCCTCTCACCCCTCTTGTTCTCTTTCTCATTTGAACATTTTGTTCCCATTTTATATATCTCTTCTACATTTTGGTCCTTATTTACACTCCTAGTTTCTCATACCAGAGAAACAAGGTGGTATTTAAACATGTGTCTCCAATTTATTTCACTTGAGAGTATGGTTTCAAGGTGCATCCATTAAATCTTTCAGTTTTAAATGTCATCTGTTAGCTCTTTGCGGATGTTTCCTTTGCTTTTGTGGTAATGGCATTACTGCGGATCCTTTTTCCAGCTAACTATATGGTTGGAATTGGTAGACAGAATATTTAGAGCAAACAAAGTACTCAATAATTTTATGGCAAGTTTGATGTTTCATTTAAGAGTCCTTCTTCCTAATAAAGTTTCCTTTTTATTTTTTAAACTTCCTACAAAGTCTTTTTGGGATTTGTATGAATTCGTTTATAACTGTAGTGGTTTAGTGTGGTAGGACATTTGACTGGACACAGGTACTTTTGACTGTTCCCGGAGGTCACCATGTACCTATCACCAACCAACTCTGCTCCAGGAAATTGAGCATCCTCCCCTGCCCCAGTGGTGTGGAGCCTGTGGGACCCAAAAGATGTATCCAGGAAGCCACACTCCCTTTCTGACACTTTGGTCCCCCCCGCCATGCACAACCACCAGAATCTTAGGATTCCTTGCCCAGGTAATTTGAAGACTTTTCTATGGATCTTTTCCTGAGAGTGGACCATGCTCCAGGCTGTTGGTGACCATGCCCAGGGTGTACGTGTGTGGGTGGGATGCCTGCATAGGGTGGTTGTTTGCAGGAACCTAAGGAGGAGGAGATAGAACAAAAGAGAACTCCTTTGACTAAAACTGGCATGAGTTTGTCTTTGACCCACACCCATTAAATGGCAGTGGTGATGAAATCATCGTTGGAAGCAAATCACTTTGACAATTTCCAAAATGTCCTCTAGGAAGCAAGAGTACTATTGTTTGAAGCAGGAATTCTGAATTTTTTTCTAACAGATGAACTATTTTCTGAAGATGACATAAAACAAAGCTGAAATGGTTTGTGTTATGCAGCATCAATAACATCAAAATATCATTTACAAGGATGCTTTTTTTTTTTTTTTTGGTACTGGGGATTTAACTCATGACCTTGTGCTTGCCAAGGAGGCACTTGTGCTACTGAGCTAAACCCCCAGCCAAGGATGCTTATTTTGAAGAAAAATTGACATGCACAAGATCTGGTATGTTTGTTAAGACAAACAACTGGTTTTAACCTGAAGAAAAAAGTCAGTGGAGATAGGAATTGGATTATAAAGTTATGTGTTAAGGTGACATGATGAGATATGCAGCCAAGAGTTAGGAAATGCTCTATGTTCTAGCATTCTGTGGAACAGATGCATTATTTGGTGTCACACCCCTTTAGGATATCATTTTTCGTATCTATTAAGTGAGATCAAAATTTCTTCTTGGCTTTCTTTGTACTTCAAAGTCCAGCATGTATGCAAGCCATGTTCCCTCTGTAAGACGTGTGACATACCTGTCAGACTGACAATACCATCAATTGACCGCTAATTTGCAGACTGCTTAAAAAAGTGATACATTGCCTATCACAATTTAAAAAATTAATAGTGTGAGGCATGTTTTGAAGTTTAAAAATTAAAAAAATTAAGAAACATATCTATTTAGAGGTGTGACCATGTGCTAAACTAAAAAAAAATAAAGATGAAAGATCTAAATGTTAAAACAGAAACAATCTACTGGAAGATAAACTAGGTAAAACTCTTGAAGACACAGATGTAAGCAAGGAATTTCTGAATAGTACCCCAGTGGTACAAGCAATGATACTGAGAAATGACAAATGAGATCATATCAAATTAAAAAGCTTCTGTACATCAAACAAAACAATCAACAAAATGAAGAGAGAGCCTACAGGATGGGAAAAAAGCTTGACAGCTATTCCTCAGACAGAGGGCTAAAATCTAGGATATATAAAGAACTCAAAAAATTATATCCCCCAAATAAAAGACACAATAAAAAAATGGGCAATCAAAATGAATAGATACTTCTCACAAGTATAGATGACCAATAAACACAAGAAAAAATACTCAGCATTAAATTGGTAATTACAGAGGGGCAAATTAAAACAATGCTGAGATATCATTTTACCCCCAAAAATGGATAGCATCAAGAAATAAAATATTAAGAAATGCCAGTGGGGTCACAGGTAAAAAGGAACTCTTCTATATTGTTGGTAGGAATATAAACTAATATAACCAGTATGGATGGAGATAGTATGGAGATTTCTCAAGAAATTAAAAACAGAAATTCCATTTGAAAAGGCTATTACTCTTTTAAGAATCTTCCCAAAAGAGTTAAAGTTATGATATTAGAGTGATACATGCATAACCATGTTCATAGCAGCACAATTTATAATTGGGAATGGCCTATAGGCAAAGAGATGAATGGATAAAGAAATGTGACATTTGTGTACAATAGAATACTACTGTGCCATAAGGAAGGATAAACATGAGGCATCTGTGGATAAATGAATGCATCTTGAGGTCGTAATGTTAAGTGAAATAAATCAGACACACAAGTATAAATATTTCATGGTTTCTTTTATATGAGAAACCCAAAATATAAAGAGCAAAATAAAGGACAGACAATAAGCAGTAGGGGGATGTTTTTCAGTTGAAAAGGGGGTCAAGAGATAGAGAACAGGAGGGAAGGAAGGGAAAAAGAATTCCTAAAAAATCAAAGAAAAAAGGAAATACAAGTAAGATGGTGATTAAGAGTTGGAGGAAACAGAGATGGGAGGGGAAAGAGACACAAAAAGAATTAAGATATGTTATACACATGTACAAACTACCACAATCAATGTAATCATTATGCACTGCCACAATGTACTAATAAAAATACGTTAATAAGAACATCTGCTATGTAGCCATTCTTATTCATCTGATTATCCTTCATAGTCTTGCAAAGTATCTATTATATCTACTCATTCATTTAACAAGTGAAATGTAAGTTCAGTGTCTATTGTATATCAGGAAGTACAGCATGTACACATCAAATTGTACCGAATGATGGAGTTTTAGAAGTATATTTAAACATCAAACCTGTGCATGAGCTCATGATGTGGATGAGAAACCGTCTTAGGGACATGCAGGGCAGTGGAATCACCCGGTACTTGGTCTTTAATGCAGAAATTTGCTCCATAGAATTTGCATTAAGAAGTGAAAGGCAGGTAAGCAAGAATTCCTACAGTGGTTTCTTAGTCATTTATGTTACTTCTACTACAGTTTTAGGACAATCTTGTTGAGAGATGTTCTTCCTGCTTCCATGACTCTGATAAAGATCTATCATCTCTTCTTTAGCAGACATAAGACTAAGTGTCCTATAAAAATGTTGGTACTGTACCATATGAAATGACTACATGATTTATTATTTATTATTATGTTACCATGTTAACTGACTTGTATACACTTAAGAAATCTTCAGATATTATTCATTTAGCCATTAAAAGGTCTCTAAAAGCATTCTTTTGTAAGGAACATTTTCTTGGTGAGTTACCTCTCAGAGTCAGACTCTTGAGTGAGATATAGACAAATGACATACAAGGTTCATTAAGCCCCAGCCTCTTTATTTACTGTGCTATTATTCTGGATAGCAGGGAAAATGACTAAAGAATTAATTGAAATGCCTGAGTTCACTCTGTAATGGAAACCATGCACATTGATACGCCTCAGTCTATACAGCAAGCGAGGGTGTTCTGCCTATGTTCAAGAAGAACTGGCAAAACTCTCAGGGATAATTAAGTGAAGAGTTTCTTCTTGTTCTGTTTGTGCTTCCTTTTGCGAGTTGTTCTTGCCTCATGAGATATTTAGCTCTTTCTAATTGACCTTTTCTTTTAGTCTCTGTTCAAAGTTAATTTTCAGTGCAGTGCTCTGATTGATTACATTTGCAGAGAGGCCATTCATTCCTCAACTGCCTAAGGCTGTTTATCTAGAATTTTCTTTTTTCTCAAGTTTGTACTTACTGTTTCTCTTGGGTTGAAATACATTATGTTTTCTGATCAGCTGAATTGCTTCTCCAGACTGGGATAAGAAAAATTATGCACAGTGCTCTCTGGAGATGAACTGGGTGGAAATACGGTTGCTACAGCCCTTCCTGTGTCCCAGTTCAAAATGACCCCAGGCTTTCCACTCATGGTTTTTGTATGTAACTCAAATGTGTTGTGTTTACCATGTGACCTACACAAGGATAAAAATTTATAGTTGATTCAACTTGATGTCTTTGGCCATTGTTATCAAATCTGAAGATCAGATTGTAGTTGGAAATTTTGCACCTCATGTGCACATGCACATAACATGCACACAAAGATTAATTTGCATTTGTCTCATTTTGATCTAGGATATCCTTCCTTACTACATACATTATAAGATGAAGAATGGTGTATAGGGGCTTGTGTTTTCTATAAATGTTACTGAATAATAGCTTTCTTGAGGAATTCCAATTCATGTGACTACAATGTAAATATAAATTCCTCCCTAGTGGTCCTTTGGCCACAGAAAAATTAGCACTGACTATAAAGCAGAGTGCCTTGAAAAACTTTCTTCAGGAAAATTTAGATAGCAAGAAGGAAAGAGATTTACACTTTTCATTTAGTAGCAATACATATTTTAAGAAATTTTACACTCAATAAAGGGCAAGAATGTGAAATACGTCTTCCCTGAAGACTGATGTTCATGTTTGCATAACATTTTTTGCTCAACACACATGTTTTCTAGTGCTTCAAATATTTATTTCAAGGGTTCTGTATTTTCCCTATGCCCTCCAGAGAGCTGACATATTAGTTTACAAACTTCAAGTACATAGCCAGCTGTACATAGCCAGCTATCTTTCTAGACAGTTGCAGAAAATGTATTTTGAAATCAATGACAAAAATGTTCAACTTAATGGTAGATTTCATTCTGTAAGCTTCCCTTACAAAGCACAGATAGCTCTACGAGCTCTGTATTTATTCATTCTGATCAGGAGTTCCCTGGGAGGGGAAGGAATTTAAGAATGTGAGTATATGTTGGGCAAGGAGCTTCTTTATTTAATAAGATACTTTATCACAAACATTTTTCAAAGGAATTTCAGCTTGGACACGGTAGACTGGGTTTTGCATTTCTTGGCAGTATACACAGTACAAATAATTTTTAAAAATAGGTAGGATTCAAAGAAATTTAAAGAAAAATCCCTGAACTAGAAACAATGTGAGCTTTAGATGCCCAGTGGATTCACACACAAACCTGGCAAATATCTTGGTAGCTGGATTCAACAGAAGCTGTTATATAGCCAGATACTATGAGCAAACACACTCTAATTCCCTCTGGTGGGGCGTTACAGACAGAGGGTTAAGGGAGTTTCATGACAGTTTTTAAGGATTATCCTTTTATGTAATTCAAATGGCATTTTAAAGGGAATTGTAGCTGGAAACATGACTGGTCACTTATATTTAGGCCACTGGTCAAGTGCAAGTGGTCAAGGAGAGAAGATAGGGGCCTTTTTAGGTAATCTGAGACAGTCATTGGAAGTTATACAGAACAACACAGCACACAGGGTAAGAACCTTAGCTTAAGGGCCAAGATGGTAACTGGAAAGTCCTCAAGGAAATATCAGATGTTGGGAATATGCTGTGAGCCAGTTTTACCAGTCATGGAAGGAGCTGCCGACTCCTGACATCTCTTTAGCTAGAGTGGTTCTGGAATGTTGGCATTGCCTTACTCAACTTCACTGATGCCTCTAAATATAAAAGTCCTTGATGTTACAGGGTAAGTTCTTTCAAAAACCAGTCTGAGGGCTTTATTCACTGGTTGGCTTGAAATATTTCACTGCAAGAGGAGGATCTGTATGATTTGTTAAAAGGCCATGACAAGAATTTTTCTCTGGAGAGAAAGAAAAAGCCTAGAAAAGGTTTGAATGTCATATACTCAATTGACTGCTGCCAACTTCAAGACCTTGGTCACAAGATCCTGCCACAATATCTGTCTTTCATAGAAATAGACATAGTGCTGTTCCTTGAACATATCTCATCTATGTTAAGAAGCTCATCCTTGATTTCCTGTAAAGCAATTGAACAACGAAGAAGAACGAGTTATCACAATGAAGAACGAGTAGCCAGAGTTTCTGAGTTGTGAGGGTGATGGGGGCCTAGCAAGGTAATGGGGAGGGCATTGAGATCTTCTGGAAAATACCACTTTCTATTTTCAATCAATTAATTAAAACAGTTACGCACAACAGAAATGGTCAATGAATTATTTGGATAATAAAACAAAAATCATCTTCTGGTCAAAAAGAACGGCAAAGGTCTGTGACAGAGTCCATATTGGTTTCACTTCCAGCTCTATCATCAACTCTCTGTGAGCCTCTGGGCTCTATTTAAAGACAGTTTTCCTGGGCTGGTGTTTAACTTAGCAGCATAAGCACCTGCCTGGCAAGTATGAGGTTGTGGGTTCAATCCCCAGTACAAAAAAAAAAAAAAAGATAGTTTCTTTATCTTTAATGGAAATCATTAACTCTGAGTTCTCTTTCAGTATTAACACTCTGTGTAACCAAAAAATGCAGTAAGTTGTATGTGATAGTTAGTTTTATATGGCAACTTGGTAGGGCTATGAGGTCCCTAAATATCTGGTTAAATGTTATTTGCACAAGTGCAAGCGGGTGTGTGCGCGTGCGCTTGTGTGTGTGTGTGTGTGTTTCCAAAAAGACTGGGGTTTGAATTGGTAGGTGGGGTATCACAGACTGTCTTTCCTGGTGTGGGACGCCATCATCCTGAGGAAAACAGACAGAGGAAGGGAGAATCCCTCTTGATCGGGATCCCTGGTCTTCTGCCTACAAGTTAGGTGGTTTATCACTGGCTGTCTTGGTCCTCAGGTCTTGCACTTGGGCTTGAACCACTCTACCAGCTTTTCTGGCTTTTTATCACATAGAAGACAGATTATGGCACTTTTTAGCTTCCATTGTAATGGGAGCTAATTATGTATATAAGCTATTGATTTTATTTGTCTGGACAATTCTGACATTTTATATTTGAGAACAAGGATTGCTCAAGTCTAGCCTGCTTGTCTCCAATTTTTAGAAGCTAAATACTTAGTATTTTCTCTCTGTTTCCTTGCAGTCATAATTGATTTTTAGTGGTTTTTCCGCGGTTGGAAACAGAGACATTATGTAGCTGGCAGTGGGCTACAAGCAGAACTGCTGAGGAGTAGCCATTATTTTGTAACCAGTGTCTTGATGAGTATTCAGCAGGAGGAGCTCTTTAGCTGTGTGAACAGCCCTCAGAAAGGGTAACTAGTTAGCAGGATCTATCGTACCCAACAAAAGAAAATTCTCTCAGCAGAGAATGGCCAGCTGTTCTATCCAAAAGAATGGAGTAGACCCTTCCCTCATAGCTTAAATATTTCAGCATGTAATTAAAGCATCAACAGGAAATTAGAAGCCCACGTGTGGCCCCAAACCATCTTTAGGTATACTCCTTAAAGGTGTTAACTGCCTCCTAAATGTCAGGCAGGCGTAACGGAGGTCTAAAAGGGCTGGAGGGGTTGATAGTTAACAAATATGGCTGCTCCCATTGGCCCCCTTGATCTTATGGCAGCCAAGGTGGAGCAGAAGGCATGGAGCCACAGGTGCAAGAGTATGCATAGGCCAGAGGAAGCCAGGTAGCTGGCTGCCAGTGAAGACAGCTTCTCTGGCTATCCTGGATTTGTTTGTATACCTGCCTATTTATTTGTCTGTCAAAAGATAGCCTAGGGCTTAGAGTGGTCTTAACTACACAGATTAGCTCATAAGACATCTGCTCTGTTTCAGTCTATTTAAATTTTTGTCCTTCAGGACTACTATTAGGGAAAACAGAGGTGCTCTGAGTTTTTGCGGCTCATTTCCCTCTTATTTTATGCTCCTCTCTCTGTGGAGCTGCTTCATTCTTTGAAGCATGGGGTCCCCATTTGTCTTAGTTGCCTTTCTCTTGTTGCTGAAACAAAATACCCAAAGTTGAGGGAGGAAAGCTTTATTTAACCCACAGTCTGTAGATGTTATAATCAGCTGGCTCCAAGGCAGGATAGAATCAGTTCATGGCAAGCAGAAGACAGCAAAAGCAAGCAAGGGGCAAGACAAGCCTCTTTCTGTCTCTTATATTGTATCCAGGTTATTACCAGGATCAGAATTGTGTCAAACCAATCAGTGGATTGACATAGTGATCACTCACCCTTAATCCTAGCATTGCACCATGAACTAATCACTCTAGATTCAGCCACCTCTGAAAAAGCCCTATGTATGACTGCATGAGGTTTTGATGGGATATCTAGATCCAAACAATAGCATTCTGTCCCTGGACTCCTAAAGACTCATGTATGTTCCTTTACTCAAGAGGCATTTAGAGTTGGTGAAACTGTAAGCACTTGTATAACTCTTAAAGTCCAAGTCCTGACTCTCTTCTGAGATTTAAAGCAAACTTAGACAAGAGTCCTTTTACAAATGAAAAAAAAGTTAAACATTTCTAACATGCAATAGTATTCCAAAAGCAACAAATAGGGGGAACAAAGGAATAGGATGCAAGCAAGTCCAAAATCCATCAGAGCAAACATTAGGTCTTGTAGTGCAGCATACAAAGCAATCTATGATAAGATATGAACTCCAAAGGGCTTGGGTGGCTCGGCCTCTATGGCACTCCTGATGATGGTAGCTGCCATGTCTTCTCTCTTGGGACAGCTCTGCTCCCTTCTTGCAGTTTTCCTCAGATGATCCATCTTTCCAACTTCTCCAGACTTCTGGGGTCTCCACTTCTCCTTTAGCTTCAACTCACAGCTTCACACTGCCCTCTCGGAGACACACTGCCTGGCCTTCCAGGCTTTCTTCTGAAATGTGGGTGGAAGAATTCTGCATGTTCCTGAAACCAGCACCATGTGGATGATGCCAAGGTCTACTGCCAGCTGGGACAGTTGCCAGGGTTCCTTCTCTCTTGGCTGTAGAGATTGAGGGCTTGGTTCACTGAGAACTCTGAAGCCAGTCCTAAAGAACAATTTCTCTAGGCCCCTGCCATTCTGGAACATGGTGCTCTGAGGCTCTGTTCTCAAAGCAAAGTCTTTCACCTTTGCAACTCTGAGGCTGCAAAGACTGGAGTCCTGCTGGTTCTTGTGAGGCCCTGAGGCCATCTTTTCTGTTGCCTTCTTCTGCAATACTTGGCTTTTTTTTTGGGGGGGGTAGTCTTTTCAGCAACGAATTTCTCCTCTGTTTCATCATTGCAGGCCAAAGCTTTACTGAAGCTTCCTTTCTGATCAAGCTCACAACATTCTGAATCATTTTGCTGGGCTCTTTGTTCTTGATTCTCAACATAAATCTGGCTAAATGCCCCCAACAATATCCACGCACCATGTCAATATTAGGCTGTCTTGAAATTTCTTCTGCAAGGTTAATTAATCTGCTATCCGTAATCTCAGTGTCAGGCAGTCTCTCACTGAAAGCTGATCGGGCTTCCTGATCTCTGATGATGAGTGGACAGTGAGGAATTGAATAAATGAGATCAGCAATATGAAGTTTTGAGGTCTATGAAGGTTAGAACTCCATAGGAGCCCAGACTCAGACTTCTCTGGAATGCCTGTATTGATTGGGTTTTCAAAAAAGGGAAAGAGGTAGCTGAAGTAAGCACAGGAACTGGCAAGACCTTGGAAGTTCAAGACTTCAAGCAGTAAATTTTACTAATTAAGAGAATAGTCGTATCTCTAGGTTTGACCGTTATTGCAATGGGCCAAGAACCTGTATCTGCATTCTTAGCTTAAGAACTGGAGTGATCCAGATGTCCTAGGATGTTGCTTTGTCTTGCTTTCTGAGGTGCCACAGGGTCATAGACCAATATGGGTCTCCACGGTGACCACTGGCATGGAGAGTTGCACTTAGTGAATGCCAGCCACCATTCTTCAAGCAAGTCACCTAGGCCTGGGACAGACTCTTAAGTAAATATATAAGGTCAATTAATTAGTATTAAAGCCTTCTTAGTGTTGCTTCATAGTGGTATCCTATGATACAATCTCTGGCTAAGAGCAAAATGCAGATTTTGCCAAGAGATAATGCATGTGTTCTGGAGTCAGACAACCAACACAGTTCTTCTTTCCAACAGAAACCTTCCAAGTCTAGTCTTTACCAGCATCATTTCTAACAGCACACTGGTCTTCTGAGCTCTGACCAGAATCTCTCATCATGTACAGCCCAAGGTGTTCCAGCTCTACTTTTTCAACTGGCATTTCTGAACTTTTCCTAACTCCTCCCTTTCCCACAAGGGAGCTCCAAAGATTTCTAAACCACTTGGTCACGTGCAGTCACAGCAAAACCTCATTTTTCTGGTACCAAATTCTGTCTTAGTCACTTTTGTTGCTGAGACAAAATACCCAACACCCAAAGCTAAAGAGGAAATAGTTTGTTTAGCTCACAGTTTGTAGAGATTTCAGTTCATAACTAGTTGGCTTCAAAGCAGGGTGGTACAGCAGAGGGGCATTGCAGAGGAGAAACAGTTCATATCAAGCAAAAGACAGCAAAAGCAAGCAAGCGAGGGGCAAGACAAGCCTCTTTCCATCCCATATATTGTATCCAGGCTACTATCAGGATTAGGGTGGTGCCAAACCAATCAATGGACTGATTTAGTGACCACCTACCCTTAATCCTAGCATTGCACCATGAATCAATCGCACACTCTAGATTCAGTCACCCCTGAAAAAACCCAACTATGACTGCTTGGACTTTGGGGTGACATCTAGACCCAAACCATAACACTGTCATTCCTTTGATATTTCTAGTCTTTTTTGGCTTACAGTTCCTTCAACCAGCACTTTTGCAAGAACATAATTGCTTCATTTTTATTTTGCATGATAATGACTTATGCTGCTTCTCCAGACACACCTATGTTTCTCCTTTAACCCAAATGAGACTGCAGGAAAACATTTGGAAATAGGCAAGGACTTACACCATGTCCGTCAAGTCACATTACATGGGATTCTAACTCCTGGTCAGATAAATGTCCAGTCTGCCTTATTATACCCAGACATTTCTGAGAATTATGTGGGAGTAAACAATGAAAATTTGAACTTCTGGGTGTACACTTTTAAAGAATTTGTTAAAAGCCATAGCTTCCCTGTCCAGTTACATCTACACATGCATACATATTCACATTTTACATACAATTTTAAGTCATGCCACAGTCTTGTCAGAACTCATCTTGGGAGACTAGCACTATAGAAGCCTTGGCATTTGGAGTAGGAAACCTGGATTTGAGGTTCCACTGTGATCCTAGGCAAGTTCTCTGCCCTGTGGACCTGTGCTCTCACCTGTAAAAGACAGACCACATCAGTGGTTCTCAATGAGGATAGAATTGCAGGATTATATTGGCCTGTGTACCCACTTAGGACATACACAGTCGGGGTTGAGAATGTGGTTTGAAAAAGTCTCCCTAGGCAAGTGTATATGCACCAACTAGGACAGAGAGCAAGAGGCAAAGGGACCTCTGAGGCGACCTCTGGTTCCAGTGTTTCATGGTACTGTGGTTTTCCTCCAGAAATTTGACCCCATAAAGTTGACAGGCTTTTTCAACTTTTAATTTAATTTAATTTAATTTTTTTGAGTCAGGGTCTTGCTATGTAGTCCAGGCTGGCCTCAAACTCACCTCCTGTCTCAATCTCCTGAGTGCTGGGATTAGAGATGTGTATCACCACACCCAGATAAATTGGGAGGATGTTTCTTCAAGTACTGGTGGGGACAAGAAGCCTAACTGTACCTTTCTGACCACTCTGTCTCATTGTTTAATGGAAGAAAGTGGTAAGAAGTGAGCAGAACCCTTCTAAGAATTCACTTTTCCTTGAAAGCCCATTGGGAAAGAATTTATCAATTCAATCTTGAGATAGAAAAATCTAATTTATCTTTGTTTTTAAGAGCCTATGCCGTTGGCCTATGATAAATACAAAATAAATGTTTTCTTTTTTTTTTTTTTTGGTACTGGGAATCAAACTTACAACCTTGCACTTGCCAGGCAGTCACTTAAGCCACTGAGCTAAATCCCTGGCCCAAAGTAAATGTTTTCTGACTAAATAAATTTATAAACTATGTGTTATTTTTAAAATTTATAACCTATGTGTTATGTTTAAAATCAAATAATTGAGTTGATCACCTGCTTTCCCAGGAAGTTGAGAATCACCAATATCACCTAAGGTTTCATATTTCTGGTCACTGAAATAGACATTAATTTATTATTATTATTATTACTATTGATATTATTTTTGTCTTTTTGAAACAAGGTCTCACTATGCAGTTCAGGCTGGCCTTGAATTCACTTTTAGCCAAGTTGGATTTGAACTTGCAGTAATCCTCTTGCCTCAGTCTCCTGAGTGCTGGGATTATTGGCATAAGCCACCATACCTGACCTTAATTTGTTGAAATTCAAGGAATATTTACCAAGCATTTACTACATGTGTGACACAGCAGCATTTTAAAAATAGTAGACATTTAATAAGAGAGTTTAGAGTCTCATGCTAATATCAAAATGTATATATAAATATTACTGTTGAAAAGAATTGCACTCAAGTAAGTTTTTCTTTGCACTAACGAAGAGCCTTATAAAAACCTCCTGCTGTAGTTGGATGGTGGACTATGGTATTATGGAAATGGTGGAAGTATCAGGAGGTAGGACCTAACGGAAGGAAGTGACAACCTTGGGGACATGACCTCGAAGGGTATATTGAGACCCTGGCCTCCTCCTCTTCCTTCTTTTTGCTTTCTAGCTGCCATCACGTGGTTAACTTTGTCCTGCCTGTCTAGCCTCATCACAGGTCTAAGCAGCTATGGGCTGAAAGCTCTGACACAACGAGCCAATATAAATCTTCATTCCTTATAAACTGATTAACCCAGATATTTTGCCACAGCAATGAAAAGCTGATTAACACACCTTTATAAAATAATATAAGATTTTACTTTAATGTCCTTCATTATTCCCTTGTTTGGATTCTACTTTCTGGAGTTTTCTGGCTGACTTACCTTGTTACTTCACGTACGGTGCTAGCCACCTCAGAGTCCATTAGGTTGAAGGAGTAGCACGTTTTAGGCTTCCTCAAAAGGTAGAGGTCATACGGGCGAGTCCATTCCATGCAGTTTACATTCCTGTCCACCACTGCATAGAGTAATTATGGAATGCGAATTCCGACTGTTTGGCTAAGAAGAAGCTCAGACACCAAAAGCATCAATAGAGTCAATTGAATATGGAAATACCTACCACTCTGTCAGTGTTGTAGTTTGAAACTGTTTTCATTCAGGAGAAACGAAATTACTTCCAATACCGGAATTCTTTTTTTAGAAACTTTATAATTTAATAAAGCTCTTTCAGTTTATTATTATTATTATTTTAGAAAGACAGTATGATTTTTATGCTTTGATTTTGTAACTTGAACAACTACTTCTAAGATGACAATATGTAATGTATCAACTAGTGATTTCTTACTTTTTTTTAAAATCTGTATTATTTATACCTTCTTTTCTGTTTTTTTTCTCTAAATAAAAAAAGTAATATATGTAAAGCTACTTTTCACTTACACTAGTAGTTGTGTTTTTGATATAAATATTCTTGGTGCTAGCAGTAGTAGTACTAGTAGTAGTAATATTTTTTAAATTCTGGATGTAGCAGGCTTTGTATTAGGCACTTTGATGCTTACTTTTTATATTATTTGATATATACTGAAATTTGCTGTTTCAGGTACCCAGGGAATCTTTGCAGCACCCTTATTAACTTGATACTGTTACAGTGATTGTTCTCCTTTTACAGATGAGCAAACCAAGACTGAGATGGATTGTTACCTGTCAATGCTCACTCAGGTGATAAATGGTAGAAAATTGAGATTTCCATTCTGGTTTTCTAAACTTATTTCCAAGTCAACTCTCACAGAAATCCTACAAAGAAACTTATGTACATTTTTGTTTAACAGACAAGGAAACTAATTTGGAGAGTAAAATAATGTAATAGTGTTAACATAGCTAATCAATGACAGAGTCAGGCATAGAACCAGATGAATCTGATTCAAAATCCATTTCTTGTCTTACTGGGACACACTGACAAGCCAGGAATCTAAAGCATCTTCCAGTATAAATCAGGAAGTGCTTACCTTTTTAAACTTTTGAAAGAACAAAAACATTCTTTCCATGTATATGTAACATCAAAGAAAAATCCTTGGCACCAGGAGAACTTCTTGAAAATTCATAGTAATCTATTTTCTTTTGTGACTGCAATAATACAGAAATGAATTATGCATTAATGAAATTCCTTTTAATTCAATCCAATGAATGCTCTTTGAATACCCAACATTTGCAAGTCTCTAAGTTAGGGACATAGACAATAGGGACATAGAGATGAATAAAATATAGTCTACCATGGGATATAGTCAACGTTAGAGACACCACACAAGACAGAAGATAAGCAAATTAACAATAATAGAGTGTCCTGTGGATTCCAGTGGAGAAGCACAGGAACTCTCACATGGAGAGGCTGAGAACAAAGATGGCCCTTGGAGATGGTACATTATTTCCTAGGGCTGCTATCCCAGCACTGTACAGACTGGGTGGATTAAACAACAGAAAATTATTTCTGCACAGTCCTAGAGCCTGGTTGTCCAAGAGTAGTTGTTCATAGTTTTGATTGCTTCTGAGGCTTTTCACTTTGGCTTTTAGATCGTCACCCTCTTTTCTGTGTCCTCACATGGTTATCCCTTACTCAGTGGGTTTATGCCTATGTTCTGACCTTTTCTTATAAAGAAACCAGTAGTATGGAATTGCAATGGCTCTAGTTATATCATTTTAACTACCTCTTTTAGCCACATTTCTAAATGTAGTCACCGTCCAACACACTAAGAATTAAGACTTGAACAGTTGGGTGAGGTTGGGGATAAGTCAGCCCATAACCAATGGTTAAACTATCCAGGGAGTAGGTATAGGCAGAGGAAACAGTGTAAGGATTAGTAGAGGAAAGGATGGGATGTATCTGGGGGAGAAATTAGGAAATTCAATATGAGAGAGAAAAGAATACATGTAGGGGAATCTTGAGTGCCAAAGTGAGGAGTTAATGTCTACATTTATGGACAATAAATTGATTTGAAATTTTCTTTTCTTTTTTTTTATTTAAAGAGAAAAAAAAACAGAGAAAAGGTAGAAATATTACAGAATTTTAAGAAAAGAAGA
The DNA here is from genome assembly GCA_004027455.1 of Hydrochoerus hydrochaeris. Lineage (NCBI taxonomy): Eukaryota > Metazoa > Chordata > Mammalia > Rodentia > Hydrochaeridae > Hydrochoerus > Hydrochoerus hydrochaeris. The sequence goes on along the minus strand of PVLA01002561.1, from coordinate 135,041 downwards.
TAAACACTAAGAAATCACTAGTTGATAAATTACATATTGTTCTTTTAGAAATAGTTTTTCAAGTTACAAAATTAAAGCACACGAAGTGGACACTCAAGCAGTGAGAGTGCAAACAGATCTGTTCAAAAATCCAACAGGAACCTAGAAATATGGTTATCAATCCCACACACCTAAACATACATGCAGCTATATCTTTTATAGCGCTTCCTATTTCCTCTTTTTTTACAGTGGCAATTATGCATTTTAAAAATTTTATTTAAAGAGAAGAAAAAAAGCAAAACATAAAAAAGGGTAGCAATAATACAGATTCTAAAAGAAAGAATGAAAAAGAAAGAAAAAAAAGGAAAATGAGAAAAAGCCCCACTAAGAAATCAGTAATTTATAAATTACCTACTGTCATCCTGGATGTAGTTGTTCAAGTTACAAAGTTGAAGGTACATAGTAAACATTCAAACAGTCAGACTACAAACAGTTCTGCTCAAAGATCCAACAAAGATTCAGCAATATGGTCATCTATTTTACACACTCAAACATACATGCAGTTATATCCCTTAGAGACCTTTCTTTTCCTCTCTTTTTTACAATAGCAATTGCACATTTTGGTTTTATTACACTTGTAGTTCTTATTTACTTTTTACACTAGAGACACAATATGATATCTATAAATATGATTCTTATTTATTTCACTAATGGAGATAGTCTCCAGTTTTCTCCATTTACCTATGAAGGTCTCAATATCATCCTTTTTTAAAGCTGAGTAATATTCCATTGTATAGAAATGCCACATCTTTTTCATCCACTCTGCAGTTGATGGGCATGTTGGTTGTTTCCAGGATTTAGCTATCACAAATTGTGCAGCTATGAACATGGGTGCACATATATCACTGTAATATGAAATTTCAGTTCTTCTGGGAAAATACACAGGAGGGGAATAGCTGGATTGAATGGGGCTTCCAATCCTAGGCTTCTGAGAATTATCCATATGGATTTCCATAATGGTTGCACCAGTCTACATTCCCACCAATAGTGGAGCAGTGTTCCTTTTTCCCCGCAGCCTCTCCAACATTTGTTATCAGTTGATTTCTTGATGGCAGCTATTCTTTCTGGAGTAAGGTGAAATCTCAATGCTGTTTTAATTTGCATTTTTCGAATGACCAGTGATGGTGAACATTTCTTCATGTATTTATTTGCCATTTGTATATCTTTCTCTAAGAACTGTGTGTTCATCTCAGATGCCAATTTTTGGAGAGGGTCTTTGAATTTTGGGGGCTTGATGTTTTTCAATTCTTTATATGTTCTGGACACAATCCTTTGTCTGAGGGGTTGCTGTCTAAAATTCTTTCCCACTCTGTGAGTTTTCTTTTCACTCTGTTGGTGATTTCCTTTGAAGTGCAGAAACTTTTCAATAATATGAGATCCCATTTGTTGATTCTTTGAAGTGTTTCCTGCGCAGTCTGCGTTTTGTTCGTGAATTCTGTGCCTACCCCTATGTCTCCAAGACTTCTACCTACCTTGTCTTCCAGTAGATTTAATGTTTCTGTTTTAATATTGAGGTCTTTGATCCATTTACACTTTAGTTTTGTGCATGGTGATAGGCTTGGATCTAGTTTCAGTCTTCGGCATGTAGAGAGCCAATTTTTCCAATACCATTTATTAAATTGGCTATCCTTCTTCCAGTGGACATATTTAGCCCCTTTGTCAAATAACAGATGACTGTCTTTTAAATTGTGCTTACATCTTTTAATCTGTTCCATTGATCCTCAGGTCTATTTCTTTACCAGTACCAAGCTGATTTTATCACTATGGCTTTATAGTAGTTTCAAGTCAGGAGTTGAGATGCCTCCTGCCTTGCTTTTGTTGCCTAGAATTTCCTTTGCTATTCTAGGTTTCTTCTGTTTCCAAATGAATTTTAGTAGTGTTTTATCTAGATCTGTGAGGTATGTGAATGGTATTTTGATTGGGATTGTGTGGAGTATGGCCATTTTCACAATGTTGGTTCTTCCTAACCAAGCGCAAGGAATGTCCTTCCATTTTCTAATATCCTCTTCAATCTCCTTTTTCAGCATAGTATAATTTTCAGCATATAGGTCTCTTACATTTTTAGTTAGGTTGATTCCTAAGTATTTCATTTTTTTACATGTTATTTCCATAATTTCTCCCTCAGTGAGTTTTTTGTTTGTGTACAGGAATGCTATTGATTTTTTGAGCATTGATTTTGTATTCAGCTACACTGCTGAACTTGTTTATTACCTCTAGTAGTCTTTTAATGGAGTTTTTTGGGTCTTCTATATAGAGTATCATGTCATCTGCAAATAGTGATAATTTAACTTCTTCCTTTTCTATCTTTACTCCTTTTATTTCTCTCTCTTGTCCGATTGCCCTGGCTAGTGTTTCCAGAACTATATTGAAAAGAAGTGGTGATGGTGGACATCCTTGTCTTGTTCCTGATTTTAAAGTGAAAGCTTTCAGTTTTTGTCCATTTAGTATAATGTTGGCTGTTGGTTTGTCATAGATGGCCTTTATAAGGTTGAGGTAGACGCCGTGTATTCTGAGTTTCTGAGGGGTTTTTATCATGAACATGTGTTGGACTTTGTTGAAAGCTTTTTCTGCATCTATTGATGTGACCATGTGGGGTTTTTTTTTGGCTCTGTTGATATGGTGTATTATGTTTATTGATTTGCGTATGTTAAACCATCCCTGCATTCCTGGAATGAACCCCATGTAGTCATGATGTGTAATCTTCTTGATGATTTGCTGTATTCTATTTGCCAGTATTTTATTGAGAATCTTTGCATCAATGTTCATTAGTGAAATTGGCCTATAATTCTTTTTTTGGTTGGATCTTTCTCTGGCTTTGGTATCAGAGTAATACTTGCCTCCAGGAATGATTTAGGGAGGATTGCTTTTTTCTCAATTTCATTGAAGAGTTTAAGGAGTACTGGCATCAAATCTTCTCTAAATTTCTTGTAGAATTCAACTGTGAATCCATCAGGACCTGGGCTTTTCTTTGTTGGTAAGTTTTTAATTACATTTTCAATTTCAATAGCTGATATTGGGTTGTTCAAAATAGCTATATCTCTTGGTTGAGCTTTGGTAGTTCATATATTTCTAGAAATCTGTCCATTTCCTCTGTGTTTTCCACTCTATGTGAGTAGAGATTTTCAAAGTAGGTATTCATGATCTTTTGAATTTCCATGGGATCTGTAGTAATTTCTCCCTTTTCAGTTCTTATTGCATGAATTTGGGTTTTTTCCTTCTTTCTTTTGATAAGGTTAGCTAGGGCTTTGTCAATTTTGTTTATTCTCTCAAAAAGCCAGCTTTTTGATTCATTAATTCTTTGTATTGTTTTTTTAGTTTCAATTGCATTGATTTCTGCTCTAATCTTTACAATTTCTTCTCTTCTATGAGCTTTGGGTTTAGCTTGCTCTTCTTTTTCTAGAAGCTTGAGATGGAGCATTAGGTTGTTTATTTGTGCTCATTCTGTTTTCTTGATATGACAATTTATTGCTATATATTTCCCTCTTAAGACAACTTTCATTGCATCCCACAGATTATGGTATGTTGTTTCTATATTTTCATTGAATTGTAGGTATTGTTTTATTTCTTCTTTAATTTCATCTGTAGCTCACTGGTTGTTCAAAAGGCTGTTATTTAATTTCCATGTATTTATGCAGGTTTTACAATTTCTTTTGCCATTAATTTCCAGTTTCAGTGCACTACAGTCAGATATTATGCATGGTATGATTTCAATACCTTTGCATTTACTTAAGAATGTTTTATGGGATAATATATGGTCTATTTTGGAGAAGGTCCCATGTGCAGCTGAGAAGAATGTGTATTCTGATGTGGTTGGGTGAAACACTGTAAACGTCTACTAAATCCAATTGCTCACAGGTATGATTCAGTTCTGTTGTTTCTTTGCTGACTTTTTGTCTAGTTGATCTATCTCTGTGAGAATGGGCTGTTAAGAACTCCTATTATAATTGTGTTCTTGTATATTTGGTTTTTCATGTCCATTAGTATCTGTCTTATATAGTTGGGTGCTCCTGTATTTGGTGCATATATATTTATAATTGTTCTTCCTTTTGAATTTTTCCACTAGCAAATATGTAGTGATCTTCTTTATCTCTTTTAATCATTTTAGGTTTGAAGTTCACATTGTCTGCAAATAGAATATCTACCCTTGCTTTTTTTCTGGATTCCTGTTGCATGGAATACTGTTTTCCATCCTTTGACTTTTAACCTATGAGTTTCCTTTTGCATCCAATGTGTTTTTTGTATACAGCATATTGTGGGATCCTGTTTCTTGATCCATTCTGTCAATCTATTTCTTTTTATAGGTGAATTGAGTCCATTTATATTTATAGATATCACTGATATGGACTGGCTCAACTTTGCCATGTTATGTTCCAGTTGTTTCTTTCTGCTTTTCCTCTTATTTAATTGCTCATCCTACCTGGTGGTTTCTTTCTGTTGTTGTTTTGGGGACTGTGGTCATTTTTACCTCTGTCTAGTATGTCTTTCAGTCCTCTTTCTAGGGTTGGTTTGGTGGACATGAATTTCTTCAGTTGTTGCCATGGAAGTGTCTTGTTTCTCCATTAAATCTGAATGAAAGTTTTGCTGGGTATGTCAGTCTGGGTTGTAGGTTGTTTTCTTTCAGGGCTTGAAATACCTCATTCCAAGCTCTTCTTGACTTGAGGGTTTGTGCTGAAAAGTCTGCTGTGATTCTAATGGGCTTTCCTTGATAGGTGAGTTGTGTCCTTTTTCTGACAGCTTTTAGTATTCTGTTTTTATGCAGTATGTCTGAGGTCTTAATTATTATGTGTCTGGGTGTGGATTTATGTTCATTGTGACTGTTTGGTGTTCTATATGCCTCACTTTTCTGCATATCAGATTCTTTCCCCGTGTTTGGGAAATTTTCTGCTATTATTTCTGTAAATACTTTATGTATGTCATTTGCCTGGACTCCTGTATCTTTGCTAATGCCCATTATTCTTATATTGTTGCTCTTGGCATTATCATGAAGCTTCTGGATTGTCATTTCATGCTGCATTGTTATCTTTAAAAGTTCTGTCCTTTCCTGATTACTACTTGTGATCCTGTCCTCAAGGTCTGAAATCCTATCCTCAGCTTTCTTTATGTGGTTTTGCATGCTTTCAATAGAATGTTTTGTTTCTTGGATATCTCTTTGAGTTTGTTTCATGAATTCTGTTTGTTTTCTATATTGTTCATTCAAAGTTTCAATCAGTCTCCCATGCTCATGTACTTTTTTCTCTAGTTCTTCTTTAGCTGCATTCAACAACTCCTTTACTAAAGTTGTTATTTCTATCTTTACATGGGAGACTACTTCTAATTTGATTTCCTCTATAGCCTGATGAAGTTGTTTTTTTATTTCACTTGCTATCTTTTCAGACATTTCTGGTGTGTTGCTTTTGGGGTCCTCTATTTCAATGTCTCCTATACTTGCTTCTGGTGAACTGTGTGTTTGAGACTGCATTTTCACTCTGCCTGATGTTTTCTATGTGTAGGAGGGGATCACACATACTCTTTTCAGACTCACCAAAGTCTTACAGTTAGTTGGAGGGGGTTTTACTACTGGCCCTATTTATCCACTGTACACCTCTATTTTAGGGGCATACTCACCACACTGATACAGTTAATCCACTGTAGTCCAAGGTTTGCCACCTGGGAGCAATGTTCCAAATTTTTTCACACTAACTGGATCCTGCTGAGGTCTTCTGATGTTCCAGGTGGGAGGGCAAGCCCAGCAGAAGCAGTCCAGGGCAGTTTTCAGTCTTGGGCAGGCCTCCTCAATGTTTCTGTTGGCAGGGCAGGCCCACGGGGGAGGTTCTGGGCAGCCTACCCCTGGTGCAGTCTTCCGCTAAGTTCCTGAAATTTTCTAATAGAGTAATTTTATAAATCTTCCCTTGAGGACTTCTACAGTAATTTGCTGGGTCAGCTAAAAAGAATCCAGGCAGGTGGTTAGGACAGAGCTTGCAGTATCTGAGAGATCATTAAGTTAGGGGAAAGGTCTTATGAAGAAGATTGGGGATCTAAGTCCTGGAACGCTTACACTGAGCAGTGTTACGTTAATTACGTTGGTGTGATGTAGGCGCTCCAGGCTTTAAAGACCCATATAAAATGGTTTTAAATTCCTCATTCTCTCACACTGGCAAATCCGATACACTCCACAAGATAGCTAAGAATTTAGCATTATTGGGGCTGGGGGTTTAGCTCAGTGGCATAAGTGCCTACCTGGCAAGCACAAGGTCATGAGTTCAATTCCTGGTACCAAGAAAAAAAAAAAGAATTTAGCATTAGTTACTTAAATTTGCTTAGTTTAGAATTGTCTGACATTCTTCAGGTGCTGCCTCTACTGTGCATCATCTTTGCAGGCACTGAATCAGCATTTCCCTCCATATAAAAGAGAATTCACAAAACAAGCTCACGGGAGTTCTGTGCTTACAGTAGAATTTACTGATGATCAGGGGAATTGGAAGGGCTTTACAATGGAGATGGCCAAATAACTGGACATTGACCTAGGACTTCCTCTTTTCAGACTCCTCCCTCAGTTTCTGTCAATTCAGCATAAGTTTATGCTACTCAGACATATGTCTCTGGAACACTTTTCTTTCCCAAATTTCTTCCATTTTCAATAGAAAAATCAGTTAAGTTCTTCCTATTTTAGGACCTCCTTTCCAAATTTTCTCCTAGGTCTTATCTTTTTCCATTCAGGTGGCCCAAAAAGTGTCTTATTAACTAAGATAGTTCTAACCTTAAGAAAAATTTTAGTTCCACACTTTCTGAGTTTTTTCACCTTACACTGATTAGTTTAAAGAATATTTTAAAAATAAACAAACATTAGAGGCCATGGCCTAAGTTGAAATGATTTGGGATGAATACATGGCACAAAACAGAAGTGAAACTTAAGAAATGCCTATAATAATAATAAATAAAATAAATGCCTATAATGAGGAGCAAAGTGGGGGTCCGAGAACACAGGATGGAACACAACAGGACCCAGGGGATCAGGAGATGCAGCACCACATTTAGGGATGTGAGAGCTTTATGAGGAATAAGAGTTAAGTTTCAAAGGACAAAGCTTGAAAAAATAGAGGTGAGACACAGTCATTGGAGCCACAAGATTCAAGACAGTGGTGCTGTTAGTGTGCAGACCCAGGATTCCAATTTTGTCACCAGAGGATCTGCCACTGCCTTTAATAATAAGGAAACTCTGGAAATTCTGAGCTAAGTACTAAAACAGTGGTAGCACTGTGTGTGCACTACCTTAGAACCACTGACCACAGAAGCTGACTTCATGGAGTGTGTGCATAGCCACTTGCTGGGCTCACCTCACTTGTTGGGCCAGACTTGTGTTTCCTTCCTGGACCCCTCTGCTGTCTACTGCAGCTTCCAATGCCAGATCCTCTCATTTATCTCTGTCTTCATTGTGGTAGGGATTGTAGTAGAATGCCTGGATTCCTGATTTTACCATCTCATGACCTATCTGTTATGGTTTGAGTCTGGCTGTTCCCCCCAAAGCCTCATGCAGTGATGGAGGTGGGTTTCTAGAGTTTGTGAATGACTATTGGTCCAATGCTGGGATTATGGGTGTGAGTGCTACACCCAAGTGGGTGTGGCTTACATACAATATAAGGGAAAGAAGAATCTTCTGTCTGTGCTCCTCCCCTTTTGCTCTTGTTGCTTGCACTATGTTCTGCCACTATCACTGTTGCTCTCTGCTATGTGACACTCTCCCTTGGAGCCAGCTGATTATAGACTGAAACCTCCACAAATTATGATCTAAATAAACCTTTCCTTCCCTAATCTTGTGTGTCGAGTATTTTGTATCAGCAACAAAAGAAAAGTAACCAAGAAACTATCAAATGTGTTATGGCTTGTGTCTAGATGTTCCCGTGAAGCCTCAAGTATTCACAGAACTTTCGGGAGGTGGCTGAATCCAGAGTGTGCAATGCTAAGATTGAGGGTGTATGATGGGTAAATCAGTCCACTGATTGGTTTGGCATGATTCTGGCTAGGGTTGAAGGTATGAGTGCTACTCCTGTCCTAAGATAGGTAGCCTGCATATGATATAAGGGACAGAAAGAGCCTTGTCTCCCTCTTGTTATTTTGCTGCCTTGTGCGTACCATAAACTGTTCTCTGTCAAGTCACCCTACCTTGGATTCAGCCAGTTATAGACTGAAGCCTCTGCAAACTGTGAGCTAAATAAACCTTTCCCCCTTTAATTTGCGTATTGGGTATTTTGTACCAGGTATGAGAAAAGTAACTAAAACAAAATGAACATAATTACATATACATTCCCCCTCAGTTCCCAGGATCACCATGAGGTTGATACTAGAAAATGTGTAAGTGTAAATGCTCTGTAAGATGCTATCGACTCAGGCAGCCTGGGTTTGGACACAGATTTTGTTTTTTTACTAAATATGTGAACTTGAGCAAGTAGCTTAATTTTGATGATCTTTCAATATCTTCGTATATAAAATGGGACTAGTAATGATGCTTATCCCATAGGATTATTATGAGTTAATATAACTTTAAATAAGTAAGTGTATGTAAAGACCATAGAACAGACAGCCATGGTGGAACCCAGGAGGCAGCACAAAGAAGCAATTCTCCCACCACCCTCTTGGTAAACCCGCCTTCCTCCAGCATGAGCCAAGACGAGAACCAGAGAGCCACTCCCGAGATCTGGCCATGCTGGAACCCAGGAGGCTGCACAGAAAAGCAATTTGGCCACCGCCCTCTTGGTAAGTGCCTTCCTCGGCATGAGCCAGGAAGAGATCCAGTAGTGTCTCCTGTGAGCCTACAAGTGCACAGGCTTTGAATCAAGCATCCCAAACTCACCCCAACCCCCTTCAGCAACTGGGGACAGAGGTCTGAATGTCTATTGGGAGGATCACTGTATGCAATATAGCAAATATGGGGGGTCTCCTCTATCTTCTCTTTGAAAGCAAGTGTTGTTTTCAGTTTTGTTTCATTATGATTAATTGCTTTACTCTATTCAATATTCTTTTTCGATTGATTTTATAATGTTCTGTCTTTGGTTTGATTTTCCTATACCTAATTGACTAGACAACTATTGTGAAGATAGTGATACCTATTACTGATATCCTGGTAACCTGCTGTGAAGTTCTGTGCCAAATTTACTGCACTGTCTCAATTGGCTTTGTTCTGTCTTGTTCTGTTGTATTTCTACTACCTTTAAAAAAAAAGCACCATAGAACAAATTGTGGTATTTGATAAATGGTACACATGAGTTAGTATAGGAAACTAGCCTACAAGTTTATTCCCAACTGGGGAGGGGCTAAGAAGATTGAACATAAGACATAGACATAACTTTGAAAGAGGGGTTAGGAGCCTCTTGCATCTAGAAGGCAAAGGTTCATTTGGCTCACTTCATTTTTGTTTAGTCATAGGAGCAAAAGATTCATCTGCCTCCTGTTATCTAAATTATATGCCCAGGTAAACAACCAGATCTCAGCTGTGATTCTTCCCTGGAACTTGCCATGTGTTAGCTTGCCTGCATGTTGCCAAAGGAGCACAGCTTGCTGCTTTTCCCCTTTGTGCTTGCAAATAACATCAGTTAGGCCTTAATCCTCATGATCAGTCTCCTACAAGGTAATTACTATCACAACTGCTATTATTAGACTATATATATAATTTTTGTCTCCCAAAGGATACAGGTCTGTCAAAGGTCTCTATAATACAGAGAGATGACTTAAATTAGTTAGGTAAAAAAGACACAATATTTGTTTTATTTTCATGCTCCTGCCTTCTTCTAATAGCTGCCTTGTGTTTTGACATTGTTTCCTACCCTTCTAATTCTATCCTTGCCAGGCTCAGCTTCGATCAATTTGCTGTAGCTCGAGGTTTCTTTCCCTTCACAAATAAAATCTTATATCCTGTTCAGCTCTGTTTAGGGCCACAGAGTGACTGGTAAGAAGATGGAAAGAGATGACACTCCACTGTGAGGGGACAGCAGGCTTGGGAGATTATTTCTTTAAGGAAGAAGACACTGCAGGGTATTACGGAGGCCAAAGGGCATTTGCCAGCAGAGGTAGAGAGATGGAAGATACTAGCAAGTGGGGTGATTAATGGAGGGAGTGTCTGCTACAGGCAGGAAACGATGGGTTCAAGAACATAGGTCTTTGAGAACAAAGTTGGCCAGGTTTTTAAAACAGTCTTCATAAATCATGTGGAATAAAGCTGTCAATGTTTGCAGCCTAGCATGACCGAAATATCTGCTCTCCGCTTCCACCAGCCTGAAGGTAAGTTAGGCCAGTTCTAAGCAAAACTGGAAAGTCTGTCAAAGCATATCCCACCCTTCCCTGGACCCCCTTCTTCTGTTTTCTATCTCACACTGATTGGGCTATTTCCCTTCCATCTGTGGCTCTAGGATTCCTTGGGCTTGTGCTTGTCATCCCAGACTTCAACTTCAATCAGTATTGAAGGAAGCTGACCATGTGGAAAAAACTCTAATATGAATCACTTAATATGCATGGCACCTCTGTTTCTATATTGTCATTGAAGGAAAGAAACACTCTGGGAGTCCTGGAGTAAAACTCTAGGTCACAGAAAGTGTGGGGATAGAATTAAAACTCAGAACTCATGATGACAGATCTGGAGGTCTTTCTGCTGTTTCACACTGAGTCTCCCCACCAGGTGTTTTCCGTAACTTATTGACACCCACTCACCTTGGCAGCTCTTTTTCACAGTTCAGTGTGACCTTGTCAGTCTTTCATGAACATCTTATCATGTTCCCCCCTTTTCCAACCTTGTGCTGGTTCTTGATCCCTCTTTCCTCTGTGTGCTCTTGTGGGGACTTCAGAACATTATTTTCCTGACTCAGTGCATTACCTTTGATTCGTATGTGGATTCTGTCTGAATGGGTTGTCTTTCATCCGTAGTGGTTTTTCTTTTCCATTCACATATTTCCTATAAGTTTTCATCCACACCTCTGTGAGATGTCCAGTTTTTTCTGGCTGCTGGACCAATAGGCCTATTGTTCTCTACCACCTGAATCTTTCTACTTTGATGGTCCTCAGTCATCTCCTCTCATATTGTCTGAAAGGAAATTAATATTTCTTTGTCTCCCAGCTGCCAGTCTGCTTCTTGAACACCCTGGATTTTCCCAGCCCCCTTCCTTTGAAAAGAATATCATGGGTAATAATTGCTCAGATAAGAAATGTGCACAAATTTCTGAAATCAACCCCCCAGGCCCAAATTCAACCTAGTGCACATCCATTAAATCATTGAGTCCTATCTATTCTACTTCCTAATGATTTTTCAAATCTGGATTCATCCATACTTCCTGTCTTGGTCCCTGCAAAGACTGATCTCTCTTGAGTCTTGCCTCATTTTGTTTTATCATCTGTGGTGAAGCCAGTGATTTTAAATGCCAAGCAAATCGTGTCATTTCCTTACTTAAAATCCATTAGTGGCTTCCCTGGCTTATAGCTTCAGGTAGTTTCTTCAGCACAGTGCATTTTGCCTTTCTTACAGCTTCATTTCTCATTGTTTTCACTCCTTTTGCCTCACATGATCACAGGAAGCTGCATCCTGTTTCTTGAATATACCCCTTTTTTGTATGTGTGTTTCCTCTTGCACTCAGTTAACTCTGAGCAAATTCTCCCACTCTCTCTGTCAATTTATATTGATACTTGAGGCATCTCAATGATATACCTGCTTGGATAAGCCTTTTCTCACTTCCCTCATATAGGGCTATGTCCAGGGTGTTATTTAGTGTGCTTTTCGTAACTTACCTTCTTTTTTTCCTCATTACAAAAGCTACAATCCTAGGTATTTTCAAAAAATTGTAAAAATAAAAAATTACAAGCTCATTTATCCATAAATTTTTTCTTAAAGTTTGTCAATTTTTTATTGTTTTAAAAACAAAAAAATAAATAGAATTTCAAAACAGGCTAACAGGGGAGTAACAATAATTAATAAATTGTGTGTTGTTATCTTCATGAAATGTTTTTCAAACAATATTAGCACTGGGCCGGGGATTTAGCTCTGTGGCACAAGTGCCTGACTGGCAAGTGAAAGGTTGTAAGTTCGATTCCTGGCACCAAAAGAAAAAATAAATAAATAAAAAAGAATATTAGTACAAACCTTTCTTTTCAATGAACTAAGAGAGACTAGCTGTATAACCATCTTAACTCTTTTGTGCATGCATATTTTTCAATTCTTTTAAAAGTACATTATTATAAATTTTATATATATTTAGAAATAAATGTCATATTGTATATTTTATAAATTGCTTTAAGAAAACCTAAAACCTTTCACAGTACTAAATATTTTTCAGAAGATTAGTTTTTTAAAATTCATATGAAGTAATTTTATCTCTTTATTTCAATTGTAAATACAGTAAAAATCCAGAGAGAGGGCTAAGAATGTAGCTCTAAAGAGTACTTGCTCTTTATTTAATGAAATTAAATTTTTATTTAATGAAATTGAATTTAACCACTAACATCAATTTAATAGTGATTCATAGCCTTCTTTTTTAAAATTTTTATTTTATTTTAAAGAAAGAAAAGAAAATTAAAAAACAAAATAGAAAAAGTGGGAAAAAAGTAGAATACAGAATTCAAAAAAAATTAACATCATTTTTCCCTCTAATACAGAAAGTATAGAAATACATGCAGAGATTCATGCATGTGTAGCTGTTTGACTATCGACTTTGTATGCTTTAATTTTGTAACTTGAGCAACTATTTCTAAGAGGACAATATGTAATTTATCAACCAGTGATTTCTTATTATCTTTTTTTTTTGAATTCTGTATTACCTCTACCCTTTACATGCTTTTGTTTCTCTTTAAATTAAAAAAAAAGAGTCTTCAAATCCTCAGACATGATATTTATTTAGGCATTATTTACTTTATCTCAGTAAGATTTTAAAGCTTTAAGTTTATAGAAATACATGTAGAGACTCATGCATGTGTAGCTGTTTACAGTCTCACTGTTTGAATATCTACTTTGTATGCTTTAATTTTGTAACTTGAACAACTATTTCTAAGAGGATAATATGCAATTTATCAACTAGTGATTTCTTACTGTTTATCTTTTTTTAACAATTCTGTATTATCTCTACCCTTTACATGTTTTTTCTCTTTAAATAAAAAAAAATTAACATCATAAAATTGCTAGTTGATACATTACATATTGTTATCTTAGTTGTTAAAGTTATAAAATCAAAGCATAAAAAGTGGCTAGACACTCAAACATTGACAATGCAAACTCTTCTGTTCAATGATCTAACAGAAATTTAGTAATACGGTCATCTATCTTACACACTATACATACCATTATACCCCTTAGAGCACTTTCCTTCCCTTTCCCTTTTACACTATCTATTATAGTTTTTGGATCTCATTATTTTGTCAGTTCTTATTAGTTTTTACACTAGAGACACAGTGTGATATTTATTAATGTGAGTTTTGTTTATCTCACTAATGAGGATATTCTCAAGTTGCCTCCATTTACCTATAAAGGAATGAAGATTATCCTTTTTATAGTTGAATAGTATTCCATTGTATAAAATACTACTTTTTTTCATCCACTCTGTGGTTGAAGGGCAATTTGGTTGTTTCCAAGATTTAGCTATCATAAATTGTGCTGCTATAAACATGAGTGCACATATGTCACTGTGATGACCTTTTCAATTTTTCTGGGAAAATACCAAGGAGGGGAATAGCTGAATTGAATGGAACTTCCAATCCTAGTTTTTTGAGGAATCTTCATACTGATTTCCACAGTGGTTGCACCAGTTTGCACTCTCATCAACAGTGGAGAAGTGTTCCTTTTCCCCCCACATCCTCACCAACATTTGTTATCAGTTGTTTTCTTGATGGCAGCTATTCTTTCCAGAATGAGATGAAATCTCAGTGCTGTTTTAAATTGCATTTCTTGAATGACTAGTGATGGTGAACATTTCTTCATATATTTATTTTCCATTTGCATCTCTTCATCTGAGAACTGTGTGTTCATCTCAGATGCCCATTTTTGGAAAGGGTCTTTGAATTTGGGGGCTTGATGTTTTTCAGTTCTTATATTTTCTGGATGTAAGTCCTTTGTCTGAGGGATTGTTGACTAAAATTCTTTCCCATTCTGTGGGTTTTCTTTTCACTTTTTTTGGTGATTTCTTTTGAAGTGCAAAAACTTTTTAGTAATATGAGATCCCAGTTGTTGATTCTTTGAAGTATTTCCTGTGCAGTTTGCATTTTATTCATGAATTCTCTCCCTACCCCTATGTCTCCAAGATTTTTAGCTACCTTGTCCTCTAGGAGATTTAGTGTTTCTGTTTTAATTTTAGATCCTTGATCCATTTTGACTTTAGTTTGGTGTATGGTGATAGGCATGGGTCTAGTCTTTGGCATGTGGAAAGCCAATTTTTCCAACACCATTTATTAAAGAGGCTATTTTTTTTCCAGTGAACATGTTTAGCTCCTTTGTCAAATATCAGATGGCTGAGTGTCTTTGTAGTTGTGTTTGCATCTTCTAATCTATTCCATTGATCCTCAAGTCTATTTCTTTGCCAGTACCATGCTGATTTTGCAACTGTGGCTTTATAGTATAGTTTCAAGTCAGGAACTGAGAAGCCTCCTGTCTTGCCTTTGTTGCCCAGAATCACCTCTGCTATTCTAGGTTTCTTCTGTTTCCAAATGAATTTTAGGAATACTTTTTCTAGATCTGTAAGGTATGTTAATGGTATTTTGATTGAGATTTCTTTGAATCTGTATAATAGTTTGGGAGTATGGCCATTTTCACAATGTTGGTTCTTCCTAGCCAAGAGCAAGGAATATCCTTCCATTTTCTAGTATCTTGTTCAATCTCCTTTTTAAGCATAGCATAATTTTCAGCATATAGGTCTTTTACATTATTGGTTAGGTTGATTCCTAGGTATTTCGTTTTTTTAGATGCTATTGGATTCATAGCCTTCCCTTCCCTTCCCTACTTTTTCCTTCTCTTGTCTTTTTTCTTTTTGGCTCTGAGAATTAAACTCAAGGCCTTCACACTAAACTACACCCCTAGCCATTTCTCATCCTCCTTCTTTAAGTTTATTAGTGCATCTGTGTAGTACATAGTGTGTGGAGTTGGTACATGTAGAAAACACATCTCAATTCTTTTTTCATACCTTTTCTCTGCCCTCCCTCACCTTTCCTCCCATCCCTTGACCCCCTTATTTTTTATTTTTTGTACATATTTGCAGTGCATAATGTTCACATTCCTTGTGTGGAGTTGGTACATGTATGTAACGCTTCCCTTATCTGTTCTCTCCCTCTTCCCTCCCTTCATTTCTTTGAGGAGGATACACTTTTCTACTTCTCTATTATCTATCTTTTATTTTGCTCCTCATTTTTATATTGGGTTTCTTGTATAGGAGAAACAATGTGATATTTAAGCTTGTGCATCTCATTTATTTCACCTAACATTATGGTCTAAAGGTCTATCCATTTTTCTACATACAACTCAGATTTATCTTGATTGGCAGAGTAGTACTCCATTGTATGTAAGTGCTGTATTTTCTTTATCTTCTTATCTGTTGATAGATATATGGGATGCTCCCAAGATATATAGATAGTATAAATCGTGCTGCTATAAACATTGGGTATGCATGTATCTCTGTAATACAATATCTTTAGCTCAGGAAAAACCTAGAAAGGGAATAGCTGGGTCAAATGGAATTTCCACCATGGTTGTGCTAGTTTACATACTCACCAATAATGTAAAAATGTTTTGTTTTCCTTGTAGCCTCACCATCATTTGTTATTACTTGATTTCTTGATGGTAGTCATTTTTTTCTGGGATAAGATAGAATCTCAGTGTTGTTTTAATTGGTGTTTCAAATGGCCAGTGATGTTCAGCACCCCTTCATGTATTCATTGGCCGTTTGTATTTCTTTTGTGAAGTGTCTATTCATTTTGACTGCCCATTTTTTCATTTTAGTTTTTAGTACACGGTGAGAGGTATAGGTCTGATTCAGTCTTTGGCATATGAATAGCCAATTTTCCCATCATTATTTATTAAAGAGGTCATCTTTCCCCCAACATGTGTTTTTGGCTCCTTTATCAAAGATCAAATAGTTGTACATGCTTGAGGTTTTTTCCTACATTTTCTATGTTTGTTTTATGTCTGTGGTTGTGTCAGTGCAATGCTATTTTATTTTATTTTACTATTACTAAAATGTCAAAGTAGATTTGTAATATAACTTCAAGTCTAGGATTGTGAGACCTCTTTCTTTAGAGCACTTACCTGATAAACACAAGAACTTGGATTCAATCCTTAGCACTTTGGGGGAAAAAGTCCAGACAGTACAGAAATGTACAATTTAGACAAGGAAAATCCTTCATAGTCTTGTCAAATGTTTTAAATACTTTGTGAGATACTTCTAAGGTTTCCCCCCATGTTTATACTAACTTAAATATACATTTAAATTTATTATCTGATATGCTTCACCTTGTTCTGGAACTTTTTTAAAAACATATTTTATGATATATTTTTGAAAATATGAAAGTAAATTTTAATGATGCCTAAATAACAAGCATGATTTTTCATTTTTCTCTTCTATTATTCACTATGACCTGAGAAGATAAGCTGTTTTCCTCAAAATGAACTTAATGTATTATTTTCATGATAATTTGGGAGAAAGCAGACAGATTTTTATGACTGCTTCTTTCCAGAAATCTACTCGCCCACAGGTTTGGGTGTGTTGTACCCTGAAGGGTTCATATGCTGGATACATGGTTCCCAGAATGGCTGTTGGGAAGTAGGACTTTTCAGAGATGGGCCTTAGTTTGAGGAGCTCGGGTCACTAGGGTGATGACTGTCAAAGGAATTTACATAATCTTTATGGGGCCTTGGTCACTTTTGCTTTTGTATCATTTTTAAAATTTTATTTTAAAGAATGTAAAACTAAATATAACAAAACAGAACAAAACCAATCAGAAGAAAACAACATAAATGACACAGATTTCAAAGCAAGACAACAGGAAATCATCGCTGGATACCATAATGTCTCTAGTTTTCTTCTAAATAGTTGTCCATATCTTCACACACAATGAATTCATATAAAACAAAATAATATTAAACTGATCAGAACAGAGTGATGAAGGCATTATAGGCTTTCAAAACCAGACAATAGGAAAATCAACAAGGGCTGCCATAATGTCTCTAGTTCTCTTCAAAATAGGTGTCTGTACCTTCATGTACTTTGAAATTAAACAACATAAAACAGACTAAAATAACTCTGAACAAAGAATAAGGCATTACTGGATTTCACAGCATGATGATACGGAATCAGCATTGGATACCATAATGTCTCTTTTTCTTCAAAGTAGCTGTTCATTTCATCATGCATTATATAATCGATTCTCATAAACTGTTTAGGAGAAGTTCTACACATGTATAAGTCTCTACATATATACCTATTATTTCTGTATTAGAGGGAAAAACAAAACTAAACAAAACAGAACAAATTACTAGAAGAACACAAAAAAGACAAATAAATAACAGTAGCAAAGAGCCCAAAACACTGGAAATGTAGACCTTTCAAAACAAGATGGTAGGAGTATAATTAGGGTTGTTATTTTACATAATGATCTTCAAGCGTTCCTCAGATCACCATAAACTGACATGCACAATTGTTCCAATCTTCTGAATGTTAACTGTTTTGTTCCAAGAACTTAAAGAATTTGTAGCACAATCATCTTAGCTATCTTAAGTGTGTTTATATAATTTTAGATTTTTTTCTTTTCCCTTCCTTTTTCTTTTTCCTCATTTTTTTCTGAGGTATTATTTTTTCCCCTTTAAACAGATTCTTATCCTTTCACTGTATTTATTGAGGTTTTTGTATCTTATGTACTCTTTAGCATTTCTTACACTAGGGAGATTATACAGTATCTACACATGTGAGTTTGATTTATTTCACTTATGAGCATGGTCTCAAGTTGCATCCATTTATATATAAATATCTCAATGTGATCATTCTTTCTAGCTGAGTAGTACTCCATTGTGTAAAAATACCACATCTTTTTTACCCAATCCTCAGCTAAAGGGCATTTAGATTGTTTCCAAGACATGGCTATTACAAATTGTGCTACTATAAACATGGGTGCACATATATCATTGTGGTATGATGTTTTCAATTCTTTTGGGAATATGCCCAGAAGTGGAATAGCTGAATCAAATGGGACCTCCAATCCCAGCTTTTTGAGGAATCTCCAGTGGTTGTACCAGTTTACATTCCCAGAAACAGTGCAAAAGAGTTCCTTTTTCCCCACAGCCTCTCCAGCATTTGTTGTTGGTAGTTTTCTTTTTTTTATTTTAAAGAGGCTAAAATTAAACACAAAAAAGAACAAAACAGAACACAAAAAAGCAATGTAAGAGACATAAATTTTAAAGCAAGACCATCAGAGATCTTCATATTATCTCTTGTTTTCTTCCAACTAGATGTCCATGTCTTCACATACAGAGAATTCACATGAAATAACATAGTATAGAACTTATCTGAACAGAATGAGGAAGGCATTTTAGGTCTTCAAGACCAGACAATAGGGAAGTCAACAATGATTGTCATAGTGTCTCTCATTTTCTTCAAAATAGCTGTCCATACCTTCATATATGTTGAAATTAAACAAAACACAACAGGCTAACATCATTCTGAACAAAGAATAATAGTATTGCTGGATTTCACATTATGACACTATGGAATCAGCACTGGGTACTGTAGTGTCTCTTTTTCTCAAAGTAGTTGTTCATTTCATCATGCATTATATAATCAGTTCTCATAAACTGTTTATAGTTTCCATGCATGCATGAATCTCTACATGTATTTCTATACTTTCTGTATTAGAGGGAAAAACAAAACATAGCAAGACAAAACAAAACAAATTCCTATAAAAACATGAAACCAAAAAGTCATATAAAACCACAGTACAGGGTGATCTACAATTGTTACTGTGTTGTCTCTTATTATCTTCAATAGAATTGTCCACATCATCAGGCATAATTGAATATAGCAGTATAATTGAATATAGCAGTACATAACAGTATTAATAAAAACAAAACATTGTAGACAGTATAAAACTTCAAAAGCAGGTAATAAGCAAACCAGAGTGTGTATCCTAGTGAATCTTGTCATCTTCAGTGTAGTTGCCTTTACTCTCAGACTTGATACTATCAACCATAACAGCTTTGAATAAAATCTGTCAATACAAAACAGCAATCTAACAAACCAGATTCAATTAAGATCAGTCATGGTAAAACAGTGTAAGTTATATAGGGCTTCAGATTAAGTTAATAGAAAATTAAGGATGATTACCATACTATATCCTGCTAATTTCATAATAGCTATCTGTGTCCTCAAATCTAGTAAAAGTAGATGAACTAGAACAGAATATAATCCATCTAAGCAGAGTGGTGTGAGTAATGTGGGTTTTAAAACCTAATACACTATTAACAATATCGTCTGCCTTCTTTTTTTAGGCTATTCCTCCCCTTTCACTCCCACAGGTAAGTGGTGGGGCATTTTGGGCCCCACTCAATTCACTCAGATTTTAGATTGGGGGGGCAACCTGCTATTTACCTAAGTGGTTCTGAACCTTCTCACTCCTGGACTTGATCTCAAGTTGTATTCCTTTACCTACAAAAGCCTCAAGGTTTTCCTTCGTTATAGCTGAGTAGTTCTCTACTGCACATAAGTATCCTCTCTTTCCAACTGATCTGCAAGTGGTTGTTGAGTTACCCCTATTCCTCTCTGGTTCCCTGTCACATAGAGCATTGTTTTCTCATATTTGATTTTCTGTCCATAAACCCTTTCTCAGGTTTATTATGGTTCCTATACAGAGCATCTCAATGGACCCTACCTTGTGATCTACTCTCCCTGTCTTTTTTTTTTTTTTTGAGTGTATCAAGGCCATTTACGTAAAAGATTATAGCCAACCTTCTCTGCCTCATTTCTGGTATGCTATTTTTCTGCCTTTGTTTGTCTACTTTCTCCTTCATTCTACTGCTTGCTCCATTCATTGAGGCCTTTCTGTCACTGTTCCTAAAATCCTGGTATTTTTTCCCTCTCTCTCTAGAATGTCCTTCAGTATTCTCTGTGGGGTTGGATTGGTGGTCACAAATTTGCCCAGTTCCTCTTTGTCATGGAAGCATCTTGTTTCTCCATTAATTTCTAGTGACAGTTTTGTAGGGTACATCAATCTGGGCTGGAGGCCACCTTCCTTCAGGACTTGGAAGACTTCACTCCAAGCTCTGCTTGATCTAATGGTCTCTGTCAAGAAGTCTGCCATGAACTTGATGGGCTTACCTTTATAGGTGATCTGTTTCTTTTCTCTGATGGATTTTAACATTCTGTTTTTATATTGAATTTCTGGTATCTTGATTATTATATGTCTGGGTGTAGCTCTGTTTTGGTTGTAGGTGGCTGGAGTTCTGTATGCCTCACATAACCGAATATCATTTTCTTTTCCCATGCTTGGAAAGTTTTCCTTAATTATTTCTGTAAATAGCCTTTGTAATTCACCTGTTTTTATTCTTGCTTCTTTGTACACATTTCTTATTCTTAGATTATAGATTCTCTTGTCGTCTTCTAGCCTTTGTATTGTTACTGCCTGTTTCCTTGTTATTTTTAAGAGATCTTTCCTTTCATGATCACACATTGCAAACTTGTCTTCAAGTTTTGATAGTTTATCCTTAGTTTCTTTTAAGGCATTTTGCCAGCTTTCAATGGAGTTTTTAATTTCCTGGTAATCTCTTTGAATCTGCTTCATGTATTCTATATTTTCTTTATATTCTTTATCAAATGTTTCTCTCCTTTTTTTGTGTTTCTCCTTTCTTCCATCTGTGTCTTCTTGAGAGGTGCTTAGCATTTCTCTTATTAATCTACTTGTATCTTGCTTTGCTTGGTTTAATATTTCAGTCTTGAGCTCCTCTACGAGGTCCTGAAGATATCTCTTAATGTTCATTGATACCATATCTTATATTGCATGTTTGCTGACCTCAATCTCTTTTGTATTTCCCTTTCCTGGATCAGTGTTCTCAGGGTTTGGGGCTGGGGGCTTTTTCTTGTTTCTTTCTCTTGTCATGGTTTTGGTTTCTTCCATACAGGTGTATAGTGGAGTTGGTTATGGTTCTTCTGAAGCATGTTGGCTAGGGATTTCTGCCCTCTCCAGTTTGCTCTTGGTCATTGAGGTGCAAGCAGAGGGAGCATATACTGGCTCCTCCCCACCAGGCCAGTCAACTTTTGGGGGCCTTCACCTCATTTAGTGTGTGCTAGGCATATGGAATTGGTTTGGGATGACTCCTTGGGTCCCAGCCAGGGGCATGACCCAGGCCAAGCAGATCCCACCAATCTGCTCCTGGCAGAGAGCAACCAACTGAAGTCACTGTCTTTCCTAGTTCAGGCTTGTCCTGCCTGTTTCCAACATGTTGTCCAGTTGGTTGCCTGCTTCCCGTGTGGGGGGGTCTTATTCCCAGCACTCACAGCAGGTTAATGCAGGTCCCTTGCTGACTCCGTTCTCTGTTGGGCTTGCCGACCTCCATCTTCAGTGCAACTGGCCTGTCACAGCAGAGAAATTTTGGGTGCCTCTGGCAGGTCATGGCTGTGTGAGCTCGGGCCACTCCAGCCAGTTGTGGCAGTGCAAATTCAGGTGGCTGGAGAGAACTGTGGCCACTAATTCTAGCATCTCCAATGGTAGTCCTGGGACTGCATGTTTGACCAGCTCTTTTTCCTTTAGTTTCTTCCTGGATCAAGAGGATCCATCCTCCTCTGTCTGGACCTCTCTAGAACATTTTATTCCAGCATGAGTTGTCTCTCGCAGGGAGGCTCTGTATCCTGCTGCTTATCTATCTGCCATCTTTTCCCTCTCTCAGTAGTTTTCTTGATCCTGGCCATTCTTTCTAGAGTGAGATGAAATCTCAGTGTGGTTTTAATTTGCATTTCTCTAATGACCAATGATGCTGAACATTTTTTCATACATTTATTTGCCATTTCTATTTCTTCACTGAGAACTGTGTATTCATCTCAGATGCCCATTTTTGGATTGGGTCTTGAATTTCAAGGGTCTGATTTTTTTTTTTTAATTCTTTATGTGGCATAGACAGAAGTCCTTTGCCTGAAGGACAGTTGAGTAAGATTTTTTCCCAATTTGTGGGTTTTCTTTTCACTATGCTAGAGATTTCTTTCAACATGCAAAAACTCTTTGCAGTTATTGATTCTGGTAAGTATTTTGCATGTGGTTTGATTCTTGTTCATGACTTCTCTACCTACTCTATGTCTTCACAATTTCTACCTACTTAGTTGTCCAACAGATTTAGTGTTTCTGTTTTAATATTTAGATCTTTGATACATTTAGACTTTAGTTTATTACATGGTGATAGGCATGGGTCTAGTTTTAGTTTTTGGCATATTGGGAGCCAATTTTTCCAGCACCATTTATTAAAGAGACTATCTTTTTTCCAGTGAATGTGTTTGGCCGCTTTATCAAAGATAAGGTGGCTGAGTGTGTTGATAGTTGTAGTTGTATCTTCTAATCTATTCCATTTATCTTCAGGTCTATTTTTATTCTAGTACCATGTTGATTTTATAGTAGTTTTGAAGTATAACTTCAAGTCAGGGATTGTGATGCCTCCTGCCTTGGATTTGTTGCTCAAAATTGCCTTTGCTATTCTAGGTCTCTTCTGGTTCCAGATGAATTTTAGGAGTGACTTCTCTAGACCTATGAGGCATGCCAGTGGTATTTTGATTGGGATTGCATTATATCTGTATAACAATTTTGGGAGAATGGCCATTTTCACAATAATTGTTCTTCCTTTCCATGAACAAGGGATGTCTTTCTATTTTCTGAGGTCCTCTTCAATTTTTTTCAGGGTATTATAATTTTCCCTGAATAGATCTTTACTTCTTTTGTTAGATTGATTCCTGTTTTTCACTTTTCTGGATGCTATTGTGAAGGGTGTGGCTTCTCTTATTTCTCTCTCAGTGTTTTTGTTGTTAGTGTATTGGAATGCTGTTGATTTTTGAGTGTTTACTTTGTATCCAGGTACATTACTGAATTTACTTAGTATACTTAGCAGTCTTTCAACAGAGGTTTGGGTGTCTTCTATGTAGGGTATCATGTCATCTGCAAATAATGATAATTTAACTTCTACTTCTCCTATCCTTACCCCTTTTATTTCTCTTTCTTGTCTAATTGCTCTGGCTAGTATTTCCAGCACTATATTAAATAGGAGTGATGATAATGGACATCCTTGCCTTGTTCCTGATTTTAGGGTAAAGGCTTTCAGTTTGTGACCATTTAAATGATGCTGGCTGTTGGTTTGTTGTAGATGGCCTTTATCATATTGAGGTAAAGACCATCTATTCCAATTCTCTGTAAGGTTCTTATCATGAACAAGTGTTGGACCTTATCAAAAGCTTTTTCTGCATCTATAGAAATGATCATGTGATTCTTACTTTTGGCTCTATTGATATGGTGGATTACATTTATTGATTTATGTATGTCGAACCATCCCTGCATGCCTGGGATGAATCCCACTTGGTCATGGTGTATAATCTTCTTGATGATTTGCTGCATCCTGTTTGCCAATATTTTATTGAGAATTTTTGTGTCTATGTTCATTAGGGAGATTGGCCTGTAGTTCTCTTTTTTGTTTGGGTCTTTTTCAGGTTTTGGTACTAGAGAAATATTTGGTTCTAAGAGTGAGTTAGGGAGAATTGCTTCCCTTTCAATTTCATTGAAGAGTTTGAGGAGTGTCCATATTAAGTCTTTGAATTTCTTATAGAATTCCTCAGTGAATCTGTCTGGACCTGGCTTTTCTTTGTTGGTAAGGATTTGATTACATTTTCAATTTAGTTAATTGAAATTGGGTTATTCAGCAGTTTTACATCTTCTTGACCAAACTTTGGTAATTCATATGTTTCTAGGAATCTGTCCATTTCTTCTGTATTATAGAGCCTATGAGAGTAGAGATTTTTGATATAGGTATTGATGACCTTTTGTATTTCCACAGGGTCTGTAGTGATGTCACCCTTTTCATTCCTTATTGCACGAATTTGAGTTTTTTCTTTCTTTTTTTAAAATAAGGTTGGCTTGGGGCTTATCAATTTTATTTATTCTTTCAAACAATCAAGTCTTTGATTCATTAATTCTTTGTATTGTTTTCTTAGTCTCTATTGCATTAATTTCTGCTCTGATCTTTATAATTTCCTCCCTTCTTTTGGCTTTGGGCTTGGCTTGCTCTTCTTTTTCTAGATGTTTGAGGTGTAATATCAAGTTGCTTATTTGTGTTCATTCTGTTTTCCTAATGTGGGAACTCAGTGCAATAAATTTTCCTCTGAGTACCACTTTCATTGCATCTCACAGTTTCCAGTAAGTTGTATTTGCATTTTTGTTTGCTTATAGATATTTTTAAATTTCTTCTTTAATTTCCTCTGTGACCCACTGATTGCTCAAGAGTGTATTATTTAATTTCCATGTGTTTTTGGGGTTTTTGCAGTTACTTTTATCATTAATTTCCAGTTTCATGGTGCTGTGATCCGGTAACATGCATGGGATAATTTCAATTCTTTTGCATTTACTTAAATATGTTCTGTGGGTTAGTATATGGTCTATTTTAGAGAATGTCTCATGTACTTCTGGGAAGAATATATATTCTGATGTTGTTGGATGGAACACTCTGTATATGTCTATCAAATCCATTTGTCCATAGGTGTGATTCAGTTCTGTTATTTCTTTGCTGATTTTCTGTCTAGTTGATCTGTCCCTTTGTGTCAATGACATGTTAAGGTCTCCTGTTATAATTGTGTTGTTTCTTGTTTGATTTTTCATTTCTGTTAATATTTGTTTTGTGTACCTGCGTGCTCCCAAATTTGATGCATAGATAATTAAGATTGTTATCCCTTCCTCTTGAAGTTTTCCCCTAACTAGTATGTAGTTATCTTTACCTTCTTTATCTCTTCAGATCATTCTTGGTTTGAAGTTCACATTATCTTCAAACAGAATAACTACCCCTGATTTTTTGGGGGATCATGTTGCATGAAGTATTGTTTTCTATCCTTTGACTTTCAGTCTATGAGTTTTCCCTCTGGGTTAGATGGGTTTTTTATATACAGCATATGGCTGGATGTTGTTTCTTGATCCATTCTGCCAGTCTGTTTCTTTTAATGGGTGAATTGAGGCCACTTACATTAATGGTTATAACTGATATATATTAGTTTACTTTTGACATGTTGATTCTTTACCTTTCCAGTCTATTTAATTGTTTTCCTTGCTTAGTGGTTTTTTTCCCTATGTCTATCTAGAACATCTTTAAGCATTCTTTGCAGGGTTGGTTTGGTGGCCATGAAGTTCTTCAGCTGTTCTTTGTTGTGGAAATATCTTATTTCTCCATTCATTTTGAAGGACAGTTTTGCAGGGTACATCAGTCTGGGTTGGAAGTCATTTTGCTTTAGGATCTGAACTGCTTCACTCCATGTACTTCTTGACTTCATTTTTGTGTTGAGAAGTTTGCTGTGATTCTGATTGGCTTTCCTTTATAGGTGATCTTTTTCTTCTCTCTAACAGTTTGGATTATGTGGGATTTCTGGGATGGTGATTATTATATGTGTGGGTGTAGTTTAATTTTGGTTTTGGCTATTTGGAGTTCTATATGCTTCACTGATCTGTATGTCAGTTTCCATTCTCATGTTTGGGGAATTTTTAACTATTACTTCTGTAAATGGCCTCTTGATATCGTTTGTGTTGTCACCTTTTTCTTTTATCTCTATCAATCTTATGTTGTTTTTCTTTGCATCATCTTGCAGCTGTTGAATTGTTATTTCCTGATTCCTTGTTATTTTTAAAAGATCTTTCCTTTCTTTTCAAAGTCTAAAATTCTATCTTCACTGTCGTTGAGGTGGTTTTGCCAACTTTCAATGGAATTTTTGATTTCCTATATATCTCTTTGAATCTGCTTCATGCATTGTTTGTTTCTTATATTGCTCATTCAGGGTTTCCATCTTTTTGCACTGTTCCTCTAATTTTTTAACTATGTCTTCTTTAGATGTGTTCTGCATTTCTTTCATTACATTTATCATTTCATCTTTTACCTGGGAGATTATTTCTGATCTGAGTTCTTTTATAGCTTCCTGGAGTTTTTTCTTTACTTCAGTTATTATCACTTCAGGAATTTCAGGTGTGTGGCTTACATTTTATTCTATGTCCCTGTCTCTTAGGGTTGCTTAGTATGGGCTGGAGTTTTGGGGTTGCATTTTAATCTTTCATTTTATCATTTTCCTATATTTCTGGGTTTTGAGTGATGTTCCAAAGCTTCCCCAGTGCACTGAGAATCACCTCATGCACCTTCAGCTCCTGGGATGGAGTGAAAGTCTCTGGGCATGACCCAGTTAGGCCCACAGGGACCTCCCATGCATCCTCCAGTGATTTAGGATGCTGGGCGGGGTATTACCAGCTGGAAACTATGTTCCAAAACTTCCCCTGTGTGCTGGGAATCACCTTGTGTAACTTTGGCTCCCAGGACCAAATGGAAGTCCTTGATTTTCTATCTTGTGGTGTAATTGCTCCATCTTGCATATATTTCCAACACTGTGATGCCATTTTCTATGGTGTCCTCATCAGAGTTGAGCTGATGCTGGAGTCATTTCCTTGAACCTTTAGAATTTTGAGCTAAATAAACCCTCTTTTATTTATGAAACTACCCAGCTTTGGGTACTTCATTAAAGTAATGAAAACTGACTAATTCAAGTCCTCATGGGCACTGGGAACTGACTACATCTTGGCAGGTAGAGTTCTTTTCTGGTTGTGGTTGGAACAGGTTGAGCATGTTCCTTGGATCTGGAAAGAGAAACTCTCTTTAATCTCAATACATATGATACACTTATCTTGCTGTCTAAGTACTTTTGTCTATACTGAATGATCTTTTTATCCTTTAACTCCTGTCTTAGTTATTTTTCTCTGACTGCTGGGACAAAATACCTGACACCCAAAGTTATGGAAGGAAATGTTTATTTAGCACATAGTTTGTAAAGGCTTTAGTGCATAATCAGCTGGCTTCAAGGCAGAGTGGCACATGGCAGAGGTCAACAGATCATGGCAATGGAAAGTAGCACAAGCAACAAGAGCAGAAGGGGAGGAGCATGGAGAGAAGACTCTTTCTGTTCCTTATATTGCATATAGCCATGCCCACTTGGATATAGCATTCACACTCATAATCCCAGCATGGCACCTGGAGTCATTCACAAACTATCAAAGCTCATCTCCATGACTGCATGAGGCTTTGGGTGGGGGTAGGAGGATCCAGACTCAAACCATAACAACTCCCTTTATGTAAGACACTCTTGACCTGAATTTCTGACTATGAACTATGGACTCATAATTCTTTTTGATTAAGATTAAACTCATTGGACTCTACCTGTTAGGCTCATGGAGCTAAGGAGTCACGAGTTGAGTTCCTGTGTAGTGTGGTTCATCTGTTCCACTATGACAGCCATCCATCAAATCCAGCAACAGTCTCAGATACAGCAACTTTCTTGTATCCCAGGGAGAGGATGTATGAATAAGCAGCCATTCATTGCCACTGCCAGAAGAAACAGCAGATGGTGGGTCAGGAGCTCCATGTTCCCTTCCAAAGGACAGAATGTTGTTGTTATGCTTGGTTGGTGGTATGTCACATTCACAAACCCAGTGTTTCTTAAAAGGATATTGGGGAAGGGGTGGTGGTGCTCATAATTTGCTAAATTATGAAGTACTTCACTGTCCTTCTAATCTTCTTTGTGTCCGCTTTTCTATCTTTCTTCCATTTAAATCTCTAGCATACCTATAATATGACAAAATGCTTAAGTAGAGTTGGTCATAAAATTCAGGGAAGGAAAAGCTTATTGTTTCTAGCCTTCACAATGGCATGTGCTTTATATTTTTCATGGACAGGCTAGAAACAACTGTCTTCAAAATTCAGAAACAATATGGGACTCTTGGTGTACTGAGTAGATTTGCTAATGTCCTTGTGTTGCGACAGGGGATAAGGGGAGGCATTGCATTGTAAGTCTACAAAATTACCATTCAGATCTTTTCTGGATTCAGGTAATAATATTTAATTAAGGAAACTTTTTGATAGATATAACATTTGACCAACTATTAAGCCAAAAGCAATTATAAAAATAATCTTAAAATATTCATTTATTTTAGAAAAATGTACAAATAAATTAAAGAAGTTCAACTGCAGTTAGTATCTGAGTTGTGCTGATTCATTAATCAAAACCATCAGTCATGAAAAGTGCCCTGAAGTTCAGCAATTCAGTATTCTTGCATCACTTCTGCTGGTTTTCCAGGCAACTTCCTAAAGAACTGTTATGAGCAGCATAATGATAGACTGTGTATAACAGTGTGTCCCATAAGATCATATTGTCTGCTGATATACAGCCACCTTAGTTTGTAAGTGTACAGACTAATGTTTGCACAATGATGCAATCATCTAATGATGCCATTCTTGGGTGTCCCATTGTTAGGAGCTCATGGCTGTCCATCCCATTTGAAAGTTCTTTTTCTGCAATCTCCTCCAGGTCCAGGTCTCCTACAGTTGTACAGCTGCAAATCATTTGCAAATGTCATCCTGTCCCTTCCTTAACAATAGGACTAGATTTTGATATTTCCCCCTTTATTCTATATTAAACATAAAAATGCATAGCTCCAAATATAATTTTATTCTTCATTTACAGAAGAATTTTATGTATTCCTTAAGACTGTTGAAAAACATGAGAAACTTCAAAGGTAGCAACAAAAATTAATTTAATCCATTTCTAATATTAGCAATTGTTAGAGAGGCTGCAAGGAAAAGGAACACTTCTTCATTATGGGTGAGAGTGTAAACTAGTATAACCACTATGGAAATAAACATAGAGATTCCTCAAAAATCTAAAAGTAGGTGTGTGCAGTAGTGCACACATGTAATCCCAGCACTCTGAAGGGTGAGAAAAAAGAATCACTATGAGTTTGAGACCAGCCTTAGTTATATGTGAGTTCAAGGCCTGTGTCTAAGTTACTTCTTTCTCATTGTTGAGACAAAATATTAGATGCCCCAGAATTAAAGAAAGAAAGATTTATAGCTCACAGTTCGCAGAAGTTTAAATTCATAATCAGCTGGCTCCAAGGCAGAGTGGTGTGGCAGAAGGGCAACAGTTCATGGCAGTGGAAGACAACAAGAGCAAAAGGGGAGGAGAGAGAGAGCAAGCCTCTTTCCCTCCCTTCTATTGCATGTAAGCTACCCACTGTGGGGTAGACATAATCCCAGGAATGGACCATGAATCAATCATAAACTCTAGAAGCCCACCCCCATGACTGTATGAGGTTTTGGGGAGACATCTAGACAAATTATAGTAGCCAGTCTGCACTACAAGTGACACCCCATCTCAAAAAATCAAAACCAAAAAATCTGAAAATAGAAATTCCATTTGATTCAGCTATTCCTCTTCTAGGTATCTTCCCCAAAGAGTTAAAGACAAAGTGTTACAGTGACACATGCATATCCATGGTTATAGCAGCACATTCATGATAGCAAAATCTTGAAAATAGCCTATGTGACAGGCAACAGATGAGCAGATAAAGAAAACCTGGTAGTTTGACACAACGGAGTACTCTTCCTCCGTAAGGAAATAAAAATCTGAGTCATTTGTAGGAAAATGGATGCACCTTGAGACCATACTGTTAAGTGAAATAAATCAGACACACACCATTAAATATCACATTGTTTCTTGTGCATGAGAACCCCAATATATAAAGGAAGTGCAAAATAAAACATAGATAATAAGAAATAGTGGTATGAGTCTTTGGCACGTGGGAAGGGAACTGGGATTGTGCCTTTGCCTCTCTTTGCTAAGCAGAAAGCATTAAATGAGTCAGAAGAAGGCAAATTGGGAATTACAAGGACAGAGGGAGGGAGAGAAATGGGATTAAAAAGGTCGGGGGACTAGGAAGTGTTATGTACATCTACCAGTTCCCTATGAGGAATGTGATTATCAGGTACAAAACACATACAAAAACGTATAGCAGAAGGGGGGCAAGAAACGCAGGGGGAGAAGGGGAGGGGTTAAAACGGAATTAAGAAATGTCAGGTACGTGTACCAACTCCCCATGATGAATGCAATCATTATATACTACAAACATGCACCAATAAAAGAAATTAGGCCATTTTAAAATACAGTCAATCACAAAAAACAAACAATGTTTGAAGAAAGTAAATAGCTGGTATTTGTCAAACAGGTAGCTGTCTGCTAGCTCATTACGAGATTGGGGCAAATCACTAAACTTCTCTGAGTCAATTGCTTATCCACAAAATGGGGACAATCTGCTGAACCTGTTGATTTCTCAGGGCTGTCTTGAGGGCTGAGTAATGGGATGCCTTAGGCATAGGAAAACAGTTTCAAGACGCTTTTAGTAATAAAAATAAAGGATAGAGAGATAATGTAAAGGCAGGTCTTTCCCAAAATGCAGAAGCAGAGCTCCTAATTTGAGGCTTTCTGCCCTTGCTAGGGATCTGGAGGTAAATGAATACAGGGATAGAAACAGCTCTGTGCTCTGGTTGGAGCAGAGCGGAGGTGTCTCTGAGCATCAGATCAAGAGCACGACGAAAAGGCATCAGTGTAATAGCTGTCAAACAAGGGTCTGCTTTTCCTTTCAGCAGGCTTGCAAGAGTTCTGTGGTTTCAAATTCCAGCACCTTGGCATTCTGTCATCTGTTACCAGGGACACCCAGTCCTCCTGGCAAAGAAGCTCCCTTCCCAGGGCCAATTTACTTTTCAGAACAGCAGCACTGTTTCTGTATCAGGTCTTGAACTTCCTTTGAAAACAGCTCTGCAGGAATGCTTCCTTGGATGGACTTTTAAAATGCTCTCTTGTCTTTTGTTCTTCAAACTGGTGGCTCCTGCCAATAAAACTCATATACAAATCCCATATTTTATGAATCCAATTTGGAAACACACAATAGAATTATTATAAGTGGAGAAAGGTCTTAAAAGGGCTCTGTCAGAGGCTGGTAAAATGTACACAGATTCTTGTAGCTATTGCAAGTTAAAGGACATTACTTAAAAACACTTTTTAAAAAAGTGTTTTTTTGTTTTGTCCCACAGATATAAACCTAAATGAAGACCTGTGAACTGTTGATAACATTTGCCTTTTTTTCATATTTATATATTTCCCAATTTGCCTGGGCTTTGCCTGACTCATTTAATGATTTCTCCCTAACAAAGAGAGGCACAGGCACAGTCCCAGTGCTCTCTGAGGCAGGATTTGATGTGACACAGAACTCTGACTCCACAGCTTCCTCTCCAGCTGGCTTATACCAGAAGCCTTACAATTTGAGCTTTATGATTTTTGGAATATCCTTTTCCAACCCCATCCTTCTTCTCCAGGCAACCACTGATCTGCTTTCTGTTACTATAAATTAGACTGCTCCTCCTGAAATTTTACATATAAATGGAATCACACTTACGTACTCTTTTCTCTTTCAGTCTGGTTTCTTTGACTTTGCTTAATAATTTTGAGGTCGTTGCATGATTTATGTACCATGGATTCCTTCTTTTTACTGCTAAGTAGTACTGCAAAGTAGTACGAAGAATAGTAGAAGATCTATTGCTATTTAAGTATTCACATTTTAATGGGTATTGGGAAGGTTGCCATTAATATTCGTGTAGAAGTGTTTGAGGATTTAAGAGAGCTTTTTGTCATTAATTTCTGATTTAATTTCCATGGAGTTAGACAACATATTTTATAGTATTTGAATTTTTAAATGTTCATGGAGACTTTATAGTCCAGAATATGATCTGTCTTGATAAATGTTTCTTGAGCATTTGCAATTAATTTGTACTCTGTTGTTGCCAGGTAGATTTTTTTTTTTTTTGCAAATGCTGATTATAACAAGCTGATTGATAATATTATATTATTACTGATTTTCTGCCTCTTTGCTTTGTCTGCTGTTAAAAGAGCAATGTCAGCTTCTCCAAGTGTATGTAATTGTGGATTTGTCTATTTTTCCTGAAATTCTACTAGTTTCACTTCATGCATTTGACGTTCTCTTAAATATATAAATGTTTAGGTTTGCTGTGTCTCATAATGGAATGACCCTTTTATAAGTATGAAATGAATGTCCATATCTTAATAACATTCTTTTGTATTTGTTCCTAGTAATATTTTTTGCTTTGAAATTGACTTTGTATAATATTAGTACAACTAGTTTAGCTTCCTTTAAATTGAGAATATCTGAATCTTTCAGCTTTGACTTGTGTCATTACACATAAAGTAGTTCTCTTGAAGGCAGCATAAAAGTAAGTCTACTTTTTAAACTAGTTTGGTTAGATCATTTATATTTAGTAGGATTATTGATATGGTTGAATTTAAACCTGTCATCATTGTAATTGGCTTTTGTCTTATCTGTTTCATGTTCCTGTTTACTTTTTTCTATCTTCTTTTGGGTGAATTTTTTATTATTCAAATTTTTTTTTGTTTTTTGGTTAATTGTTTTGTTATTTTGGTGGTTGTTTTAGAATTTTTAGTATATATGTAATATGTCCACTTCATTCTAGATGGTTTTAAACATTTTCTCTTTGTCACTCATTTCAAGCAATTTGATTATAATGTGCTGTGATATAGCTTTCTTGAAATTTCTAGTATTTAGATTTCACGGACTTTCTTGGATTAGTAGACCTATAGTTGTCATCAAATTGTTAATTTTCTAATCATTCCATTTTTCCAATTATTTTCTTTCATACCTCCCTATCTTTTAGGGATTTTATTGATACACGAATGAGTCTGACAGCTCATTTGTGCATTGTTCATTTATTTATACGTTTCATTTTTATTTTTAAAGTAGTTCTAAAATTGAGCAGAAAGTATGGAAAATTCCCATATCCCCTATTCCATTACACAGGTAACCTTCTCTACTGTCTGTATCCTACACAACAGTATAATGTACATGTATTACAACCAATTAACCTATCAACACTCTAATATCTTTAGAAGTCCATACTTTACATTAGGATTTACTCTTGATGTGACTCAAAACCACTTTTGCTTTTTTTTGAATGTGTAATGAGGTTTTATTTTTCTCAGTAATATACATTTAAGCTATTCCATGTTCTTTCATGGTTTGATAGCTCATTTGTTTTAAGCATTGAATTATACCTCATCATCTGACTGTATCACAGTTATCTACTAATGGCCATCTTTGTTGCTTTCAAATTTTGGTAATTGAGACAGATTCATTTGGATAAATGCTGAGTGTGACTGTTGGATCATATGTTAAGAGAATGTTTAGTTTTATTAATAATTGATGAACTGTCTTCCAAAGTGACTGTACCATGTTATATTTCCATTTGCGATAACTAAGTGTTCTCTGCTTCATATACTTGTCATCATTTGGTATTGACATTGTTTTAGATTTTGGCCATGTAATAATATCTCATTGTTATAGTTTGGAGTTCTCCAATGATTTATGATGTTGACTGTTACAAGTGCTTAATTTCCATCTATATAGCTTCTTAAGTGACATCTGTTCAGATCTTTTAACATTTTAAAACTCAGATTTTTTTTCTTGTTGCTTTAAGAACTCTTTGCATAATTTAATCCTTTGTCAGATGTATCCTACGCAAAAAAATTCGCCGGCTCTGTGGCTTGTATTCTCTTTTCCTTGACTTTGTCTATTATAGAACATACATTTTAAATTTAACAAAGCTCATCTCATCAATTGTTTCTTTCGTGGATCATGCCTTTGGTATTGCATCTAAGAAGTCATCAATGTCATCTTGATTTCTTTCTACATATGTTATAGTTATAAAAATGTTATAGTTTTACATTTTATATTAAGGTCTATGATCCATTTTGGACTAATTTTCATGAAGGATCTCAAGTCCAGATTTTTAGGTTCTTTCTTTTTTTCTTTCTGCAGGTAAATACTCAGTTTTTTGGCACCATTTGTTAAAAATATACATTGCATTGCCTTGGGTCCTTTGTCAAAGATAAGTTGACTGTGGTGAGTAGGCATATTTCTCAGCTCTATTTTGTTCCATTGTGTTTTGTTCATTCTCCAATAACAATTTCCCTTGTTACTGTAACTTCATAGTAGATTTTTATGTCAAGCAGTGTCAACCCTCTTACTCTGTTCTCTTTCAATACAGTGCTGACTATTCTGTCTTTTGCCCATCCATATGAATTTTAGAATTAGACTGCTTAAATCCAAAAATAAACTGCTGAAACTTTTATTGGGATTGCATTGTATCTATAGATCAATTTTTTCCATTAATTTACTTTACTGGTTTTTTTGTTTCAATTTTATGGACTTTTTTCCTAATTTTTAATTATAATTTATTTTTTTCTTTTTAGTTGAGATTTAACTTGCTCTTTTATCTAGTTTCCTAGCATGTAAGCATATGTGTCTTTTATTATATGTGTTCAATGCTATAGATTTCCCTTCTAGCATTGTCTTAACTCTATCTCACGCATTTTGATAAATTGTATTTTTAATTTAGTTCAAAATATTTAAACATTTGTCTTGGTATTTAATTCTTTACTCACATGTTTGTTATTTAGAATGTGT
Source organism: Hydrochoerus hydrochaeris (assembly GCA_004027455.1). Lineage (NCBI taxonomy): Eukaryota > Metazoa > Chordata > Mammalia > Rodentia > Hydrochaeridae > Hydrochoerus > Hydrochoerus hydrochaeris. The sequence continues at coordinate 100,436 of PVLA01002561.1, read as the reverse complement.
TATTTAAGGAGGGAAAGAATATCTATAATTCTCTGAAATGAATGTAATTATTATGTATCCAAACAATTTAATACAAGTATTTAAAGAATTTTTTTAAAAATCAGGTCCTGACCTAGATCCCAATCTCCCAAATGAGTGTATAGTGGAGGCTTAAATAAAATGAGACAAGTGGTATGATTTTAGGGCTCCAGGAAGGACAAAACCCTTTAGCTGAGCTCGAGACTCTGAGGGCTAAGACAAAGACTTCTCTGGACTGCCCATTTTTATTGGGTCCAACAACAAAGGGTGGGGAAACTGAGGAAAGCACAGGAATTGAGCAGGACTTTGAGAATCATTTCAAAGACTTCTCCAAGTAGCAAATTATGCCAGTTTAAGAGAACCATCTTATCTACAGGATGACATTTATGGCAGGATTGAGACTGCAGGAATGAAATTCCTTCAGCTGCAGTCTCTATTTACTTAATTAGTGTTGGAGCCAAAATGTCTTCAGCTGTGGCTTTATCTTGCCTTTTGAGGTATCTCTGGCCTCACAGGCCACTACAGCCTCAGCCAGGACCAGTGATTCATAGAGGTTCACTTACTATGAATCAGCTCCTGTCACCAGGCAAGGGGCCAAGTCCTAGGACAGATTCACAGATAAACACAGAAAGCCTATTAATTAATTTAATCCCATTCTGTGTTGCCTTATAGTGGTCTCCAACAAAAAATCTATAAGTACTTGAAGATTTTTTGTCTTTTAAAATTTGATTTTTAGTTTATTTCCATTCTATTCTCAAAGCAGACATTGTGTGATTTTTCATTATTTTAAACTTGTTAAGATGTTTTTTATGGCCCAGGACATGGTCTATATTGGTGAAAGTTCCAGGTAAGCTTGGGAAGAATGTGCATTCTGCTGTTGATGGATAAGCAGTCTACAGTGCTGTTGTGTTCAAATACATTGTTACTGGTTTTTTGTCTTCTGGACCTGTCCATTTTTAACATGGATGTTCTAAGTTTCCAACTACATACTTGTATTTGTCACTTTCCCTTTGCCGGAGCAATGTTCTTTACACCTGCATTTTAAAGGAGGACAGGTCCATTTTGGCTCACAGTTTCAGAGGGTTTAGTTCATGGTTGGCTGACTCCAAGACAGAAACAGCATAGTGGAAGGGCCTGGTAGAAGAAAGCTGCACAATCCATGGCAGCTAAGAAGCAGAGAAAGAGAACAGAGAAGGTGGGGAAAGGAACATACCCTGCCAGATCATGTTTTCAATGACCCACTTCCCCTTACCAGACCCCACCTCCTAACAACACATTAACTGTTAATTCATTAATGAATTAATGTACTGATGAGCATAATGTCCCCAGATTCAATCCCCTTCTAAAAGTCCCATCTCTGTACATAAGATTTTTGGGCAAACATTTTAGATCACAAGCATTTTAGATCTCAAGCATAACAATAGTAATTTCATCTATTTTTCTTTTCATTTTGGTTAGTTCTTTTCTTGTGTATTTTGATGTTCTTTGATTAAGTGCACATTCATTAAAGATTATTACATCTTCTTGGAGAACTGAAATATATATCATTACATAATATTCCCATTTTTAGTTGATAAATTTCTTTGCTTTGATGTTTGCTTTGAAGTTTTTGTAGCTACTCCTGCTTTGTTTTGATTAGTGTTAATATGTTATATCTTTCTCCATCCATTTACTCTAAAGACATTTACGCATTTGTGTGTAAAGTGGTTTACATGTAGACAACATATAGTTGGTTCCCTTCTTCTCTTGATGCATTGTAACAATCTGTGTCCTCTAATTGATGAATTTAGACCATTAATATTTAAAGTGGTTAACATATGCTATGTTTAACACTGTTTTCTATTTCTTGACTTTTGTTATTTATTTTGATCTTTATCTTTTACCCTTTTTCCTTTGTCTTTTAAAAATATTTTAATTAGTACATTTGCATTGCATTCCTTGTAGGGAATTGATATGTGCAGTTAATTCTTAACTCTTTTTTCATCTACTTTTCTTGTCCTCTTCCTCCTCCCTCCATTTCTCAATCCCCTTCCCATTTGAGAAAAATCTCTCTGTAAATATTATACTTTTTACTTGAGCATTCTATTTAACTACATTTTCTCTCCTTTCTTAACATATCATTCCTCCTTCTTCCTCACCTTTCTTTCTTTTCTTATTTTTCTTCTTTAACTTTGCTACCAGTTGCCCCTGAGTTTTTAATTTACTTTTACAAGTAATTTACTAAGTCCACTTTCAAATAACAGTATATTGCTTCATAGCTTGTACTACTACCTTCTAATAAAAAATTCTAATTTCTCCCTCTTGTCCCTTTTGTCATTGTTATTATCCATTTTGTGTATAGTGGAAAACATTCATGTGGTTTATTGCTTCAAACAACTTTTTATCTATTCAGCGAATAAGAAGTATTAGAAGTAAAAGTTCATTTTAATTTCACGTATTTACTCATTTTTTGATGAATTTCCTTTCTTTTTTATTTTAAAGAGAAAAAAAGATAAAAACGATAAAACAGTTTCAAAGCAGGATAGTAGGAATGCTATAATAATTAATATATTGCATATTGTCTTCATATTAGTTATTCAGAATACAAGATATAGGCATGATATCTTTTCCCAACAATATCAGCACAAACCTTTCCTTTCAAAGAATTAAGAGCAACTAGCTGTATAACTTTCTTAACTATCTTGTGTATAAATATAGTTTCTTCCTTTTTTCTTTTCTCTTTTTTGTCATTGTAGTTTGTCTTTTCTTTTGAACAATTTCTTCCCAATTCACAATATCTACTGTACATTTTAGACCTTATTTACTCAATGAACTTCCTTTCTTGATACAGATTTGTTTTGGATTTATGTTATTTTCCTTCCCTATGAAAAGTTCTTTAATCATTTCCTTGAAAGACAAGTCCACTGAAAGCAAGGTCCCCTCAATTTTTTTTTGAAGAAGTATTTCTCCTTCAGTCTTATTCTGTCATTGTTGTTGCAAGAGTAGAATATATTTATTTAGAGAAAGAAAGCTTCTGTCTGAGAGAGAGACAGAAGGGGTCCGGAGTGGTTTGCCAAAGACCCTGTCTTTTCTAAGAATTTTTATAGAGCAAAACCATGAGGTGAGATAGGTCTAAGATGGGGGAAAATGCAGGAACCCGCAAGGCAAGCAGGAATGAGGTGGGACAGAACTATGGTCAACCAATAAGATTAATTGTTAAGATAAAATTGATTAAACTGGGGAAAAATGGGAAGTGAGTCACATAGCAAGTGGGCATGCTTAAAGAGCAGTGACTTCCTGTAGGGAGTTAGGATGGTGACTCCTGGCTTCCTCAAAGTGATCCATACCTATTTCGAATAGCAATCCTTGCTGTTTATTCTTAGGGTGTGTTTGTTTCGCCTTTTGTCTTGAGGTCTGGCCCACAGCAGAGGTGTCTGTCTCCTCCAAAGTTGCAAAGTATCTGACCCTCTTTACTGGCTCCTTCAAGGGCCCAGCCCTGTTTGATTGCTTATAATACTTCTAACTCAACTGCCTGTAACATTTCCTGCTCTGAAGAAGTGACCTGAACTGCCATGAGGGAGTAATGGGCAATGGCTGATCTGGCTTCTTCAGGCTGAAAGGGGTCACAATTTTTGATTGGCAGATAGAGATACTTCACAAAGGGTCTATCTAAAGGCCTTCAATAGACACCAGGCATTTTCACCTTGCATTGATGTACAGCTTTAAGTCTAGAGAAGACAGAGGAAAGGAAACAGTTAAGTATGTGTCTTTCACTGTTGAGGTGAAATACTTGACCCCCAAAATGAAGGAAGGAAAGGTTTATCTAGCTCACAGTTTTTGGAGGTTTTAGCTCATGTTCAGCTGGGTCCAAGGCAGGGTGGCATGGCTGAGGGGCAGCCATTCATGGTGGCCACAAGAAACAAAAGCAAAAGACCAGAAGGGGAAAGCACACTTCCTTCCCTCCCCTATATTGCAAACTGGTTCTCTGCTACTGGGTGGGTATAGCACTCACAGCACCAATCCCAGTGCTAGACAATGAACCAATCACAAATGCTAGATTCAGTCACCTCCATGACTACATGAGGCTTTGAGGACACCAAGACACAAACCATAACAGTATGTATGGACCAAATAATAGAATCAACAGGATAATTATGAGTACAGTTAACAAAGATCTCCACCAGGAGGAACTAGTTATGGCTTCCCACAAGGAGGATAAGGATAAGGGTCAGAGATTTTTAGAATCTGACATGTCATTGATTTGTCATCTAATATCTTGAATAGTTATTGAGATATTAGCAGAAAGGTCAGGAATAGACACACATTTAGTTTTTACAATTACATAAGTCCCCCAACACCACCACCATGCTGCTTAGAATGTCTAAGGCCATCCAGTTTTGGAAGATGCCTTATCTCATTAATTTTACTTTATTTGAGAGAGACCAGCTATGGTGTCATTTAAGGCCTGGTGGGTATAGTTAAGAAGTTGATATATGTCATATAACCTTTTCTCTGGGCAAGATCTGGTGGCTCCTAGTAAAAGAAATCTAGCATATTTGTTTCATCTGTATGATTACTTGGGGTTTGGAATCCTTTAGGGAAGAACACATTTTAATCAAAGCATGTATAATCGAAGTATGTATACAGAGGTATGTATAGTCAAAGCATAAGCATTTCAGCTAACAGGTAAAGGGAGAGCAATTGTAACCCATTAGCTCTTAGGCCCTTTATTGATACAATCTGACATTTTGTTGTAAATCTCTCTAGCTGTAGTTCTAAATTTTTGATAATGTATGAGACCCAAATTAAGACATTGTTTTGACTAATGAAAAACTGTCTTAGGTTTTTGTACGTGAACAACAACATGTAGTATATTTGTAAAAACCAGTCTCAGCGTCATTTTGATTAGTTGGCAAACTGGATATATATTACAGCATATAGGCAACATAAAATGTCTCCAGGAAAAGGGCTGGACTTTTAGACAGAATTAAAAAGAATGAGGAAAGAGAAAATTATTTCAGTTACAGCTTAAGCAAGATATTTTTGGTGACTGTTTATTGAGGTACAATACCTGGAAGGAAGACCAGAGAAAGACAAAGAGACATGTGCCAATGTCCAGCAATAGGTTGGTTTTTGACTCTTGCCATGTTTACTCAGGGATCCTGCTGGAGATGACAGGTAGAGATGACAGTCTGGCCAGGGGGAGGCAGTGAGTGCCCTGAGGCTATTTAATCTTGTTGGACCAATTGATCAAATGGGTCTGAACTCTGGAGCCCTGGCCTCGGAGGACAGTCCGACCTCTAGTGGTTACCTTTGCAATTAGGGCATGGCTTGAGGTGCCTCTTCAAACAGTCCCCCTTAGGGTGGCCTGGATTTCTACGTACATCTAGTCACTGAGCTCTTCTTGGAGCCCCTACCATGAGACGTAAGGTCTGTTTCTTTTTAAGGCTACAACAAAAGCTGCTACTTTTTAGTCTCTTTGTTTTCTCTTTGTTTTTTTCCCAGTCCTAATTATAGAATATTAAGAAAGCAGTTTTTACTAATGTATCAAGTGAACTATCTGGAGCAGAGGGTATCTTCTGTAACTTTTTCTAATATCTGGGACTGACTGGGTAATAAATATGTCTTTAAGTAGAATTTGTCTCACTACTGAATCTGAATCTAGGACAGGATGTTTTATTAGTGCCTCTAATAAACTAAAAAGTCAGAGGGGTTTTCATCTTTCTCCTGAAAAATAGCCAACAATTTAAAATAACTAGAAGCCTTGTTTTTTGTTCTTTTTATACCTTCGCGAGTACACATTTAAAAATGTCTCCTGTTTTAATCTCCTGTCTTGTTTGTAGGATAGTAGGGGTCTTGGGTGAAACTGTTTGGTTCCTCTGGCTGTCAGTCTTCAGGCTCATAAGATTAACAATACGATATTCACCTCCAAAGTTAACAGCAGCTTATAATGCTATTTGTCTCTCACTAAAAGTTTAAGACTAACATTACAGCTTTCCAATCTAGTTTATAGGTTTGAGTAAATTCTCTGAAGACAAGTGTACTTATCAGGGTCATCTGAAAATTTTCCTAGTTCTGGTTTAATTTGTTTTATGTCACTGAGAGAAAGAGACCTATGAATGGGGATAGTTTCACAAGGATTATAATTATATCAGATCATAAAGAATTATTTTCTAATGTTAAAAAGTTTGAACATAAGACAATTCTGACTTTTTTCGTTTTTTACAGTATGCTTATAGCTGTGAAATAGCATCATAATTAATACTTCTCTCTGCATTCCATTTCAACTCTAGGGGGTAGTTGGCCATGCACACTTGCAGGGAAGTATCCAACAGTACTTTTTCCAACGTGGAAGGGTCTAACATCTTCCAGTCCTTAAGAATGCATTCCAAAGAGGCTTTGGCATTGAGTTGCCCATGTCTGCAATGTAAAAAGCAAGACATAAGTGTATGAAGCTTTTTTGTACCAGGAATTAAACTCAGGACTTTTCACTGAGCTATGTCTCTAGCCCTGTAGTATAAAAGGCTTTGAGCTACCTATCTATGCAAAAAGGATATAATTAAGGTATCCCTTTCTTATTCCTATTTGATAATGTCCTCAAGGTATTCCTTGGGTTGATTCCACTCCAGGGCAGGTGGATGCCATTTGAAGAGAGTAGGAGACAAAATTCAACCAGCCTATTCACCCTCAAACTGGCACACAATTTTATCTTCCACAGTAGCTTTTGAATTTTGTTTCCAGATGATATTTATAAGTTATTGTGATAGGGATGTTTAAAGAAGGAAGCATAAATTTGTACTAAACTACTGCTTTTTTTCATTGGCAGAGAGCATACATACAAAGATATGCTTTTTAAGTCGTTAGTTAGAGGATTTCTCAGGCTCTACTGTGAAGGAGATCATCTCTGGAGATAGATAAGATGACAAATGACTTGCAGAATTTTGACCCTGTGCCCTAGGGCAAAGAAGCCTCTAAGACAGTTGTGTTACCCATATAATCATCTCTTACCCATCTAATCATCAGTCTTTCCTAGCAGCAGAACATGGCTATGCTTTACTTAAATTTCTGTACCTTTGAAGTTCACAAGTTAAACTTATTAATTATCACCTAGCAATCCTATTTCATATGTTAGTCATGCACATATACAAGAAAAGGCTATTTACTCTTCTATGCACATATACAAGAAAAGGCTATTTACTCTTAATTAACATAGGTAAGGCACAAATGGAAATCATTCCCCTACTAGCAGCTGTAAATTGTAAACAGTTGTTGCAAGCTGCATCAGTTTAATCTGAAGGGAGAGAGATAGTCTACGTGATCTTAAAATCCACTGAAAATCTTAGGGAAAGTTTCTAGGCTACTAGCAAAGAAATAAGTATGATAGATAAGTGGAGATTTGTCTGTAGTTGGGGAGTCAGTTTATACTGAGGAAATCTTGGGTGTCATGCCCCCTTAGTTGTTCTCAGTTTCTATTGGCCCATACAACCAGAGACTAGTCTCTAGAAAGGAATCCAGCTGTCTGACCAACATTCCATTGATTCCACTGGCCACTGTCTTCAATGGAGATTCACCAAAGCGATGCTGGGGAAACCTGTCCTCTGCTTTTAAGAGTGGCAGCTGCTGTAGGAGGAATTGATTAGCTGGCAGACTAACCGCTTTTCATCAAAGTTCTATAAGGGATAGTTAAAAGCCTGAGCAAGATCATTACCTAGTGTTTTGTAAATTTATAGTAAGGCTTTTAAAGCCCACAACTTATTATTGAAATATTTTCATATAAATTGAAAAGCCTCCCTTAGTTTAAATGTGTTTTGGTCCCCTAAGTGTGCTGCTTTTGGAAATAGCTCCTTCTGGGAAGTGCCTTACCTATGTTAATTACAAATATCAGTTTTAGTGTAGGTATGCATATTTTTTAAGTCTGAGCTAGATTTTCTTTAAAACCCATTTTAAAAAGTTTATATTAAAAGTCTACCGGAGGTGTTCTAACAGTATTCTCTCTAGCACTATTATCTAAATAAAGTCAAGCAAGGAGTACCAGTAAATTTAGTAACTAGTTTAAATGCAACCAGTTAAAAAGAACAAAATAATAAAAATGTCCTATTAAAGATTTCTTAACTTTATAACTTTCTCACATTTTAACTTAGGTTTATCATTATTTTGACAAAACTATGTAAGAGACAAAGCAATTACAAGTAATGGGCAAAGACAAAGCAAAATCTGAAGCATAAAAATTTGTTATCTAAAGTCCTAGTCCAGTCTATGAAACAAAAACAAATTCATACCTTCATCCAGTGATCTCAGTGGAAGACCTCCGAATGATACAGGGGAATGAAACTCCCAAACTCTTCGATGTCCAGTATGAGCTGGTGTTCTCTAAAATCGAAGAATAAATTTTAGGAACAATAGAGGTTAAGAGCAGAATATATTTATTGAGAGAAAGAAAGGTTCTATCTGAGAGAGAGACAAAGGGCATCCAGAGTGGGTTGCCCTCTCCTTCAGTTTTGAAGAATAATTTTACTAGATGCAAGAATCTAAATTACTGTTGTTTGTTTATTTTTTCCTCTCAACATTTTAAATATTTTTATTCTTTTTTCTTGGATGGTTTCATTGAAGAACTCAGATGTAAATTTTAACTTTGCTCTTCTACAGGTAAAATTTTCCCCTTCTGACTTCCTTTGATATTGATTCATTATCTTTGACTTTTTTCAACTTGAATATATGTGTAGATGTAGTTTTATTTTTCATTTTATTTTTTCATTCAGCTTGCTAGGCATTCTCTGAAATTTCTAGACTTGTAGTTGGTTATTTGATGCTAATTTGGAGGAAATTCTCTGTAATTTTGCTTCAAATAATATTTGGTTCCTTTTTTTTTTTAAATTTTCCTCCTTGTATTCACATCATTCATGCTACAGTTTTTGTAGCTGCTCCTCAGCTCTTGTGTAGTCTTTTCTGTCCTTTACAAAGTAATTTTTTCCTTCTGAGTTTTGGAAATTTCAAATTGGAAATATTTAAGTTCAGAAAAAGAAAAGTTTTTTTCTCAGTTATGTCCATCTACTAATGAGCCCATTGAAGGCCCTCTGAATTTCTTTATAGTGGTTTTTTATCTCTGGCATTTATTTTTGCTTCTTTTAGAGTTTCCATCTGTCTGTTTACCTTACTACCTCTTCTTTCATGTTGCCCATTTTTTCCATTAGTGCCTTCAGTATATGCAGAGTAACAGTAATTACTATATATGCATTTTCAAATTTTGACATGATAATTTCAGCATTTCTCCCATATATGACTCTGAGGCTTGCTCTGTCTCTTCAAACTGTGTTTCTTGACTTTTAGAATGCCTTGTGAGTATTTGCTGAAAAGAGAAGATGATGCACTGTTCAAAAAGAACTGCTGTGAATAAGCCATGAATGATGCTGGGTGAGGGGAAACATACTGTGGTCCCCAACTCTCTTGGTATGAGCGACTAGTCTTGTGTAAGACATCTTTTCCTTGGGGTGTGGTGTGATTCAGAATAAGATACTCATAAAGAGTTTGCAACCTTGCAGTTCACGGTAGGGTTTGCACTCACACAAATATATAAGGCCACGGGTGATCTGACAGGAGGCAGAGCACGCACAGTAATGTCGTGGTCCGGAGCACCTGTAAATACAGATGAAACATCGCTCACCTGCCCCCCTGCTGCTCAGCTCCTGCTGTGTGGCTTGGGAAAAGTCCATGGTCTGTAGGGCTGGATTGGGGACCTCTGCTGTACAATGGTCCGATGATTAGGTCTCAGTCTTTCACTGATTCTGTGTCCTTATGCTCTGAACTCTGCCAGTGTTTCTTGGTTTTCCCTCTTCAGTGTGACAGCATGACCAGAGGGAGCTGAGGTGGGTTTTCTTTCTTCTAGTTCAGGTAGGGTCCAATAAATGAAGTTTTAATGGGAGATGTTCATAGCCCTCCATCACCATTTTATCCATGGCCGCTTTCCTCCCACGGTGGCAGAGTGGAGTAGCTGTGATAGAGACTGAAAATACTTACTTCCTGGCCCTTTATAGAAAAAGTCTGGTGTCCTTGCTCCAGAATAATTTAGATAGCATAGAAATGCTGAATGTTCTCTTGATGTTATGAAACTGCTGAAATGAGAAATAGACTCTAGTGTAAAATAATATTGGGTTTAAAACGTGGCTTCAGCCCACATCACAAGTGAAGTGCTGTCAGGTGACATATTAACCTTACTGTCGATTAGCTTCCTCAGCTATAAAATGTGAATAAAAAAATGATTAGCATAAGCTATAAGGGGGTAATACAGCATTTACATTCAAAGTTTGTGACAAAATGCTAGGTTCACCTAAATCTTATCAAATATTGTTAAAATTTCATTTCTGGGAGGATTATCTCACCCTGTCTTTAAATTATTTATTTTCTGTAGCATCCAAAGGCTGTTTGCTGCTGCTACTGCATTCTTAAATTCACTAATTTTGGGTTTCATATGAAAGCAGTTCTTCAAATTCTTTCTTCCTAGTAAGGTTTGATATCTTTTTCAAAACTTACTCAAGGGGTAAATATTTTCTGAAGTTTATTCTATATCTTTTCAGCAAGTCTGGTTCATAGGAAAACACTTGCTTTGATTCTTCCGACCCTCTAAATCTGTGATTTCTCATATATTCTGTGATTTCTCATATATTCTGTGGATTTTTGCTAATCATGCTTTCAAGGGTTCTCTTGGCTCCTGACCAGGATTGGAGGTAGGTCTAGACTGTACTTAATTGGATCTTTCCCCAGTAGTAAGGTCTGAACAAAGGTAAAAGGAAGAGTTTGGAGTAGAAATGTGAAATCAGTGGCAGTAGTAAGAGAGCTACCCCTAGTTAAGCTATGAAATTGAAAACATCTGGTCAAATTGATTTTCTATGATTATTGTTGCATTTATAAGTCAGGTGAGCACTGTCTTCCTTCCAGCCATCACATTTACTGTAATGGGAGGGGCCACCCCTCCAAGTCAGGGCAGAGATGACCCTGCCCTTCCACTGATTGCTGCGTGGCCTTTTATCTCTATCCCTGCCATTGTAGAGGTTTGGCTCCAGGTCCCACCCGTTTACTTCCCATGTGGGTGATGCCTTTTTAGGCCATCACTCAGAGGTTCATAGGCTCTTTTAAAAATCTGGTTTTATGTGTATTATATCTTACAGATATAATTCTCAGAATTACTAGCGTATAGAAGATACCTTTTCCTCTGCTGGAATGCCTGTAAATTCTTCACTTCTATCCATTTCAGTAAAAATAAAGGTGAAGATAAATCCGGCAGCTAGATTGGTATCTTTGAAACAAATGATGATTGACTGTAAGTTTTTAAATTATAATATTCAGATGAAAGAAAAAATAACACCAAAATTATAGATGTCGTAAATGGCTGAGCAATCCATAATTACATATTTTTTTAGTAAATCATTTGAAAGGACACTCATAAAAATGGCTTCTGACTCCTTTCAACGCAAGCCTGAAGTAAACAACGGATTCGTAGGAAGAACATTTTCAAGGAGAAGGCAAAATTCCAAGTGTATTTTTTCTTTAAGTATATTTTTTCTTTAAGCATATGTTTTATAAATTGAACTATACTGATATTGTGTCTATATTCATTGCTCAGAAAATAAGAATATTCTTAACACCCACTTTAGTATGACCTTTGATTATTTTAAGTGAAAATACTTTGTGGATTAAATTTCATTTGCAATTATTATAGTGCCTCACCTTTCCTTGTATGTATGTGTGAATTAAACAAGTGGAAGCTTCTCATGTAATAGAAGCTGATGATGTAACAAACACCAAAATAAATATAAAAATGAATTTCCATGAAAAATATGAAGGTGAATAGTAGAAATACCTGGAACAGGATAGAAACACCCAGGTATATTCAGAGTCATTTCCACCTCTCTTTTCCTCTTTTCTCTCTCCCTATTATATATGTTAGCTGACAAGTTCAATCGATTTTTACATCTACCCTTCTCCCCAGCTGTATGACTCTTCCTCTCCACATCATCGGCACCATCTCCTGCCTCTGAATCCAATGCCTTGTGAAGGGATCCATTACCCTTTAGCCCTCCTTTAAGGAGGAATCCCTCGGGAATCTCTTACCTTGCCAATTCTACATTGTCTTTTTACAATATGGATTTGACCTTGTCATTCTTCTAAGTGATTTCAATCCATTTAAGGGTAAGACAGAAAATCTTTCATGTGGCATAAATTGGTTCCAACCGTCTTTGGAATCGGGCGGGAACTTTCCCCAGGCTGTGTGATCCAGCCAAAATCAGTATCCCACTGCTGCTGCTGTGCACTATGCTCTCTCATGCCTCTGCAGCTTTGTACCTTTTATTTTATTTGCCAGGGTCCCTTTTACCCCTCTGCTACAACACAGTGCTCCCCATTCTATTCTTTCTTCAAGAGTCAGGTAAAATACCATTAACTCATTTTGGAAATTGGTTGCTGCCATATTTTTGGTTTCCAGAGAACTTACACGTATCTTTGTTTTGTGGTGGTTGCTTCCCTGACATTAGTTTCCCCACCCATTTCTTTGATAAATAGCCCTAAGTTTGTCCTTTTGGGAATTTCTCCTTACCATCGTCAGGTTGTTGGGACCGGACTGTCCCTACTCTGAATGCAAACAGCTGGCTCTCCTCAGATTCATCAGAGTATCCTGTTTGCCTAACTCAGTGGCTGAAGCAAGCCCGTCCAATCTGAGTGAACGTTGCTATGATTGTGATATACTGGGATCATTTCTCTTCTGGGTTTGATCGTGTGACAGTGTGACAGTGTAAGGCTTGGATTCCTACAGCCATGCCCCAGACACAAACATAGGGTCCCAGACGATCAACAGAAACCCTCTAAGGAAGAAGAGCAGGAAGAGGTGAGAGAGGGAGCCTGTAAACCCCAGTGTGAGACTGAAATCAGACTGAGGCTGAAACTGGGCCATACTTTGTGAGTGAAAAATGAACAAAAATTATATAACTGTAGCTAGTAACTAAAACTAACTACCATTTTTTTGGACAATGTCAACAGAGGTAAAATTTGTTCATTTACACTTATCTGTGCATCTCAGTGTGTTAAAAGGTACTTGGGATATAATAGTTGCTCAGTAAGTGTGAAAAGATGGAAAGAGGAAACTACATTTTTCCTAAGTACTTATGCCTGGGTATGTGAATAATAATGCTTTACTCTGATATTTTTAGATTTCAATCTTTTGTACTTTATTTCTTGAACAAAATATGAAAACCTGTATCAATAAAACAGACAAAGAATCTGGAGTTTTAAATTTTTCCTTATTGTTTTTAACAAGGAGCACTTCAGAGGTCTTGCAGGACCTGTTATTATTTGTTCTTGGAAGGCACTGAAAATCGAGAAATGCAAATTATAAATTGGTGTCTGTTTTAGGTGAAATAAAGGGTTAAATTTAAATTTTAAGATAAAATTTCCCTTTAGTGCCAGTTATCATCTGTTTGCTTCTCCATCTTTGCTCAGGTCTTCTCTACCCTGCTTTCTGCTTTCACGTGGGAGGCAGACCCTCATGGTCTGCATCAGTGGGGGTTCCTCTCAGCCAAATCCCAGCAGGTGGGAGTGGGGAGGTGGGGGAGGGGAGAGGGAGGAGATGGAGTCTTTAAAGCTTTGCAGGGGACACTTCAGACTGTCTCTTAAAAGCAATCAGTTTTTGACAATGCGTTTATAACTGCCTCGTCTGTATGACTGACTCTCCACCCTGGTTCTGGTAACCACTTTCTTCTGATTATTGCTACTCAGCCTGAGTCACTGCAGTGTCCATTATAATTCTTCTACACTTGTGCAAAATAAACCTGTTCAATTGCCTAATTTGAGTGTGCCATCTGTTTTCTATTGGGAGTCCAAATGACATATATATATATATCCATTTCCCAAATAGAAAAATTGAATATGGACAACATGAATCCAATATATTTTTTTTGCTGCAACATGAAATACCATGTTTTAAGGTTGGTGGGACCATGTTAGCTAGGTCCTTAGGAAAATGACTGTGAAAAGACAGTTCGGAGGAGGGAATGCTAAAGGGCTTCCTTGGTTTTATTCTAGCAAGTCTTCACAGCCCTGGTGGCACCATTCACGGGATAATTCAGTTTGATCTCAGGAAGGTCTGACTGCTAGAACCATTTCTGCAAAGTAGGAAGAACGCAACTGAAGAACACTCATTTGGCTGAAATACGGTACCTGCAAGAGTTGCAAAGAGAAAAAAGAATCCTCTAAGCAACTTAGTTACTTCGGGCCTTGACATTTTCTCCTCTAGTGCAAATGTTTTAAATATTATAGTCTAAGAGTTACAAGTAACAAGTTACAGAGTAAAAAGGGGTAATCAGCTTTGCTATGGAGGTTTTGCTGAGGTCAGAATACACAGCAGGCTCTAGCACCAGTTGGCAGCACCTCGGTTTCTCTGACTCGCTGTGCTGTTCGCTGGTTTTCGGCCAGGGTCGGTGGCGTTCCCTCCAGCCCGCTGCGACGTGGAACTGGCTCGCTCATCGCTCATCCTGATTTCCCCTTCCAGGGCAGCTTCTGGTCAGACTTCGCGCTCCTCGTCTCCCTTCTTGTGCTTTTCCTTTCTCACCGTCATCTTCCCACAGTGATCAGGGCTGCGCCTCTGTTTCAGCTTGGCTTCCTTTAAAGTGCAGCTGTAGCAATGTGGAGTTAAAAATAACCCCGGAGAGACGAGGAGGAAGGATGGGAGGGGAGCAGGAAGCGCGTTCATTAAGAGCCTTTAAGTTTCCGATGCCCCTTCTGAGTCATTAACAGCTTTGGCTAAGATCTTGGCTAAGCACTCGGAGGGGAGGAAGTGCTTCTGTGTTGTGCTTTCAGTGTTTTATGAGGGTTTGTGTCATAACGAGGGAAAGACACTTGTCCGTGCTGATGATGAGCTGAATTCCGTGCTGTGAACAACTAGAAATGTTAATTCCGGTGCTGTCTCCCAGGGAAGCCTGAGCCCTCTGCGGGTGCTGCAGGGGTCCCTCATTAGTCGGGCCCTCGCTCTGCAGCAATGTGCTGTTCGCACGGGCGGCCAAAGGTGGTATTAGGAAAGCACATTCATACCAATTAGAAGTGACAGACTTAATGAGAAATCTCAGTTATGGGGTATTTATTGCAGGTGTATAGTTTTCTAAAACACATAGTAACAGAAATATATAACAGGCAGATTTCTTCTGGTCCTGTTTTAATGGATAACAACCAACCATTATTCATATATTCAGTGCCAGAAAAAGAGGGGGGAGAGAAGGAGAGAGAGAGAGAGAGAGAGAGAGAGAGAGAGAGAGAGAGAGAGAGAGAGAGAGACTCTGGCTTTAAACTTTAGAGTATTTTTTTGAAACAGGGTCTTAGTTGTAGCCAGAACTGGCCTCAACCTCACAGGCATTCTCCTGCCTCAGCCTCCTGAATGCTAGGATTAGAGGTGTGTACCACCTCACCTGGCTTCAAAACATTTTTAAAAGAAGCAATCAAGTGGAGAAGTAGAAGTGATAAATGTTGTAATCAGAGTGTGGATGTACAGAAAAGACACCATATCTGGCTTGTGAAGAAAAAGGAGCAAGAGCTAGGGAAGGCTTCCAGAAGGAAAGTGGGCACTGGACTTGGACTGAAATGGGACGGGCATTCCAGGCTGAGCAAATAGCGTGTGTGAAGCTGCCATGGCAGGGAAGAAGACTTACTTATGTTAATGGGTGTTTTGTTTGAGGTTTATTCAAAATGGCAGAGAGTACTGTTACACAGGGAGAAGACAATGGAAGGTCTCCCATTCCTGTAAGATGCTTGTGCTAATTAATAACCCAACACTCATGTCAATACACCTTAGGGTAACAGAACCCTTTGAAAAGAGATTATACAAATACTTCTTAAACATCTGTGACAGATGTTATGGCCTTAGACAAAATAGTGTCTGCATTTTTACAATTCCGATTTCCTGGAATCTGGGTATGTGAACATTCTTTAGCAGGCCATATACATAATCCAAAATTCCTGGAAAGTTTCCCCATTCCACAGAGACATAAGGAAATACATTGCACGGGGGCTGTCAAACATGCTCATTAGCAGGGTGTCTGCAAGCCTGCTAAATTCATCTTGAAGAGTTCACTCTCTTATCCAGGTCAAATACCTTCAGCATCTTGTTCATGCCATTCATTGTGTACTAACCTTTGTTCAGGAATGTCAGAAAGGAAAATGCTTGAAGCAGATGGTGAAAATGAACTAATTTCTGCCTAGTCAACTATATTCTACACTAGAGAAAATTTATTGAAAAGATTCTTAAAGTATCATCTCACAGTTACTTCTTTAAAACTCCTAGGTTATTAGGAGCTTCTGCTGATTCCCTTTCTACCTGAATCACCTATGCTTACTGAGCAGCTGTCAAGTTGTATTGAGTGATTTAATTGGCTGAGCCTCTGCTGGTGAGCCTAGGGTATAGACAGCTCGCAGTAGAACTACCCTGGCTTCCTCTCCCTTTGTTTTAAAGTGAGTTGCTACTCCACAGACCTATTTATGCCTACGTTTTACTTTGGGAACAGAGTTTAGTCTAGGTCTAAATGTGTGCATGTTTTATCCTTAGTTTTCACATCATCCTGGATTATAAACCTGGGTATATTTTTGGTGATTCTCCTAGGTTCTGTTTGTGCTTTCAGGAGTTCAGAGGGCTAGAAGAGGTGCGGGTTGTCTCCCCGCAGGCAGTTGTAAACCCCGACATTTACAAACCATTTCCTTCATGTAAAAGACAACTGTAGAGCACCATCATGTGCCAGGTACCACTGAAAGTACCTCCTCTAACTAAATTTTATCCCATCCAACCCAACTGTAGCACAGACATGGTGCTAACACTCAGCAGTCAGTGGCAGTGCTGATCTGTCCTGTCCCAGAGCTTGCTCCTGTGAGTGGGCATGAACTGACCCCAGGCAGTGCCAATGTGTGGAACTTGCTCCCTGGTCTCTCTTTACTGCATGCTGACCTCCTGGAAACTTCCTTTCCACCTTCAAATTCTCTTTCTATTTTGTCTGCTCAAAGAGAACCTGGGATGGAAAAATGAGTAGGTGGGTACCTCAATATATGAGGGTTAGGTACAGAAAGTAGGATTGAATAAACGCAAGGCACAGAATTCAAAGACTGAATAAAAGAGTGAAATTCTTTTTCGAATGGTAATGAAACCCCAGCTGTCAGCTGTATTTGATGTCAAGGAGAGAAAGATCTGAGATTGCCCTCTCTCTCTCTCTCTCTCTCTCTCTCTCTCTCTCTCTCTCTCTCTCTCTCTCTGTGTGTGTGTGTGTGTGTGTGTGTGCAGTGAGAAAAAGGGTGCAAAGCATTCATTCCTCATCATACGGAGAGAACTGTGTAGAATATTCAGGAACAAGAATCAAATTTTGGCAACCAAAACTGAACTTTTTAACACCTTATTCTAAGGCTATAAATCAAAGAATGAAACCAAAATGAGTCACAAAATTTACTGATTGCAAATTGTCTTCAAGATTTGCTTACTGCCAATGCTTTCCAGAAAATCATTACTTTATGATTTTTTGAGTAATTATCTGTAATGACTAATAATTATATTATGCAAACATGCATTATTTTTAGACATATAGTCAATGCAATGAGTAATCAGCCGCTGCCTACTCTGGATCCTGTCAGAAGGTGCAGATGCCTTTCAACCCTAACGTATTTGATTCAATTCTAAAATCATTCCCTCAGTTTAACAACCCCAGGTGCTATGCCAATGTCACACACAGCATGATCAATGAAAAGGTATTCAATAGGCAATTTTCTCTTCTCTATCATATCATGTCTCTGAAGATCAAAATGAAAGATGGCTTAATGGAAAAGTCAGTTTGTTTTACCTTTCCATGGCAAGAAATTTGCCTATCTCTATGCCTCTCATAACTCCATGGAAATTACTCAGAGAAAGTGGATGGAAATTACTGAAGGAACTCAGGTTCTGTTTATATTTCTGCAACTATCCAAGACTGTGTTGGAGCACAGGGCACCAGTATCTCACAGGATTGTCTCATCTGCCGGGTGGCAGGTCCAGCAAGAGTTGTTCAGAGGAAAATGCTCTGAGGAGGACCTGGGGTAGAAATGGTGGAAGAAGTTGGATTCTCAGATCAAAACAGGAAAAGAAACAGGGCCAGTGAAGAGAGTGGTGATTAAGACAGTGGCAGGGTGGGAGGCTTTATCTACTGATCTGGGCTTTCTTCAGGAGTAGTAGATCTTTAAGAGAACTTTACGTCCCTCATTCATGTTAGTTAATAAAATCAAGAATCTTTTTTATTGCAAATTCTACTGGCAATTTGCCCCACAGATGTGGATAAAGGAGACGCAAACAGGTTGCTATGGCTTCATGGAAGAGGTGGTATTCTTTGCTTGTAAAATTTATTTGTAAAATTCAGAGAAAAGCATTCTAATCTTTCCCAGAGATATTTTCAGCTTATTTACTTCCACAGAAGGCTTGGAAATTCTTCACATATACAGGGATAAAAAATTTTTTAAAATTTTTTTATTTTAAAAAGAATAAAACAAAAGACAGATCTAAACAGATCAGAACAGAACAATGTAAGCGACACAGCACTTCACAACAAGACAATTGGATATTAACAGTAGCTATCATGTCTCTTTCTTTGAAATAGGTGAGCTTAGCTTTACACACAATAATACCAAACATAACAAAATAGAATAAAACCACTCAAGAGAATGAAAGTATTGCAAGGCATTCTGAACCAAATAACTGAAGATGAACAATGGCTGCTATATTATCTCATTTTCCATGAAAATTTTGTTTATACTATCATACATATTAAAATCCAATAAGACACAACGTGATAGAACCAATAGTAATAGAAAAACAAGATCATGGTAGGACTTCAGAGCAAGATGATATTAAATCAACAATGGCTGCCATATTGTCTTGCCTTCAAAGTAACTATTCATTCGATCACATATATTAAGATCAAACAAAACAGAATAAAACCATTCCAAACAATGAATGAAAACATAAGACTTTAAAGCAGTATAATGGTGAACCATGATTACCATAAGATCTTCTGTACTCTTACCATTTCTTACACTATAGAGAATATACGATATTTATACATGTGAGTTTGATTTATTTCACTTATGAGTATAGATTCAAGTTGCATTCATTTGTTTATAAATATCTCAATGTGATCATTCTTTATAGCTGAGTAGTAGTCCATTGTATAAAAGTACCACAATTTTTTTATCCATTCCTCGGTTGATGGGCACTTAGTTTGTTTCCAAGATTTGGCTATTACAAATTGTGCTGCTATAAACATGGGCGCACACATATCACTGTGGTAAGATGTTTTCAGATCTTCTTGGAATATGCCTAAGGGTGGAATAGCTGGGTCAAATGGGACCTCCAACCCCAGCTTCTTGAGGAATCACCAGATTGACCTCCACAGTGGTTGCACCAGTCTACACTCCCACCAACAGTGCAGAAGAGTTCCTTTTTCCCCACAGCCTCTCCAGCATTTGTTGTTGGTAGCTTTGTTGATCCTGGCCATTCTTTCTGGAGTGAGATGGAATCTCAGTGTGGTTTTGATTTGCATTTCTTTAATGACCAATGATGATGAACATTTTTTCATGTATTTATTTTCCATCCATATTTCTTCATCTGAGAACTATGTGTTCACCTCAGATGCCCATTTTGGATTGGGTGTTTGAATTTCAGGGGTCTGATTTTTTTTTCACTAGTTGATAAATTATGTATTGTTCTTTTAGAAATAGTTATTCAAGTTACAGAATTAAAGCACACAAAGTGAACACTCAAGCAGTGAGAGTGCAAACAGATCTGTTCAACAATCCAACAAGAACCTAGAAATATGGTCATCAATCCCACACACCTAAACATACATGCATCTATATCTTTTATAGCACTTCCTATTTCCTCTTTTTAAAAAATTTTTATTTAAAGAGAAAAAAAAGCATGTAAAGGATAGAGATAATACAGAATTTCAGAAAAAGATAAACAATAATAAATCACTAGTTGATAAATTACATTTTGTCCTCTTAGAAATAGTTGTTCAAGTTACAAAATTAAAGCATACAAAGTAGATCGTCAAACAGTGAGAGTGTAAATGGCTACGCATACATGAGTGTCTACATGTATTTCTATCCTTTCTGTATTAGAGGGAAAAACAAAACTTAGTAAGACAAAACAAAACAAATTCCTATAAAAACATGACACCAAAAAGTCATATAAAACCACAGTACAAGGTGATCTACAATGATTGCTGTATTGCTTCTTATTATCTTCAATAGAATTGCCTATATCATCGGGCATAAATGAATATAGCAGTATAATTGAATATAGCAGTACATAACAATATTAGTAAAAAATAAAACATTGTAGACAATATAAAACTTCAAAGGCAGGTAATAATCAAACCACAGTGGATATTCTAGTGAATCTTGTCATCTTCAGTGCAGTTGCCTATACTCTCAGACTTGATACTATCAATCATAACAGCTTTGAATAAAATCTATCGGTACAAAACAGTGATCTAACAAACCAGATTTGATTACAATCAGTTATGATAAAACAGTGTAGGTTTTACAGAGCTTTAGATTGACTTAATAGGAAATTAAGGATGATTACTGTACTATATCCTGTTATTTTTGGGATTACTGTTTATACCCTCAAATCTAGTACAGGTAGAATATTTCCTCTTTTTTTGCAATAGCAATTATACATTTTTAAAATTTTATTTAAAGAGAAGAAAAAAAACAAAACAGAAAAAAGGGTAGCAACAATACAGAATTCTAAAAGAAAGAAAGAAAAAGAAAAAAAAAAGGAAAATGAGAAAAAGCCCCACTAAGAAAATAGTAATTTATAAATTACATACTATCATCCTGGATGTAGTTGTTCAAGTTACAAAGTTAAAGGGTAAATAGTAAATATTCAAACAGTCAGACTACAAACAGTTCTGCTCAAAGATCCAACAAAGATTCAGCAATATGGTCATCTATTTTACACACTCAAACATACATGCAGTTATATCCCTTAGAGACCTTTCTTTTCCTCTCTTTTTTACAATAGCAATTACACATTTTGGTTTTATTATACTTGTAGTTCTTATTTACTTTTTACACTAGAGACACAATATGATATTTATAAATATGATTCTTATTTATTTCACTAATGAGGATAGTCTCAAGTTGTCTCCATTTACCTATGAAGGCCTCAATATCATCCTTTTTACAGCTGAGTAATATTCCATTGCATAAAAATGCCACATCTTTTTCATCCACTCTACAGTTGATGGGCATGTTGGTTGTTTCCAGGATTTAGTTATCACAAATTGTGTAGCTATGAACATGGGTGCACATATATCACTGTGATATGAACTTTTCAGTTCTTTGGGGAAAATGCCCAAGAGGGGGATAGCTGGATTGAATGGGGCTTCTAATCCTAGTCTTCTGAGAATTCTCCATATGGATTTCCATAATGGTTGCACCAGTCTACATTCCCACCAACCGTGAAGCAGTGTTCCTTTTTCCCCGCAGCCTCGCCAACATTTGTTATCAGTTGATTTCTTGATGGCAGCTATTCTTTCCGGAGTAAGATGGAATTTCATTGCTGTTTTAATTTGCATTTCTCAAATGACCAGTGATGGTGAACATTTCTTCATGTATTTATTTGCCGTTTGTATATCTTTCTCTGAGAACTGTGTGTTCATCTCAGATGCCCATTTTTGGAGAGGGTCTTTGAATTTTGGGGGCTTGATATTTTTCAATTCTTTATATATTCTGGACATAAGTCCTTTGTCTGAGGGGTTGCTCATTAAAATTTTTTCCCACTCTGTTGGTTTTCTTTTCACTCTGTTGGTTTTCTTTTCACTCTGCTGGTGATTTCCTTTGAAGTGCAGAAACTTTTCAGTAATGTGAGATCCCATTTGTTGATTCTTAGAAGTGTTTCCCATGCAGTTTGTGTTTTGTTCATGAATTCTCTGCCTACCCCTATGTCTCCAAGATGTTTATCTACCTTGTCTTCCAGTAGATTTAGTGTTTCTGTTTTAATATTGAGGTCTTTGATCCATTTAGACTTTAGTTTTGTGCATGGTGATATGCATGGATCGAGTTTAAGTTTTCGGCATGTACAGAGCTAATTTTTCCAACACCATTTATTAAAGAGACTATCCTTCTTCCAGTGGACATATTTAGCCCCTTTGTCAAATATCAGGTGGCTGAGTGTCTTTGTAGTTGTGCTTGCATCTTCTAATCTTCTCCATTGATCCCCAGGTCTATTTCTTTGCCAGTACCAAGCTGATTTTATCACTGTGGCTTTATAGTACTGTTTCAAGTCAGGAATTGAGATGCCTCCTGCCTTGCTTTTGTTGCCTAGATTGCCTTTGTTATTCTAGGTTTCTTCTGTTTCCAAATGAATTTTAGGAGTGTTTTCTCTAGATCTGTGAGGTATGTCAATGGTGTTTTGATTGGGATTGCGTTAAATCTGTATAACAGTTTTGGGAGTATGGCCATTTCCACAATTTTGGTTCTTCCTAACCAAGAGCAAGGAATGTCCTTCCATTTTCTAATATCCTCTTCAATCTCCTTTTTCAACATATACATCTTTTACATTTTTAGTTATGTTGATTCCTAAGTATTTCATTTTTTTACATGTTATTGTAAAGGGCAATATTTCCATAATTTCTCTCTCAGTGAGTTTTTTGTTTGTGTACAGGAATGCTATTGATTTTTAAGCATTGACTTTGTATCCAGCTACACTGCTGAACTTGTTTATTACCTCTAGTAGTCTTTTAATGGAGTTTTTTGGGTCTTCTATATAAGAGTAATCTTTACTCCTTTTATTTCTCTCTCGTCTGATTGCCCTGGCTAGTGTTTCCAGAACTATGTAGAAAAGGAGTGGTGAGAGTGGACATCCTTGTCTTGTTCCTGATTTTAAAGTGAAAGCTTTCAGTTTTTGTCCATTTAGTATAATGTTGGCTGTTGGTTTGTCATAGATGGCCTTTATAAGGTTGAGGTAGATGCCGTGTATTCTGAGTTTCTGAGGGGTTTTTATCATGAACATGTGTTGGACTTTGTTGAAAGCTTTTTCTGCATCTATTGATGTGACCATGTGGGGTTTTTTTTTTTGGCTCTGTTGATATGGTGTATTATGTTTATTGATTTGCGTATGTTAAACCATCCCTGCACTCCTGGAATGAACCCCACTTGGTCATGATATATAATCTTCTTGATGATTTGCTGCATTCTCTTTGCCAGTATTTTGTTGAGAATCTTTGCATCAATGTTCATTAGTGAGATTGGCCTTTTTTTTGGTTGGATCTTTCTCTGGTTTTGGTATCAGAGTAATTCTTGCCTCCAGGAATGATTTAGGGAGGATTGCTTTTTTCTCAATTTCATTGAAGAGTTTAAGGAGTACTGGCATCAAATCTTCTCTAAATTTCCTGTAGAATTCAGCTGTGAATCCATCTGGACCTGGGCTTTTCTTTGTTGGTAAGTTTTTAATTACATTTTCAATTTCAATAGCTGATATTGGGTTGTTCAAAATAGCTATATCTTCTTGGTTGAGCTTTAGTAGCTCATATGTTTCTAGAAACCTGTCCATTTCCTCTGTGTTTTCCATTCTATGTGAGTAGAGATTTTCAAAGTAGGCATTCATGATCTTTTGAATTTCCATGGGATCTGTAGTAATTTCTCCCTTTTCAGTTCTTATTGCATGAATTTGGGTTTTTTCTTTCTTTCTCTTGATAAGGTTAGCTAGTGGTTTGTTAATTTTTTTATTCTCTCAAAAAAACAGCTTTTTGACTCATTAATTCTTTGTATTTTTTTTTAGTTTCAATTGCATTAATTTCTGCTCTAATTTTTACAATTTCCTCTCTTCTATGAACTTTGGGTTTAACTTGCTTTTCTTTTTCTAGTAGCTTGAGATGGAGCATCAGGTTGTTTATTTGTGCTCGTTCTGTTTTCTTGATATGACAGTTTATTGCTATATATTTCCCTCTTAAGACCGCTTTCATTGCATCCCACAGATGACAGTAAGTTGTTGCTATATTTTCATTGAATTGTAGGTATTGTTTTATTTCTTCATTAATTTCATCTGTAGCCCACTGGTTGTTCAAAAGGCTGTTATTTAATTTCCATGTATTTATGTAGGTTTTACAATTTCTTTTGCCATTAATTTCCAATTTCAGTGCACTATGGTCAGATATTATGCATGTTATGATTTCAATACCTTTGCATTTACTTAACAATGTTTTATGGGATAATATTTGGTCTGTTTTGGAGAATGTCCCATGTGCAGGTGAGAAGAATGTGTATTCTGATGTGGTTGGGTGGAACACTCTGTAAACATCTACTAAATCCAGTTGCTCACAGGTATGATTCAGTTCTGTTGTTTCTTTGCTGACTTTTTGTCTAGTTGATTTATCTCTTAGTGAGAATGGGCTAAGATCTCCTGTTATAATTGTGTTCTTGTGTATTTGGTTTTTCATGTCCATTAGTATCCATCTTATATAGTTGGGTGCTCCTGTATTTGGTGCATATATATTTATAATTATTCGTTCTTCCTCTTGAATTTTACCACTAACAAGTATGTAGTGACCTTCTCTATCTCTTTTAATCATTTTAGGCTTGAAGTTCACATTGTCTGCAAATAGAATAGCTACCCCTGCTTTTTTCTGGGTTCCTGTTGCATTGAATACTGTTTTCCATCCTTTGACTTTTAACCTAGGAGCTTCCTTTTGGGTCAGATGTGTTTCTTGTATACAGCATATTGTGGGGTCCTGTTTCTTGATCCAGTCTGTCAATCTATTTCTTTTTATAGGTGAATTGAGGCCATTTATATATATGGATATCACTGATATGTACTGGCTCGACTTTGCCGTGTTATGTTCCAGTTGTTTCTTTCTGCTTTTCCTCTTATTTAATTGCTTCTCCTACCTGGTGGTTTCTTTCTGTTGTTGTTTTGGGGATTGTGGTCATTTTTATCTCTGTCTAGTATGTCTTTCAATCATCTTTCTAGGGTTGGTTTGGTGGACATGAATTTTTTCAGTTGTTCTTTGTCATGTAAGTATCTTGTCTCTCCATTAAATTTGAATGAAAGTTTTGCTGGGTACATCAGTCTGGGTTGAAGGTTGTTTTCTTTCAGGGGTTGAAATATTTCACTCCAAGCTCTTCTTGACTTGAGGGTGTGTGCTGAAAAGTCTGCCGTGAATCTAATGAGCTTTCCTTGATAGGTAAGTTGTGTCTTTTCTCTCACAGCTTTTAATATACTGATTTTATGCTATATGTCTGAGATGTTAATTATTATGTGTCTGGATGTGGATTTATGTTGATTGTTACTGTTTGGTGTTCCATATGCCTCACTTATCTGCATATCAGATTCTTTCCCCATGTTTGGGAAGTTTTTTGCTATTATTTCTGCAAAGACTTTACATATGTCATTTTCCTGGACTCCTGTATCTTTGCTGATGCCCATTATTCTTATATTGTTGCTCTTGGCATCATCATGGAGCTTCTGGATTGTCATTTCATGCTGCTTTGTTATTTTTAAAAGTTCTATCCTTTCCTGATCACTAACTGTGATCCTCTCCTCAAGGTCTGAAATCCTATCCTCAGCTTGCTTTAAGCGGTTTTGCACACTTTCAGTAAAATTTTTTGTTTCTTGGATGTCTCTTTGAGTTTGTTTCATGAATTTTGCTTGTTTCCTATATTGTTTATTCAAAGTTTCAATCAGTTTCCCAAGCTCATGTACTTTTTTCTCTAGTTCTTCTTTAGCTGCATTCAAAACCTCCTTTACTAAAGTTATTCGTATCTTTACATGAGACAGTACTTCTAATTTGGTTTCCTCTATGGCCTGATGCAGTTGTTTTTTTATTTCACTGGCTATCTTTTCAGAGATTCCCGGTGCGTTACTTTTGGGGTCCTCTATTTCAATGTCTCCTATACTTGCTTCTGGTGAACCATATGTTTGAGACTGCATTTTGCTTTTTTGTTTTGTCATTTTCACTCTGCTTGGTGTTTTCTATGTGTAGGAGAGGATCACACACAGTCTTTTCAGACACACCAAAGTCTTACAATTAGTTGGAGGGGGTTTTACTACTGGCCTTATTTATCCCCTGTACACCTCTATTTTAGGGGTATACTCACCACGTTGATACAGTCAATCCGCTGTAGTCCAAAGTTCGCCACCTGGGAGCAAAGTTCCAAATTTTCTTACACTAACTGGATCCTGCTGAGATCTTCTGATGTTCTAGGTGGCAGGGTGGGCCCTTGGTTTAGCTTCCCGGGAGCTTACACCTGAGACAGGCTTGGGCTGAGTTCCTGGTGCCAGGGCGGGCCCTCGGGGGATGGTTTGGGGCTGCCTACCTCTGAGGCGGGCTTGGGGTGAGTTCCCATATCAGGGCGGGCCTTTGGTGGAGGTTACGGGCAGCTTACCCCTGAGGTGGGCTTGTGCTGAGTTCCCAGTAGCAGGGCGGTCCCTTGGTGGAGGTTAAGGGCAGCCTACCCCTCTGATTTTTTTTCAATTCTTTATAATTTCTAGACAGAAGTCCTTTGTCTGAGGGACAGTTCACTAAGATTTTTTTTCCCAGTTTGTGGGTTATCTTTTCACTCTGCTGGAGATTTCTTTGGACATGCAGAAACTCTTTAATAAGATGTGATCCCAGTTATTGATTCTGGGAAGTATTTCCTGTGCAGTTTGTTTCTTGTTCATGAATTCTCTATCAACCCCTATGTCTTCAAGATTTTTACCTACTTTTTCTTGCAACAGATTTAGTGTTTCTGTTTTAATATTTAGATCTTTGATCCATTTAGATTTTAGTTTAGTACATGGTGATAGGCATGGGTCTAATTTTAGTTTTCAGCATATGGATAGCTAGTTTTTCCATCACTATTTATTAAAGAGACTGTCATTCTTCTGGTGAACATGCTTGGCCCCTTTATCAAAGATAAGGTGGTTGAGTGCATTCCTAGTTGTATCTTCTAGTCTATTCCATTGATCTTCAGGTCTGTTTTTATTCCAATACCACATTGATTTTATTACAGTAGCTTTGTAGCATAACTTCAAGTCAGGGATTGTGATGCCTCCTGCCTTGGCTTTGCTGCTTAGAATTGCCTTTGCTATTCTAGCTCTCTTCTGGTTCCAGATGAATTTTAGGAGTGATTTCTCTAGATCTATGAGTTACGTTAGTTGTACTTCCATTGGGATTGCATTGAATCTGTATAACAATTTTAGGGAATGGACATTTTCACAATATTTATTTTTCCTATCCATGAACAAGGGATGTCTTTCCATTTTCTGAGTTCCTCTTTGATTTCTTTTTTCAGGGTATTATAATTTCCCTGTACAACTCTTTTACAACTTTCATTAGATCAATTCTTAAGTATTTCATTTTTTTGGATGCTAGTGTGAAGGGTGTGGCTTCTCTTATTTCTCTCTCTGTGATTTTGTTGTTAGTGTATAAGAATGCTATTTATTTTTGAGTATTGACTTCGTATCCAGCTACATTGCTGAATTTATTATATCAAGGAGTCTTTCAATGGAGGTTTGTGGTCTTCTATGTAGAGGATCATGTCATCTGCAAATAATAATTTAATTTCTTCTTTCTCTTTACTCCTTTTATTTCTCTCTCTTGTCTAATTTCTCTGGCTGGTATTTCCAGTACTATGTTGAATAGGAGCAAGGATAAGGAGCAATCCTTGTCTTGTGCCTGATTTCAAGGTAAAGGCTTTCAGTTTTTGGCCATTTAATATGACACTAGCTGTTGGTTTGTCATAAATGGCCTTTATCATATTGAGGTAAAGACCATCTATTCCAATTCTCTGTATGGTTCTTATTATGAATGGGTGTTGGATCTTATCAAAAGCTTTTTCTGCATCTATAGAAATGATCATGTGATTCTTACTTTTGGCTCTATTGATATGGTGGATTACATTTATTGATTTATGTATGTCGAACCATCCCTGCATGCCTGGGATGAATCCCACTTGGTCATGGTGTATAATCTTCTTGATGATTTGCTGCATCCTGTTTGCCAATATTTTATTGAGAATTTTTGCATCTATGTTCATTAGCGATATTGGCCTATAGTTCTCTTTTTTGTTTGGGTCTTTCTCAGGTTTTGGTACTAGAGTGATATTTGCTTCCAGGAATGACTTAGGGAGAATTGCTTCCCTTTCAATTTCACTGAAGAGTTTGAGGAGTGTTGGCATTAAGTCTTGCTTGTATTTCTTATAGAATTCCTCAATGAATCTGTCTGGGCCTGGGCTCTTCTTTGTTGGTAGAGACTTGATTACATTTTCAATTTTATTAATAGAAATTGGGTTATTCAGCAGTTTTACATCTTCTTGATCCAGCTTTGGTGGTTCATATGTTTCTAGGAATCTGTCTATTTATTCTGTGTTATCGAACCTATGAGAGTAGAGGTTTTTGAAACAGTTGTTGATGATCTTCTGTATTTCCACAGGGTCGGTAGTGATTTCACCTTTTTCATTCTGTAATGCATGAATTTGAGTCTTTTCTTTCCTTTTTAAAATTAGGTTGGCTAGGGGCTTGTCAATTTTATTTATTCTTTCAAAGAACCAACTCTTTGATTCATTGATTCTTTGTTTTCTTAGTCTCTATTGCATTAATTTCTGCTCTGATCTTTATAATTTCCTCCCTTCTTTTGTCTTTGGGCTTGGCTTGCTCTTCTTTTTCTAGATGTTTGAGGTGTAATATCAGGTTGCTTATTTGTGTTCACTCTGTTTTCCTAATGTGGGAACTCAGTGCAATAAATTTTCCTCTGAGGACCGCTTTCATTGCATCCCACAGTTTCCGGTAAGTTGTATCTGTATTTTCATTTGCTTGTAGATATTGTTTAATATCTTCTTTAATTTCCTCTGTGACCCACTGATTGCTCAAGAGTGTATTATTTAATTTCCATGTGTTTGTGGGGTTTTTGCAGTTACTTTTATCATTAATTTCCAGTTTCATGGCACTATGATCCAACAACATGCATGGGATTATTTCAATTCTTTTGCATTTACTTAAATATGTTCTGTGGGTTAGTATATGGTCTATTTTAGAGAATGTCTCATGTACTGCTGGGAAGAATATATATTCTGATGTTGGATGGAACACTCTGTATACATCTATCAAATCCATTTGTTCATAGGTGTGATTCAGTTCTGTTGTTTGCTGATTTTCTGTCTAGTTAATCTATCCCTTTGTGTCAATGGTGTGTTAAGGTCTCTTGTTATAATTGTTATTGCTTATTTGATTTTTTGTTTCTGTTAATACTTGCTTTTTGTAGTTCAGTGCTCTGGAATTTGGCACATATATATTTAATATTGTTATCTCTTCCTCTTGCAGTTTTCCCCTAACTAGTATGTAGTGACCTTCTTCATCTCTTTGACCATTCTTGGTTTGTAGTTCACATGGTCTGCAAACAAAATAGCTACCCTGATTTTTTTTCAGTTCCTGTTGCATGAAGTATTGTTTTCCATCCTTTGATTTTTAGTCTATGAGTTTCCTTTTGGGTTAGATGGGTTCTTGTAGACAGCATATGGTTGGATGTTGTTTCTTGATCCATTCTGCCCATCTGTTTCTTTTAACTGGTGAATTGAGGCCATTTACATTAATGGTTATAGCTGTCATATATTGGTTTATTGTTGACATGTTATCTTTCTGATGTTGTATCTTAACTTTCTTTTTTAAAATTTTTATTTAAAGAGGAAAAAAGCAAAACAGAAAAAGGGGTAGAAACAATGCAAAATTACAGGAAAAAAAACCAGTAAGAAATCACTAGCTGATAAATTACATATCGTCTTCTTAGACATAGTTGTTCAAGTTACAAAATTAAAGCATATAGAGTGGACATGCAAACAGTGAGTCTGCAAAGAAGTTCAATGATCCAATAACAACTTAGCAACATGGTTATCAATCCTACACACTTAAACATAAATGCAGTTATATGTTTTAGATCACTTACTGTTCCTCCTTTTACTGTTTTAAACTTTTTTTTATTTAAAGAGAAACAAAAGCATGTAAAGGATAGAGATAATACAGAATTTTAAAAAAAGATAAACAGTAAGAAATCACTAGTTGATAAATTACATATTGTCCTCTTAGAAATAGTTGTTCAAGTTACAAAATTAAAGCATACAAAGTAGGTATTCAAACAGTGAGAGTGCAAACAGCTACACATGCTTGAATCTCTACATGTATTTCTATCCTTTCTGTATTAGAGGGAAAAACAAACCATAGCAAGACAAAACAAAACAAATTCCTATAAAAGCATGAAACCAAAAAGTCATATAAAACCACGGTACAAGGTGATCTACAATGACTACTGTGTTGTCTCTTATTTTCTTCAATAGAATTGTCTATATCATCAGGCATAATTGAATAAAGCAGTACATAACAATATTAGTAAAAATAAAACATTGCATAGTATAAAGCTTCAAAGGCAGGTAAAAATTAAACCATAGTGGATATTCTAGTGAATCTTGTCATCTTCAGTGCAGTTCCTATACGCTCCAACTTGATACTATCAATTATAACAGCTTTGAAGAAAATCTATCAATACAAATCAGCAATGTAACAAACCAGATTTGATTATGATCAGTCATGGTAAAACAGTGTAGGTTTTACAGAGCTTTACGTTAAGTTAATAGGAAATTAATGATGATTACCATACTATATCCTGTCATTTTCAGAATTACTGTCTGTGCCCTCAAATCTAGTACAGGTAGAATGATTGGAATAGAATATAATACATCTAAGCAGAGTAGTGTGAGTAATGTGGGTTTTAAATCCTGGTGCACTATTAACAATATAGTGTATCAAGGTGATCTATGTTAGAGATTCTAGTTATCCTCTGCCTCATTTTTGCTGTGCTATTTTTCTGCCTTTGTTTGTCTAGTTTTCTCCTTCATTCTGATGCCTGCCCCACTCATCAAGGCCTTTCTGCCACTATTCCTAAAATCCTGGGTTTTTTTCTCTCTCTCTCTATAATGTCCTTCAGTATTCTCTGTAGGGTTGGATTGGTGGTCACAAACTCCCCCAGTTCCTCTTTGTCATGGAAGCATCATGTCTCTCCATTAATTTCTCATGACAGTTTTGCAGGGTACATCAATCTAGGCTGGAGATCATTTTCTTTCAGGGCTTAGAACACTTCACTCCAAGCTCCTCTTGATCTGATGGTCTGTGTCAAGAAGTCAGCCATGATTCTGATGGGCTTACCTTTATAGGTAATCTGTTTCTTTTCTCTGATGGCTTTTAATATTCTGTTTTTATATTGAATTTCTGGTGTCTTGATTATTATATGTCTGGGTGTAGCTCTGTTTTGGTTGTAGGTGGCTGGAATTCGGTATGCCTCACATAACCAAATTTTATTTTCTTTTCCCATGCTTGGGAAGTTTTCCTTAATTATTTCCATGAATAGCCTTTGTAATTCACCTGTATATATTCCTGCTTCTTCATTCACATTTGTTATTCTTAAATTGTAGATTCCCTTCTCATCTTCTGGCCTTTGTATTGTTACTGCCTGTTTCCTTGTTATTTTTAAGAGATCTTTTCTTTCATGATCACACATTGCAAACTTGTCTTCTAGTTTTGATAGTCTATCCTTAGTTTCTTTTAAGAAATTTTGCCAGCTTTCAATGAAATTTTTAATTTCCTGGTAATCTTGTTGAATCTGCTTTATGTATTCTATATTTTCTTTATCAAATATTTCTCTCCATTTTTGGGGTTCCTCCTTTCTTCCATCTGTATCTTCCTGAGAGATGCTTCCTGAGAACATTTCTTTTATTACTCTGCTCCTATCTTGCTTTACCTGATTTACTATTTCAGTTTTGAGCTCATCTTCAAGGTCCCGAAGATATCTCTTGATGTCCATTCAAGCCATGTCTGATGTTGTGTGTTTGCCACCCTCAGTCTCCCTTGTTTTTCCTTCTCCTGGATCAGGGCTCTCAGAGTTCTGGGCTGGGGGCCTCCTCCTGCCTTTCTTACCTGTCATGGCCCTGGCTTTCTCCAAACAGGTTACAGTGCAGGTCTCAGCCCCCTTCCCTGTTGGCCACGTTTCCTCTGAGGCATGCTGGTGAGGGACCTCTGCCCTCTAGTGACTGCTCCTGTCACTGAGGTATAAGCAGCAACTGCATAGGCCTACCCCTCCCCACCAGGCCAGCCAAACTTCAGGGGCCTTCACCTGGTTAGTGCTTGCTAGACACAGGGAATTGATTTGTGATGGCTCATTGGGTCAGGGCCAAGGGTGCAGCCCAGTCCAAGCAAATCCCACGAATCTGCTCTGGGGAGGGAGCAACCAACTGAAGTCACTGTCATTCCCAGTTCAGGCTTCTCCTGCCCAATTCCAACATGTAACCCATTTGATCACACTCTTTCTGTGTGTGTGTGTGGGTCTCATTCCTAGTACTGACTCTGGATTAATGAAGGTCCCTTTGCTGGCTCCCCTCTCCATTGGACTCACCAACCCCCAACTTCAGCCCTGCTATGATTCCTGTGAGTAGTTGCGCAAATGAGTTTGGGTAGCTCTGCCAGCTGGTGTGGATTCAAGCTGGTGCAAATTCTGGCTGGCACATACTTGGTGGGTCACAGCAAAAATGCTGTGTCCCATTATTTTTAGCTGTTCCAGTTGTAATCCTGAAGTATTTGACAAGCTTTTTTACATTTTAATTTCTTCCTGTGTCAAGAGGATCCATCTTCCTCTGTCTGGGTCTCTCCAGGGTATTTTATTCTGGCAAATGAGTTGTTTCTCCTGGGAGGCTTTGTATTTTGTTGCTCACTCGTCAGCCATTTTGACTTCTCTCCTGTATCTTATCTTTCCATTGTGTTTAATTGTCTGTCTTGCTTAGTGGTTTTTTCCTATGTGTATCTAGAATGTCTTTCAGTATTCTTTGTAGGGTTGTTTTGGTGATCATGAAGTTCTTCAGCTGTTCTTTGTCATGGAAGTATCTTATTTCTCCATCCATTTTGAAGGTCAGTTTTATAGGGTACATTAGTCTGGGTTGGAAGTTGTTTTCCCTTAGGATCTGAAAAACTTCACTCATTGCTCTTCTTGACTTCATTGTTTGTGTTGAGAAGTCTGCTGTGATTCTGATAGGTTTTCCTTTATAGTTGACCTGTCTTTTCTCTCTAACAGCTTTTAATATTCTGTTCTTATGTTGGATTTCTGGGATGGTGATTATTATATGTCTGGGTGTAATTTTGTTTTGGTTATGGCTATTTGGAGTTCTATATGCTTCCCTAATCTGTATGTCAGTTTCCATACTCATGTTTGGGAAGTTTTCAGCTATTACTTCTGTAAATAGCCTCTTGATATCATTTGTGTTGTCCCCTTCTTTTTCATTTATCCCTATTAATCTTATGTTGCTTTTCATTGCATGATCTTGCAGCTATTGAATTGTTATTTCCTGATTTCTTGTTATTTTTAGAAGATCTTTCCTTTCCTGTTCACTAGCTGCAATCTTATCTTCAAAGTCTGAGATTCTATCTTCAGTTTTGTTGAGGCAGTTTTTGCAACTTTCACTAGAGTTTTTGATTTCCTGTATATCTCTTTGAATCTGCTTAATGCATTCTGTTTGTCTCTTAAACTGTTCATTCAGGGATTCTATCATTTTGCTTTGTTCCTCTAATTTTTTAGCTGTGTCTTTGTTGTATGCATTCAGTATTTCTTTCACTACTTTTATCATTTCTTCTTTTACCTGGGAGAATATTTCTGATTTGAGTTCTGCCGGAGTCCAGCTGCGGCAGGGCTAGGGTTTCCCAAAGGTGGACAGGGAGTCGGCGAGTGAGAGACAGAAGACACTGCACACCAGTCTGTGAGTGAATCTGAATCCGCTTTATTTTTTAGAAGCTGGAATATATATTTGCTAACCTTGGCAGCAACCCCCAGCCCCAAGCAGGAAGCGCCCCAGGCTTAGGGCCAG